>JBAMYA010000009.1:2138296-2180615 GCA_037176975.1 Arrhamphus sclerolepis
AGTTTCCTTCTATGGGGAAAAGTGCAGGGTTTGTTCAGTGTTGGAATGGCTCAGGAAACTTTGACTGGCTCATAACTGCACAGGTTTATTTGATGACACGCTCATTTTGCTTTGAATTTTATAACAAATTAAGTCTGGTGTGTGGGATGTAGTGACATCTAGAGGCTAAGTTGCAGACTGCATCCAACTGAGTAACCCCCCACCCTATTCTGGACCCAGTGTGGTTTGTCTCATCTGGCTTACTGTAGCATCATGACTTGTGCTGAGAAAGGTGGACCTGCAGTGTGTTTTTGGATATAAATTGCTTGTTCTTAGAGCTATAAATTTTATATTGGATTTCTGCCTGAAGATCATTGTTTGTTTGACATTGAAACCAAGAAAACAGAAGCGTTGACCGTTTGAGGACCAGCGCGTGAATAAAAATGTAATGTTATCCCTCCTGTGTCCACAGACATTAACAATTCTTACAATTTTTATTTTATTTTATTTTTTGCAATATAAGAAGTGTAGCACTGTTACTGTTTCAGATTTGTTGTGATATGCTGACGTAAAAGCTCAAGTCGGGGGAAGGAGGAGCCCACTCCAAGGACCTGATTTGTGATGGCTCGATATAATATAAAACTCTAAGAGATGAGTGGTTTTATCCCAAAACAAAGGCCACATTTTGATCATCAGCCAGCAGTGGACTTTGCAACATTGGAGTTAGTTTTTAGGGGGAAGGAAACCTTTCATTTGTCTGACCTTGACTTTTTAGCACTAACCCTGTGGACTTTATCTTGACAGCCAAGCCTAATACTACATTTAAAACTGCTTTTATTTGCAATATGTATTCTTTAAGATGGAAGACTGTACTTTGTATTTAACCTGTTATAAGTCTTTTGAAAAGTTTTGGCATGTTCAAAGCAGATTTGTTGTATTTATAACTTGTGGCATTCTTGAACTAATGAAATGCAATTAAAGATGTCTATATTTATTACTAGATTTTAGCCTCCATTTATTTCACAGTGGATGAAGTGTCTTTAAGAATGGAATATGTGTACTAAAACGTGCCAATAGTGAGCTTGCCATCAGGGCATGCGCACCAGAGCGTGTCATACCCGGTCCTGGTCCGGGAGAAAACAAGTAAAGGGGTGTGCACGAGTTCTGGCGCTTGTAAAGCAGCAGCGCATGCGCCGCGCAGAAAATCACGGGCGTCGAGCCTCACACCGCAGCGATTGCAGATCTTACATGTCAGATAGGAAGAAGTAGCAGACACGGGGGGTACGAGCTCCATAACCCCGTGAGAGGAGGATGGAAACCCGGTCTGCGTATAAAGAAGGGAGCTGATGAGACTCAGACTGACTCGTGTTTTCAACTGGAGATTTTGTTTTTACAAGCGCAGTCTGCAGATGCAACCTGTCACTCAAGTCCGTGCCTGTAATCTTTTTTTTTTAATTGCAGCGCTTCCTCAGAAAGGTCTTTACAGGCAAAGGAGACTACAATGACAGCATGGTGAATGCAGTCAGGATGGAGTAGAAAGCATCCACCACGACGCAGGATGCGCATCCCCAATCCGACAAGGAAGAAGGCAGAGAAAGCTGGCTGCTTGTCTGGTGGCGCACGTCAGAGATTTTCCGCGGTGCTGTGGATTGATCGTTTTCTTCATCGCCCTCCTGCTGCCGGTGTCGGTGTATAATGGAGAGCTCCAATGGCTCTGGCAGCGACACCAAACCGCAGAGCCAACAGTTGGAGAAGAAGAGACTGAACCGAGCTCCTTCCCCGGCCAGACCTTTCATGAAGGATGTGCACTCCCGCTCCGCCAAACCACCTGCCATCGTACCAAAATCCCCCAAACTCAGCAAGCAGCAACAGCACTCTGCCTCGGTGTCATTAGCCCACCCGAACCGCAGCTCCAGACGCAACCCAGCCGGGGCCAAAGAGAAACCAGCCTCGGCAAAAAGTAGCACCAAGTCTGCCGTCTCGAAGAAGCCCTCAAAGGTGCCCCAGCATGCAGCAGCTGAGCCCAAACCCGCCCGCGTTAAACCGGACGCCACCAGCAGTCCGATCCTGACCAAAGGCAAGAAGGGGAAATTAACCTCAGGATCCCCGGGCCCTCTCAGCCATGGATCCCCGATCCGGGTACCGACCGGGGCGCCTCTCGGCCGGGTCAGCCAAACCGACAGTAGCTCAGACCTGTCAGATTGTCCGTCCGAGCCGCTGTCCGACGAGCAGAGGCTGGCACCGGCCGCCAGCAGCGATGCCGAGTCCGGCACCGGCTCTAGTGACCGGGATCAGCTGGGAGCAGATAATCCCCGACGGACAGAAACGAGCGGAGCGGTAGCTGCTGCTCCTCCGCGCACAGGCGAGACTTCCGCCGCCAAGGGAAGCATGTCTCAGGCTCAGCCCGCTCCGGGGTCTCACGGAGAGGAACACAAACCGGAGAAACCCTCCACAAGCGCACAATCTAAACTGCCAGGTACCAGGACTGTCACAGACGAGGACCTGCTGCGAGAAATTGAAGATTTGAGATCTGAAAACGACTACCTCAAGGTATGGAGATTTTTATCTCAAGTTAGGAGAATCATTGTATAGCTATGCTTTACATAATCTCCAAATTCACAAAGAATTTTAAAATGCACTTTTGCTTCCATCTGCCTCCATCCAGACATCTGACAAAACAAAACTCAAACCCCTCTCTGATGACAGCTCAGTGTCCTTGAACCTCCACGCACCTGCTCAAAAAAATGAGAGCGTCGTGTAAAAGTGTAACTTAGTTAAATCTGAACATACTTCCCTTCATCATCCATCCACCTATCTTTTTAATCCTCTTGGGATTCCCCACAGATTTAACCTTTTTTTTTTTTTTAAACGAGTTTTATCATCCTGCTGTTCTGTTTTGAGTTCAGGTTTTTCATGTTGCTGCTGTCATGTCACCAAAATCTGTTTTGACAGAGACTGCGCTCTGTTGCATTTGGGACACAGTATTGCATCTGTCCCTGTAATGATGTAAGAAGATTGGACTCACTGATACAATGCAGAGTACAATTATAATTTTTTTTTAAAGAAAAAAAAAAATTTTTTTTCAATTTCTTTCTAGCTGTTCTGTGGAGCATGACCACAAAATCTAATGCATTTAGTGCTGAAATAAGACTATATCTTTTTTTTTTTTTAAATGAGATTTGAATCTATATTATATTGAATTTGCTCTTTAACCCAGAGATCCAATTTGAATGCCTCATCCCAACCCTTATGGCTGTCACCTTAAGTTCAGGAGGACGGGCTGGGGGAAGGTGAAGAGATAATGCAGCAAACAATATTGCAGTTTTACTTTTCAGATGGAGAGCAGGTTTATTTGCATGTCACTGATGAGAGTATTATTTCAAAGTTGATGGCGCATGTCTGATGTGCCTCTCTCCCTAGCTTGGGGCAGACACAAGAGAGTTAATCAGCTTTACTGGCTCTGCTGTAATGGCTTTATCCCTCAGGAGTTGATAACATTCAGATGTCCCATGTGTGGGGTTCAGACACCCTCCTGCCTGACTCTCAGGGTGCCAGCTGGGTCTCTGAGCGCTTCCTCCTCTTCCCCCAGCCCCCATCCCTCCAAAATAACAAGGAGTCCCCAATGCTTCCTTTTGCGCTTCAGGGAAAACACATTTAGTATGTTTACTTTTGTTTGGGAAGTCTGTGATGTTTAAAACATTCTTGCTTCACGTGCATAAAGTAGAGGATTAAATAGTAAGAAATTAGCACTGGTCAAATTCAGATTAAAATATAAAATCAGCTATCAGATGCTCCCATTTGAGTAGATTTCCATACCTGGTGGAAATATTTGGCAAATCCATACACAGCATCTGCGAAGATCTGCTGCTTTCTCCTTTCAAACCTTTTTCTTTTTGAATTTCCACAGTCACATATAAACATTTAAGGCTTTGCATTTAAATGTGACAAACTACTAAATCATGAATCAAGCCCGCTCTGCCCCACCTCGTGCTCGATGACAGCTGGGATAGCCCCCAACCCCCAGTTTGACCCTCGATAGCATGAAGCACCGTTGGATGAAAGAGTGACAAATCAATGAAATGAATATTAAGTGAACTGACCCAGTCATCAATCTTCAAAATGTATAATTCTATTAAATAGACACTCCTTTAATTATAGAGAGGACCACTGTGTCTATTATTGGTTTTGGTATTGATACTGATGTAAATCATTGATCAGATGACAACACCGATCGGAAACGTTTCAATTCAGATTCAAACCTTTAATTTCTTTTTCCAACTTGACTTATTCTTTTAATAAGCACTCAGTTTTCAGCAAGTTTTCTTGTTTGTTTGCTTGTTTGTTTGTTTTTTGGGATTATAATGATCTAATTATTGAGCAAACATGTGATTGTGTCCAAAGCACAAAACTTGAGTACTGAAATACTTGTTTTTCATGGAAAAAAAAAGTTAATTGAAAGCAGAAGCTCAAATGGGAAAATAACGGCTCTTTTCACTCTTGCTCTGTGCGTGCGATACAGTGACATCTAGTGGTACGATTTACGGATTGCCACCAACTGAATTTTCTGCACCACTTGCTTCTCTACCAATGATGTAAGGAAAAACTGTGGCCATTTGAAATAAAAAAAAAAAAAAGAAAAAAAAAAGCCCTCCTTAGTTCCAGTGGTTGCTTCCATGTAGAATCTATAAATGTTCTAATAGATTGCAGCTGCTTCTAAGTGGAGATAAGCACACTTTAAAGGCAGGACTCTTTAGCAGTGGTGACACAGCGCTCAGAGGCTTCATAAACATCAGAAGTATTCTCTAAGTACACCTGCTCCCAGGATACTGCCCCGGCCTCTTCCTCTGCTTTTAACCCAGCCATCGATTGGGTCGACCGTGCGCGAGGTCATTTGCCCCTTCCTCCAGGGCCGCCTGAAATAACAAAGAGCTCTGTCCTTTCCCGAAGGAGGATAGATTTAGTTTTCTTTAATTGCCACACTCTCCCCCCCTTCATTTATGTACCCAATTGTCCCTTCACCAGGTACCAGTGGAGTCCTAGGAACATTGATCTGAGGGTAAATCTGCAGAGCAAACGGATTTTCAGGGGCTGGAGGCAAACAGATGCAGATAAACCCAAACTAGGATGTCCCATGTTGATGGGAGAAGAGAAATATGAATGCATCCAATCCAGGAGATAAGATGCTTAGAGCTAGCTCGTGATGTTACATCATCACCACAAAAGTCCTTGCATTACTGGAACTGACTGGAACTAAAATGTAATCATATGAAAGTATTAGCATAATCCACAAAGGTATATCATACTGTATTGCCTCTCTAATGGCTTTACATCCCAAAAGTCCTTAAACTTGCTTCAGTGTTGACAGATGGGTGGTCTTCTTGTTTGATATGTAGTCCTAGCCTGTAAACTACTGTCTCCTGTTGCAGAACAAGGGAAAAAAATCTATATATGAAGTGATTCAGTCGTTCTGACATATCTATTGCCAAACATTTTTATCGATTGCTTTATCGCTGATTTGTTTTTCTGTCTTTTGTTCTAAGACTTTGGTCAACAGAAAGATTGGCAAAGCTTTTGATTCTCATCTTTTCCGTCTTGCTGGTCTGAACTTTCTACTTTGACATTGCTTCTGTCCATGACATGGTTCCACCAGCTCAAGTCAGATTTATTGCCGCATAGGCCATAATTAGAAATTTGCTTCAAAGGGATTGACCATCTCTGCAAAATTTCATGACTAGAGTGCAGCAACAACTGGTGTGTTGCCTTTACATAAAAAAAAAACAAACAAACAAAAAAAAAAAACTTCATCTGTGATGTTTTATATTAAATCAGTGATTCTTAATTTAAGAAGTTTATTTCTGCTGCAAAATTGGCATTTCTCATATGGGCGTCAATGAGGATTTAATCTGTTTTGGAGGCAGCACCTAGTGGTCAGTCGAGGAAGTGCAACAGAATATTCTTCCTGGATTAGCTTCAACCCGGAAGTGGCATGGTCGCCGTTTGGTCGTTAGCGAACATTTGTGATGGTAATCTGTTCCAGAGAACAGAACCAGTGATAGAAAGACCTGGTTGGAAGACATCAGCACCCTGAAGGAGTATGAACACAAATATGATCAAGAAAATATTATGGTGCCAGTCCTTTTAAATCCTTAAAAACAACCAGTAAAATCTTAAAATCTATCCTAAAACAGATGTTTTCTGGTCTCAGTTAGGAACTGGACAGCGGCATTTTGCACCAACTGCAGATGACTGGTCTACACCACTATATAAATAATTACAATAATCCAGCCTCGAAGTCATAACAGCATGTATGAGTGGTTCATAATCGGTATAATCTGTATGTGATTTGAGCAGTGTCCAAAGATCAGATGTTACAGATTCCAGCACAAAACTCATTATGTTAATTGTGTTTTATTTACCTGTATAGACTGGTCTCACTAGTATGTATCACTGTGACAAAGTGCAATTTATTTACAAGTAGGAGACGTTTTTTTATTTTATTTTTTATATAGAAACTGACAAAAAAAAGAAGCTGATATGTTCCTTTATGGGTTTGGCTTTAATTAATCTCTAGAGCTGATCTAATCTACAAATGGACTCCTCTGTCAGTTGATAATTGATCAGTTGTCATGATGTAATGAGGATAAATCTGTTTTATTTTTTTGTAATTAATATTTCTCTTTGCTATATGATCTCAAACAAAGTGTTACATTTTTTTCTTTTTATATTTTCCATGAAGTAATGAGAATGATCGTGGCCTTAAATTAGAGTCGGTAAGAAACTATTTAACCTCTGTGAAATAGTTTAATTTACAACTACAAAAATAAATCTACCTGAGAAACTATTTTGAAAAGGAAAAGGAAAAGTTTTGTGACACAAACATTTGTATATGAACTCCTACTGTAGCCTTAGGCTAATTGCACCTTATTTTTAATTTTAGAGACTATTGTTATGTTGTATCTGTGCACTTTACTGTTTGTCCTGTCCTGTCTTTTATTGATACTTTTTTGCATGGGATAGTGGGAAACACAATTTCGATTCCTTTGCATGTTCAGTAGAAGAAACTGACAATAAAACTGATCTCATCTCTTATCTTATCTAAGTGGTGACGAGCATCTGTGGTCTTCAATGTGTCTCTCAGGATGAAGTGGACGAGCTGCGGGCGGAGATGGAGGAGGTGCGAGACAACTACCTGGAGGAGGAGGTCTACCAGCTGCAGGAGCTGCGAAGGGAACTGGACCGCTCCAACAAAAACTGCCGCATCCTCCAGTACCGCCTGCGGAAGGCTGAGCAGAAGAGCCTGCGGGTCGCTCAGACCGGCCACGTGGATGGAGAGCTGCTGCGCAGCCTGGAGCAGGATCTGAAGGTCTGCGTCCTTCCAGGGATTTCCTAGTTCAGTGTTCACAGTGAACTGTGGAATGCTTTATTTATATCAGTGTCCGTGTGACATAACTGTTCACATCTCAGACCACGTCTGAGTGGAATCATCCGGTTTTCCCATCTTTACCTCCACTAAAGCTGCATCTTATTTTTTGTAAATTTTTGCTTTTACATATATGCTTGTTGTTTATGCATGTAACTTGTTTTTATAGATTGTGAGGTGACCTTGAGTGGCTTCGAAGGCGCCTCTAAATAAAATGCTTCATTATGAATAAAAGCATTCTTTATGAAATTGACTGCATTTACGATAAAACAGCTGGAACGTGTTGCTGTTTTGGACGTATTTGTGTATAAAAACGAGAATTGCAGATTGCGTCCTCGTGAAAGGCATGACGTTGTAAAAAATATTAACGTACTATCTTTTTGGAACTGAACTGACCTCAGGTCGCCAAAGACGTGTCGGTGCGTTTGCACAACGAGCTGGAGAGCGTGGAGGACAAACGCAGCAGAGCGGAGGATGAGAACGAGATGCTGCGGCAAAAGATCATCGAGGTGGAGATTTCCAAACAGGCACTGCACAACGAGCTGGAGAGGACGAAAGAGGTATGATGATGATGATGAAGATGAAGATGATGAGTGGGGCAAAGAAAAAAAAATCTTAGATTTTGTTGCGGATAAATCCGGAGAGTCGTCAAAAGAATGAGATTACTTAGATGACTCAAACAAAACTGCTGCTTGTGGTAAATGTGTGAATGTAAGCACAGGAGTGAAAACTGCAAAATGATCAGAAATGATGCAAATATATCTGAATTTTGAATTTCCACCCTGTAGATGAGATGTAAACAGATGGAGGTTTCTTGGCATAGAACCGTCATCAACAGTGATCACTGGCTGTTTGAGCCGCTTCATTCTGTGATGCCTCATAAATGTGCTGTTTTTCACAGCTTCTTTCTTGTAGAATGTTTGTAGGAGAAATCAGATGTGCCTTTGAGCATCATTGCGTCCAATTAGACCCAAACCCACCTGAAGCCACGTCCTCCCTCCCTCCTCTCAGCTCAGGTGTGTCCACAAGCTCTCCCAGCTCCCTTAAAAGGCTTTTGTTTAAAAAAGGTTCAACAGCTTCCTTCAGCCAGCGTTGTTTCTCTCACCCTGTCATGGCTACAGAAATAAATCCCGTCAAAACAAGATCTTGTTTAGATTCTTGGCAGCATAAGCAGAAGTCTGTTGTCAGTCTTTCATTTAACCCTTTGAATCGCAGGCTCTTGACTGAGAATACCACATGTTATCTTTAAATGTATGAGCTTATTTGCATTTCAGTGATGCTCTGAATGCGGAGTATAGTAAAGAAAATGTGCCATGAGGACGTTATGAGCTGCAGTATGGTCAGATTCTTTGTCTTTTAATTATAATGAGTGTGTTGGGAGTGCAGTGACTGCAGTTGCCACAGGTTTCTGCTGATACAAGCACAAAGTGTGATATTAAGTGTCAGAGAAGGAGCTGGTGGCCACATCTGAGGCTCTTCTTGCTGTTTTTTTTGATGTTGCATTGTAAGAATCAGCGATATGGAAAATTACTGTACATACAAAGCAGGTGATGGCTAATTTCTATGTCTGCTCAGATATCTGTTTTGAACAGTGATTTTTCTTTTTCTTCCTTTTGAAATGTTGAAAGCTGAAAATGTTGGAAAAAAAAAACAACAAAACCCAAAGTATTGCACACAGTGGAGGTGGTGTATTTATCTATTGTACATTCTATTCCTGCAGTTCTCTTAAAGAGCTTGGCTTTAAAAAACAGAATATTTTTGATGCATGCATTATTACAGACTGTATTCTTACAGTAAACCTTACCAAACAGCAACGGATTTGACATCAAACTAACATACGTGGTTGGGAATGTTGTCGCACTGTAGTTCCAGCCTCCAAATATTTCACATTGCTTTTCGCGAGTACATTAGGAAATGCCGTGATACCGTATTCATATTTTCATACCTCGTGACATGAGTAAAGGCTTCCATCCCAGTCTTAAATTTCCCCGTCAGAGTATGCATGCAACATTTTCTGAGGTTTCAGTCAAACATCCACCACATGCTTGGACAGTATCACAGAGATACAGTGTGAAGCCGCCTTTCAACCATGTCTTTAAGTCTCTCTTCATAGCATCTTCTTTTGAGATCTAGCAACTGTGTGTTTCCATGCAAAAGTCAGTTTGGAGACAAATTAAATGGCATTGATTTAGAAGCCTTGAAGCGCTGAGTGAAAGAGTGTGTTTGCTTCAGAGCTCAAACAAGAAGTCATTTAATTCAGTTCAATATTACTGTATTAATCCCCCAAAAGAAAACTACAGTGAAAGAGATTTGTAATAAACAGAACAATACATGAACACCAACTGCATTCTCAAATCATTGCCTTCGTCTCCGGTTCAGTGATTGGTGATTGATACGGATCCCTCTTATAGGTGCAATCTCGTATTCAGTCAAACTCAATAAGAGACAAAATTCTAGAGCGGTGTTGCCCAAGTCAGGCCCCCAGGACCTGCTGCCCTGTATGTTTTTAGATGTTTCCTGCTCTAACACACCTGATTCTAATGAACGGCTTGCCATCAGTTTGTCATCCGTGTCTGCACAGGTCTGCCTGTTTTCAAAACCGCGTACTAGACTACTAGTGCGTAGTGATTTAACCGAAATGTGTAAGGCAACATGCAGTGTGCAGACATTTGTCGGGTGGTATGCAGTTTTGAAAACAGTAAATAACACATTTATTTGAAAAAGGTGTGTTGGAGGAGGGAAACCTCTAAAACATGCAGAGCAGTGGCCCCTCAAGGACCCCTTTGTCTCCTGACGGTGGATTAAAAAGTTATAATTTCCAACTTCCAATGACAGACTGACGACAGAAAGTTGGATATTCTAGTAAATCTTAGGCCCGGACAGCATTTATCTATTTATTTATTCGATAATATGTTCCTTTTACATCCCTGTGTATTGCGCTGCTCTCAACAGATTCGAGGCTTTTTGTTGATGACCCTCTGCATGTCTTCGCATGTTGCTCAGCAGTGGAAGTATTGGCTTTGCTACTACGGAAGTGAGGTCTCATAAGTAATAAGATGAGCAGAGGCTATACTCAGCGCTGCTCAACTTCAGCTGATTATACTAATCGATTTTGACAACAGCAGGTATCTCACCGTCTGCCAGCAGAGAGAAAGTAGGCTAATCCCAGACCAGTCTGCGAGGAGATGTGACTTTATTTTGGCAGCTGGATGACACTGATGTCTTTTCTTTCTTTTTTTTTCTTTACTTTCCTCAAGCGTGCTGCTCGGTTGATTCCCAGCCACAATGCCTCCGTGTGTGACGACTGTTTGTCTCTGTCTGTCTGGTCATCTTAAAGGTCTCCCATAGATTTTAAAATCTATATCATGCTTCTGACCTTTGTTGTCAATGCTTCCAACACTGCTGTCTGTGTGTGTGTGTGTGTTTTTTAAGACTTTATCAGCAACTGAGCTGCATGTGCTGGAACAAAAACAGAAAATCCATGTCTTGTCTGGATGCACTAACGCAGCAAATGGGAGCTTAAAATTTTGTTGTTAATGTTGTAAAACTATTATTCTTGCCATCATCTTTCTTTTTTTTTGCAATATTAAGACTGGCCTGAAAGGTGTTGTACATGAGGTTATTTATTAATTTATATTGAAAGGTACCATCTTGGTATGACGACAATAACAGCTGACGTGAAGGTCACAGCGTGTCTCGCTGTCTTGCAGAATTTTTTTTTTTTTTTTTTTTCCATCTTGCTTCCTTGGTGGTGGTAAAATGATGCATATGTGGACGAGCAGGAGATGACACGCACTGTCTTGTACGCAGATAGAGAGAAAGGGGAGGGAGCAGCGGAAGAGCTGAGATTGTGTGTTGCTCCAAATGAATGCAGAGTGTTTTGTGCTCCCCCAAAGGTTTGTCCCAGAAAAACACACTCCGTCTTGGATCGTTTTTAACGCAACCCCCACCCCTACAATATATTGAAATATACAGACTCCAGTTTCCTTTGTCAAGGATTCCTAATCCCAGTGCTCACGTTGTATAAGTTTCCACAGAGAAATGTTTTTAAGGGATGAAGGGACTGTGAAAATGCTAAAGCTGCTAAACTGGAAATCAATTTTAATAAGTGAATCGTAGAATCTGCTCTTTGAGTCACACATTCACAGAGATTAATCTCGTCTGGAGGAGAGAGGAAAGAGGAGGAGGAGGAGGATCCGGTACTACTGATAAGAATGCAGTTTGACTGGATTGAGAGGTTGCTCCTTTCCCTTTCTGCTTCAATCACACCTTGTTAATAGTGATGTAACATAACATGAAGCAGCACAAAATCCTCAACACAAGTTTTCTACTTTTGCCTGTCTTAAATTTCTGTTATTTATCTCCTGCAGCTCCTTTATTCCTCAGGTTAAGGGTTCATATCTTGAATGGATGGAGGCTCCTTTAGGTTACCAATTAAACACTGAACTTCAAATTACAAAAAAAAGAAGATAAAGGTTTCAGCAGTAAAATGTGTGAGAAATCAATGCTGCAGATCGGTCGGCTGATTTAGTCTTCTTACGTAGAATCCTCCACATTGACTTTTATTTGATTTGATTTAGTCCAGTTCAATATGTCTATAAATAATCCAATTTATTCAAATTCATAATTTAATTGTGATCCAATTCATAATTCAGTTACAAAAAGGTTTGGCGACAGGTTTCTCCTGAAAACGCTTTTAGTGATCATCGTTTCCAGAAGAAACTGAATGACATTTTATTAAGCTGATCACATGTGCGAGTATTGTTTTCATAAGGCCCCACGCTGTTGCACAAAATTTATGAAAAGACCACATTTCCTTTTCCCACCAGGAAGCATTTATGCCGAGCAACAGGCTTATTACTCTGTAATTAGTTTTCGTGATTGAAAAGGCAAAAGGAAACACTGGGAAAGTTTCACCCTTCGTTGGCAATTAACCTTGAATAGTTTGAACAACTCTGGCTTTTACAAACCACCTCGTCCTGTTGCAGTGTTGCCAGAGGCTCCGCAGCGTGACTTTGGCATAAAGATTGGCATCCCAGCTTGGGGAAAGGCTCTTATTAACTAGCCTGACATGTTTGGGTGCTGTGTGGTGGGAGGGGAGAGCCGGAAAGAAGAAGACAAAGAAACAGAGAGGCAGAGTGGCTGTAATCAGCGGCTGTAGGGCCTGTCAGCCTGCGATATGACCACAGCTTACAGACCTCATATTAAACATTTCAGGAGAGCAGGGTGACAGGATCTGCTGCTGTTTCTGTGCTGGTCTGCCTCTGCTTTTGTGTGTGGTCAGTGTAAAGCCAAACAGCAAACGGCTGAGAGGTTTTTCATCCCTGTGACATTTGAAGAACGGCCTACTGATATGTGTAATGAAATGGAACTAATGAAATGCCAGCACGCTGACGACGAGCATCAGATGATGTATTGTGTGTTTCCAGTCTCCTGTGATAAATTCATCTTTCATTAAGGCCAAAAATGTAATCCTTTGTGCCGTCCTGTTTCCCCCCTCAGCAACTACCAGGTTTGTCTCATGACAGATTTCCTCAGTCAGAAACACTGGTGCGAGCAAGGTACTCAATAAAGTCAAGACGTTTGCTTAGGCAAACCTAGGAATCACATTTGGACACATGGCAGTAAATACAACCCCTGCGCTGCAGAAACTGAGTTCTGAGAAAGTAAAAAACAACCTTGGGGTAAGAAAAAAATGCTAGGCTAGAACTCTTTAAATGAGATATACATTTTAGAAATAAGACCAAGGCTTTTTTTTCTATCTTTTTTTTTTTTTTCCTCAAAAAAAAACAAAACAGCTTAGGCATAGGAAGGCATATATTGAATAAAGTCAGACAGACTATTGTTTTAATCAGTTACTCTCTTGGCAAAGAACCAATCAGCCCAGTTAAATGATGTGTCTATGAAGTTGATGTTTTTACGGTCTCTTTTGCTCGTATAATCAGTGGTTGCATTAAAGAAACTCAGCTGGTGATCTGACGTGATGCATGACACCCCTCCAGCCATGCATGGTGGCAAGAAATCTTGTGCGACTTGTGCTGGTGCTGCAGAACGTCACCACGCCACACCACATTAATATCTTGTTAAATCATGGCGGCAGCAGTCAGGAGGTCGGTGCTGCAGCTGCTCTGATAGAAAACCAGCTCTGTGAAAGCGCAACCCTTCCCTGATTTGCTTAAGGTTTCCCTGACACAGGTGACATATGATACGCTGCAGCTCTAAGAGCTCGACATCCCTCACCTGCTATTGTCTTCCCTTTTCTTGCAGCTCATTTTCTTCACATATTGAGATCATAAACTTGATTTGTTTTTGTTTTTTTGTTGTTGTTTTTTTTTGCTAGATTTAATATCTTTTTAATGATGTGGACAGTATGGTGATCCACAAGACCATTCCAGTCAGGAAGGTCAATTAGGCATCGATGCGCTTCAATGGGTCCTATGATTTTTATTTATTTTTTTTACCCTGTATATTACAAGCCCCAGTAACAATCCCTTTGGAAAGCTTTGCAGACCTTAAATACAGGAATGGCTATATATGTTAAAGATATCTTGAGTTCACTCTGTTTGCAGTGAAATTTAAAGTTCTTTTTTCAGGTTTTCTCGTCTTTTTTTACAGAGGAAACACAAAAATTAGAGGGCAAAAAGACACACATTTTATGTTTTACTACTTAATGTGTCACAAAATAAGAGCAAATATACATCATTTACCAATCTAATTTAGCTCTGTGGGAACTTAACAGCTGCCAGCTAATGGCCCTGTTCTTCTTTGATGGTTTCTTGTTGGTTGATATTTCCAAAGGCTGATCACAGATGCAGATGTCTTTTTGTCTTTTTTTTTTCTTTTTTGTCTCCTCAGACATAGTTGACATTAATCTGCTTATAAATGTGACGTTTCCATAAGAATCTGCACTGATTCCTGTATAGAACTCCTCCAGATGTTTCTACAAACTGGACCCAGCAGTCTTCCTGCTGGTTTTTCTGTCTGAATCTCCACTGCGTTCCACCTAAGTTGGAGTTTTCAAGTTCCCAGAGGGGAATTTAATCTCATACTGCTCCTCACTTTAGTTTATTTTATGTGTCATATAATCAAGCGCGTCCATGATGCTGTCAAACCAACATCTGTTCAACATGTTGCCAGAATGTTTTTATTATATGTAAATACCACATAGTCAGCTGATGTTGTTGACGGCTAACCTGGATTGTGAGTGACATTACCTGGTTTTTGAAATAATTTATTAGAACAGTGCTAACTCGGGTGCAAAGTCATGATTCAGAGCTCTTAGATCTGACTTCTGATGAAACTGGAGCACATCGTACGGCGTGATGCACTTTTCTTTTGCTCTTCACTTTCTCAAAAACGACTGATGCGCAGTTGCTGTTTTGCAACTCAAATCCTTTCATTAATCCGCCATTCATTGAAAATACACGTTCACTGAATGCACAACCGTCAGTCTACATAATGTTCCAGTTTTAGATCACTAACAAACTGCCTCACTGTAATTCTCACAATAGTGGCCCTTCAGTGGATTCCACATTTAAAAAAAAAATGTTCATGGCACATAATCACATGATTGTTGTTTCCTAGAGATGTTTCAGCATTGATTCATTATATTGCTGAGTTTCACCGCTACAAAGTACTGAGAAGTCACAATGCTGAAGTAAGAGTCACTGCAAACATTATTTGTTTCATGTCAGAGCCGCAGCTTTGTGCTCGCCTCTAATTCATCCCTCGGCGGAAGAAGAAGCATCCCCTCATCCTCTTCGTCTTGTTACTGCGTCGTACTCCTCTGTCGTGTCTTCCCTTATATTTTTCTCTGTTGTTGTTCCCTGCTGGAGGAGTGTAAAGGAATCTCATTGACCTAGTTAATATCTTGTGTCTGATTCCACCAATAGGAAAGAAAGCATGCATGAGGAGAGGAGCAGCATAGGGACGCTGCTGTAAGTCAAAATCTGCTGCAGTGACACACATCCATATGAAGCACATTGTTAAGCTGCTGTTTAATGTGCACAGATGGTGAATCCTGCAGAAAAAGGGAGTTACTTACAACGGTGGAGATCACAGAAATCAAATCTGTGTTGTAAAAGTTTTTTTTTTTTTTCAATAGCAGATTTAACCACATAGTGAAAATAAATGAGCACACACACACATATATATGTAAAGCTAAGACTTGTTGACAAAAATGTGTGTGCTGGTTTCAAAAGGAGTCGTGTTTGAGAGAGTCAAAACTGTGCAGATGCAAAGCATTTTAGACGTGACGATATTGTTCTCCCAGAGGCGAGCTGCCATGAAGACAAAGCAAATGGGGCTGTTTGAAACCCCGGGGTGACGTGTTACAAATCTGAAGCTCCGTCCTTTGAAGTTTAAATCCATGAAAAATTGAATTTCTCCTCCTCGTGGATGAGTTTTCTAATGCATACAGACAAATGTTTTAATTCGCCAAAGTATCGAAGCTGCCACTTTGTCAATCAAACTAAAAAAATAAAAGAAAGAAAGCATCCTGAAGCACACCAATATTTATGAGAGATGCCAAAATATTGTCGTAATAATGTCGTAATCTTGAACACATATTTAAAAAGCCTTGACTTGGGTTGTATTTCACACCACTCAAAGCAACACGGCGTCACATTAAAGTCGGTAAACTATCGAGAAGAGAAGACGTGATATTCATAAGAATAATGTCATGGATAATCTAAGTTACAAATTCTGATATTAATCAATTGAATAAGACAATTTCTTTCAATGTACTTTTTTTTTTTTTTTTGCCTGAAAAACAAACAAACCAAAAAAAAAACAAGCTGAATTTGAGAGACAATCACCTCACTGTTCTGCAGGACGCCGTTCAGCTCAACCCAGATCTGAAAACAGCAGAATTCTCCAAACAAAGCTGGTATCGTGGATGCTTCTCTTCACCGTAACAAATGGTATTAGCAGCTATATTTAGGAGGGTTGACGGCAGCTTGGCAGGATGGAACTGCGGGTGATTCAGTGTGTTTCTCACCTCCACTCCAAACACAGCGAACAAACAGGCCATCAGAAAAATAGAGCTCCCATAAGTATGTGGGGGGGCATATTTTCCAGTGAAATGTAGCAGGGGAAGATGGCTTTATCCCCTGCCAAAGGTCGCTGAGGGAGAAAGGATGTCTGTTTTCTGCACCTAAGTTGCATGAAAGGATGTATGTTTTAGTCAGTTGACTGTAAAGGTTTTAGCTCATGAGTATTGTGGGATTCACAGCTTCAGAAGCACTTTTCTTGACTCGATAACTGTGGCACTCACTGACACAAACCCCAAGCCCTCTTCCCCTGATAGGAGCCACCGTCTGAGTTAACAAGTCCTGGTAACGACTTTGCAGATGACTTAGGGCCTCTGCTGCCACCTGAGCTCACAGTTTGTTATCTTTTACAACATCCTGTGGCAGCTCGGTAGTCTTCTGGGATCTGATACCAGCGCAGTAATTCATTTCTTGTTCTTTCCCATTACTGGCTCCAGTCCTGCCATTTCCCAACCACACAGATGACATGTGTGAGGCGACGGCCCCTCCCACTTATTACCAGCCTATTGTGGACTGTTTAGTATGCACAAGGCCACAGTGAACTACAGAGGGGGGGGTGGGAATAGTGATGCAGGGGTGAGGCCGACCTCATTATGAGCCAGCTGGTCTCATGTACCACCCCCATACCCCTCATCCTGACCCCTAAAAAGCTCCTGTGATAGAGGAGAATAACGTCCTCTTGTCTGCTTCCCGTTATCGAGCAGATGAATTATAGCTGTTGCTCTGAGGGAAAGATCCACATACACATTTATGATCAAGGGGTAATAAGGTTTTATTTAACTGCGCCTTATTACCATAAACACATGCTCGACGGGCACAGAATGAAGACCCAACTCTTCATTTGGCTGGTGTTGATTATGAATAATAGATAATCAATGTTACTGCAGTGTCTAGCTAATTGTAACCATGTGCTAAATGAAAACAAGCTGCTGATAAAACCTTAATTAAAGACCAGCAGTCGTCTTATGAAGGAACAAGAGTTGAACAAGTGAACTGTGATCTTTTTGATGACGCCACAGCACCCGTCAGCATCACTGATGAACAGGAAGCTTTGACAAACCCTTTACTTAGGAGCTGTGTGACATTCTAACATTGCTTCACACCCAAGCAAACTGTGAATAGACATCTTATCATTATAACCTGGGAAGTATCTAATTCAAGGTCATTAGTTGCTCTCCTTGTCTGAACAGATCCCACGCTCTACTTGAAACATCACAGTGTTGTTTTTTTCTTCTCCACTGAGGCCCGAGTGAAGCCTTGTCAACAGCAACTACCTTTACAGCAGACTACGTGGGAAGGCTGCGGTGCATGCGAGTTATTATCCCTTTTAAGCTAAAATCAGAAATCTTTTCCTTGCAGACGAGCATCCGTGTAGGTGCAGAAAAAGACTGAAGCTCTTGAACTTAGTCTCTCTGTGATCACCCTGTTCACACGACAGTTGAATGTGGGAGTCTTGTGCACTTGTTGCTCCATCGCTGCTCCGTTACAGGTAGAGGTAGAATGTGGGCTTAGAGTTAATACACGGGAGAGGTAGTAACAGAACTGGGTCAACATGTAGGAATAAGGGAGAGCCTCTTTTTGATCAGTATCTATGGGAAAAGATGAGGAAAAGGAGGAGTGTGAGTGTGAGATCCCTGTGTGACAGTGCTCTTATTTAATCAAAACCCCTGGTTCAGGTCCAGTGATCTTCTTCTATATCAAATTTCCTGTCAGATTAAATTGGCCATTTGTGCATTCTGACGTATTTATATATGACAATATATTTTATAGCAGAGCTGGTTTACAGAGCGAACAAAAATTGGGATTTGCGTACCCTAGGTTGGTAGAACTGTAGGGGTATTTCCACTAGCGGGGTTCTGGGTAGTTTTTCAGGTCTGGATCGTTGACATGTGTCCCCATTACCAGGAACAACCCGCTAAGAAGACTTTTAGAATCTTTGCTGGGCTGAAAAACGTTCCTGTGGTAGGATAAACTTCTGGATGGGGGTGGTGTTGAGTCACTGATTGGGTACACGGTGGGCAGATGATGACATCATTCAGCCAGCTAATGTCCGCTTTTCGTATCGGTCGTCGTTTCTCATTCAGCGCCACCATTACAAACAGAAACGCTACCATCACCTTTAGCTCCTCCCAATATTCTCTGCATCACTTTAGTTTGTTTTTCTTCTTTTATTTCTTAGTTGTTGTTTTTTTTTTCCTTTATTTGGCAGTTGATAGAGAGCGAAAGCGGCGTACTTCCGCCATAATGTGGTTTGAAATGGTAAATTTACATGCAACCTGTCACCATCAGTGGAGACACGATGGCTGAAAGGTCTGAGGAAGAGGTCGGGCCTGTTACATTTCCAGCCTGTCATTTTTACCCGGGAACCTCCGCGAGTGGAAACGTACCTTTTGTAAGGTCACTGGTTCTGTCTTTTGTAAGAGAGCAGAGTTTCTTTGTGAGTTCATGGTTTCCAGGCAGTAGATAAGGAAAGTTTATTTATACCACACATTGTATATACAAAATGCTTTACAAAGTAAAATTAAAAAGAAATGAAAAGGAAAAACAAATAAAATGCATAATAAAATCACAAATAATAGATTTGAAGAGAAAGAGGATTAAAACAGAGCTTAGATTAGATGAGTAAAGGCAGTACACCAAAATTACACGAAACAAAGTCACAGGAAAACAGTAGTTTTCAGTTTAACTTTAAATGTGTCTAAAGTTGGAGCACATTTAATAACAACAGGAAGTTTATTCCATCTGTGTGCAGCATAGTAGCTAAATTTATTTTCACCCTGTCTGGTCCTAACTGGAGGTTCTCCCAGCTGACTGCTACCTAAAGATCTCAGAGATCTACTTGGTTTATATTCTACTGACTCAGTAATGTATTCTGGTCCCATTGGCTGTCTTTTATTACAGACTTTTGAAATTTGACGATTGCAGAGCTACTCTGGAGATACAAAAAAAATTAAAATAGAATTTGCTCGAAATCGGCACTGATAGCTGACACTATCATTGAGGAAGTCAGGTTCATCACAAAACTAGAGGATGCAGTCACGTCAGCACACTGTATCCTGGGTAGGACGCTCAGCTTTGTCCTCCCGTAGACTCAAACATTGGCATACTCGCATCTGTGAAGTCATTCTTGGTCTGCTCCCAACTTATCTACAGACCTACATCCTTTAAAAAAGTCCAGGAAGTGATTGTATTGATTCCAAACAATGAATCATTTTATCTATCTCCCAATGAGTCCACTGAACTGGGAAAAAAAAGCTATTTAAACATACTTGCAGAATCACCCTAATGTCTTCCAGTGAGCCCCTCTTAACAAATTCAAGCAAATTTTTAAAAATATGGAGATTTCTAATTGATTTTTCTGTCCCTGTTTTGTGTGCCATGACGGTGGTGATTAAATATTCAAAGAGTTTTGGTTTCATGAACTTTTGATTTCTTATTTTATGCTGTTTTATACTTCATTTCTGTGATGTAGTGTTGCATATCTTATGTTGTGCCTCGTGTGTATATTTCTATGTCATTTCTGCTCTCTTAGTCAGGACTAGTTTGTCTCAATAGTTTTTATTTCTGGTTCATATAGATTAAATTTAAAAGTAAAGCAAGGCAAACTGACGTATATAGCACAGTTCAAATAGATAAAAACATGGGTATGTAAACAAAACCTAGAATGCATCAAATCAAAACGTAAAGACTACTTAGGTGGAAAATTATAAGATAAAAATGAATCATTAAGCACCTCTCTCCAAAATCCATGTGATAGATAACTGTACATTTACACCAATGTGACAATAAGACAGCTGCATTTTCTCTTGTAATCTTTATTTTAGCCTTCAAATCCAAAAACATGTTTTTATCATATCGTGAGTCAGACACTTTTTCTGGGGCTATTTTTCAGCATAGCTGACTATTTTCCTCCATTTTACATCAAAGACAAAGTGTCTTCTTCCAGTCTGAAGGTCCCCAGCCCTCTTCATGTGTCAGTGTCCTTAGATAAGTCACTGAAGTCCACACTGCCCTGTATATGCTCTTGTGTGTGTGTGAGTGTGTGGCTTTTACTGTGTTGATAAGATTCTCTATATCCTATCTTTTTTTTTTTTCTTCATCAAATACCAAAAGAAATTTCCTGGGTTGGGTTTCCAAGGCTCATGCCTTCGGCTGATATCTGTTCCCCAGAGTGTCTGACTCATATGGTTTCTCCTGAGGCTGATGGGCACACAGGCAGGTGGACCCACATCATTTATTTTGGCTAAGGTGGGACCCCTTTAATTCACGTCTCAGCGAGGGACACTGTGCTGCTTGATTTGTCTTCTTCATACAAGTCTCTTTGAATCGTTCTTGGTCTAGCCCGCCCCCTACAACCAGTTTTCCTTGGGAGACCCTACCTGGGATTGTTGCCATCGACGACATAGCTCCTAAGATGGTGATTGGATATTCAAGTAGGTGAAGGAGGAGGTTGACAGGCAGATAGGGGCCTGCAGTGTTTTGGACTCTGCACCAATTTACCGATCAGCTAACATTTTGAACCACACCTACGATCAGTTCCTGATCGTAGGTGTGGTTCAGTCAGTAGTGACTGAAAGAATGAGATCGCACATAATGACTGAAATTAGTTTTCCTCCACACGGTAGCTGGACTCTGCCTTAGAGATCATGTGAGAATGTCTGCCATTTGGGAGTTACTTACAGTTGCTGTTCCTCCACATTAAGAGGAGCCAGTTGAGGTTGTTCAGGCATCTGGTTAAAGCAACACCATGTAAGACTTCTCTTTAGCCCCCCGTCTAGAAGTGCAATTGTCTGTTATCGCCGTTGTAAGTATTGGTTCTATTGAAGCTGGCAACATTACCTCAGCTCCTGGCTTCTATTGCGAAATAAACTATGAACCAGTGAGCAAACCAAAACCTTTAGTACTACAGCCTACTATCAAACTCAAACGCACAGGATGTGGAAGGAAAGTAAAATATATGACTTACTGGTCCAATAGCAAGGCTAGGAACCCATCCAACTACTTCTCTCTGCTTCTCTTGGCTCACACCAGCAAGTTTATGCTGGTCCAATATTGACTCGTTTATGGGATCTTGCTGATTGCTCGCTCTCTTTGTCTTGCCTCTTCTAACCCTCTTCTCTTTCTTCACTGCCCCTGACATGACGTTCGTTGTGATCATAGGCGTTAGATAGCTTCATCTTATAATTAGCATCTGGCTAACTCCATATAATAAACACTGTGAAGAGTCCCGTAAAACTAGTTGTACAGTTTGATTGGCAGCTGTCTTCATGAATCGGGGCACACGCTAACTTGCATAGTCTCAACAGACACACCCTCAGTGTTTGGCAGAAGTGCAGTTTGTCTTTTTGTAAGTTGAACTACTGCTAAAAGAATTTTATAAGAACTTTCATGTTCTGCTGTGTTGCTTTAAGGTCCCTTCCTTCTGAGGCATTTCAGTATTCCCAGAGAAAAGCTAATGATGGTGGCCAGGGAGAGGGAGGTCTGGCCCTCTTGCCTTAAACTTCTGTCCCTGCAAACTAAACTTGGCTAAGCGGAAGGTGATGGATGGATAGATGGATATGATGTACCAATGTGTGAGAACGTCTTCTTCAGAGTCTAATTTTATCGCAGGAACTTCCCCTCTGCCACCCTTCTGCAGTGAATACAATCTAAGATTAAGTCACACGCAGCTGGGTCACTTATGTAATTATCTGTGACTTAAATAAAGAGAAACAGAAATGGCGATGTCTCTTTTGTAAACAATGCTGAAGTTGACTCTGTTAACAGAATCCACACACTGTTTGCTCAGAACAGGAGGACTGTCATCTTTTATATAATTGGCAAAAATGAAGGAAAACTTTCTTGCCAAATTTTACTGGGCAAAGAGAAACCAGTGTACTTTGATTGGTGCAGAAGTGGGTCAGCTAAGAAAAGTACCGCAGTAAGTTTGTTCAAATGAATTTCATTAGCTTTAACATAGATTTTTTTCCACTGTAGGTTAATTTCAATTCTAGTCTCAGATTCGTCATGGGATTTGTTAATGGCAACAAAGTGATTCATCTCTGGGTCCATTTGCATAAAAACGTCAGCCAAATGAAAGCATGCGAAGACAAAATAACACCAGCTTTATCCTGTGAGTCTCCCTTGAAAGATCAGATTTTAATCTCAGCTGCAGTGATTGGTGAACAGAAAAACAAAGAAACAAAAAAACAAACAAACAGATGACTGGGTTTTCCATGTGCTGTGCAATCTCCCATTTTTTGCACGAGAAATTATGTTGAAATTTTAACTCTCCGATCTTATCCATGGACTTTGCACATCACCACGAGTGCAGCCTTTCCACATGGTTCACTCTTTCTTCCTTCACACACCAGTCACAGCTGGCATGCTGCCAGTCTGCCGTCCCAGAATACTCGGCAGACCTTCTGAGGAACCTGCAGGCAGATGACATGGCAGTTCTTCCCTCCTACTAGCCTGTGTGAGCCTGAGAGTCATTTATAGCTATTAGGATTGCTCCACAAATGGGTCGACTCTTTCAGTTTTATTTTTTAATTATTAATTATTTTTCAATTCTATATATATGTATCTATGTATGTATATATGTATATATATGTGTGTGTATACATATATATAATAAAGCTTCTTGTTTGCATCAGCAGCTTATGAACTTGCTGGGTTTTTTTGTTTGTTTTATTCTCTTGTTTTTTTGTTTTTAAAGAAGGACATGACTTCCAGAAGAAGTAACAAAGTGAATGTCTTTCAGATAGAGGCCTCTGTTTGCCCTCTGTGTTTCTTTTGGCATTAGAGTTGCTCGGTCTGCATGCTCTGTTGCAGTGCTGTCCTGCAGGCTCATTTTAAGGAGTTACACACAGTCCCTACTGGGAGCTGCCCAGCTGAGACCCGTAGCTTCACTGAGGGTGACATGCCGTGCTTATACAGTTAAACCGTTATTACCATTTGGGCTAACGTTGCAGCTTACCATTTACTTTTGTCATCATGTTTGAGTTGTACCCTTAAATTAATTTACAATACCATGCTTTTGAACCACACTTGAGTATTTTGCAAGTTTGTTTCATTCTTGAACACGTGTGACTTTTTCAGGCTGGTCTTTTAAATGGTTAGCATTTAACATTTACACCCTGTTTTCTTACTACACTGCAGTTTGTGCCTTTGCTCATCTCTAGTTAGTTTGCTGAATTAACTTGTTAAATGAGTATGCTGATAACTAATGAGCATGTCTGTTCATTAGTTACGCAGCTGGAGCTTAGAGGGGAACAACTGTCTTGATCCACCCTAAAGAAAAATAATCAGCCAGCACCACTTCTGTTACTGCGCTTGCACATGGCACCATGTAGATGGCATTTTGCACATCCATTTATTTCCTTCGTGCACATAAAGGTGGCACATTTGCCAATTGAGTGAGCAACAAGTAAGAGAGCAGCTCCATCTCTGAAGGCATTTCTCTTGTCTTTTATCGTGGGAGATTAGGACTTACTAGTTGGCACACAACTCAAGGAAGGATATTCTTACAGAATAGATGATCTGCAGTGGCCAGTGCAAAAATATGCTATTTTTTTTTTGCAATTTTTGTCTTTTATTACTGTACCAGTTGTAGAGTTTGGTTCAAAGCATCACCATATTTGTTAATGCCAATGGGTTTGAGCACAACGAAGCAGCAAAAAATGTTTTTTTTATTCTAAAACTGAGCAAAATTAAAGCCACTCTATGTAACAAGAACACTTCCGACCACATGGTGGCATCATATCAAATGAAATTTCATATGTCAGCCTCTGGTGCAAGACATAGCAAAGTGCATCCCTAGTGGAGCATAGTGCTATTACAAAATGTGCCAGAGTGTACAGTGCAGCTTTAAAGTCTTGTCAACACTAGCAGCAGCAAAAGTTCTCTCCTGGTGAAAGACCCACCACATATGCTTTACATTTTGCCTCTTACACTCATTAAGCTTGGCTAATGAAGCAATTTGAACAATGAGGTCTATACATCACCCCAAAACTCTTGCATTTCCACGTAAAGGCTAAGGATGCAAAAGTGTCCAAAATGTTTTCTGCACTATGCAGGATTTCATCCAGTAGAAATACTGATTAACATTTCACATTTCACTTCTTTTTTAATACAAACCTGAAAAAAACCACTGTGTAGATTTTTATTATATCTAACAGCGAAATCCCATCTTTGAATCGCAACAAAGACAGAGCTGCTTGGTTTTGGCTTTATATTCAAAATTTAAGTTGTGCTGAGAACAAATGCAGTTGCTTATAGACGTTGGCCCATTCTGCTGTGACCCAGTCTTTGTGTCCCTTTTGTAACAGTCATATCAGTCACCAGTTCCCTCTTCGGTCATCCAGCGGTCTCCAGTCCAGGGTCCGGTCTTCACTGTTAGACTCCACTACCAGCTCTCACACTGAGCCACAGGGGGAGGCTGCCAGTTCTGCACTTGTCAACTCTCTGCATCAGCAGGGGGTTAGATCAGCTCCACAGCAGCTCAAGTTTATAATGACTATGTCCTGCCTGGCAGCTTGCTCACCGGTCCAAAATTAGATTTTGGTAAAATTTCAAGTGTCCTGTGAGGTTGTATGGTTTGGAGATCCTGGTACTCAGGAAAAGACAGGTGGCAAAGATTGAAATGTTGGGTTTCTCTTTTGGAGTGTCTAGGATAGGATCTGGAAAGAATACGTCAGAGGGACAGACAAACAGAGAAAGTTGGAGAGGCCAGACAATGATGGTCTGGACATGTACAGAGGAGGGATAGTGAATATATCTGTAGAAGGATGATGACGCTGGAAGGTAGGAGGCCTAGAGGCAGACCAGATAGGAGTTATTTTGGGTTGAGTCCATGGTGAAACTAAGAAAATTTACAGTCCCTCTATTGATCATTGAGGGCTAGCTCCAAAAGTGAAATCTCCATTTACCCACGTGTCAAAATGTCCAACTTTGCAGCACAAATATACATATCTGCTTCAAACACTGATTTCTGTACAGGGAGTTTTTTTTTGTCGTTTCTTTTGCACTACATCAAGTAAAGGTATATAAGATAACACATTTATCTATAGTTACGTAAATGGATTCTTGATTGATGCAGAAGTATAAATCACATATGACCCTTAAAAATAAAATCTACTTGTGGCTGAGTGTTTGGGACTTCAAGGTCAGATTATTTTATTTGGGTGTCTTCCACCCATTTGTTGCCATTTGTTACAATGTCAAACAGTGATAGACGGCAGGTCCTTGGGCCATTAATAACTGTGAGAAGATTTGCCACCAGTCTTGGCCAGGACTCCCTGGGAGAAGAGTTACTGCAGTTCAATGGGACCCTTCCTTGTTAAATAAAGGTTAAGTAAATAAATAGATAAATAAATAAAATAAGTCACTGTTCACAGGGTAGTAGAGCAGCTACTGCTTCTGACTGTGAGCTAGCATGGATGTCTATGCTTTTAATTACATAGAATTCAAAAACATTTTTATTGAATTAAAATGTGACTCTTTTTTTTGAGAAACTACAGAATTTGTTTTCAGTTCATGCATCCAGTGAGACTCAAAGTGAGTTTCCCAGCAGATGCATAAATCTTCACCAAATATGTAAAGTCATCGAAAAGAGTGCATGAGGTTCCAAATCTGCATATTCGTGATATTACTAGTCTGCATGTATTAACCTTGATCTTCATGCTTGAAAGGATTTGTCAGATTTGACTTGAGTGATCCCGATCATTCTGTAATGTGAAAAAAAGGAAAGTATTTCACTTCTCTTAACAAATATAACAATCTATTATGCCTCTCACTTAAGTTATTTCAAGTGAAAAAGTAAAGGGTTCCCAAAGTTATACCACTGTGACATTCTTTGGGTCCCAAACATATTTGAAAGAAGCTTCTCAGGTGCCTTATGTATTCTTCCACTTTAGTTACAGCTCTGAAGACCGTGTCCGGCTTATGTGTCATGATATTACCCTGAGGTGGAGCTGGTTGTAATTATACATTTTCAGAGAGGCTAAAGCTGCTATCAGGAGCTCAGTGAAGTGTAACCTCCCCCTTCTGTCTCATTTTCTCCTTATGGTCAGATCTGCAGAGTCAGCATTACACTAGAAACGCCTCACAACAGGTTTTTCCTGTAAGTTGATCCATCACACTTGTAACTCAGAGAGCACACACACACTTGCACCCAGAAAGTGACTGACGTTGCATTATGTTGATTAACCAGATTCACATGAGGGAAAGAAAACACTGTTTACTGTATTGCATTTTTTTTTTCAGGTTATGAGTCGCACCGTCCTTGTGTCTTCAGTTTTGTGCCAGTTGGCAGTGTGACATTGTGTTCTTCTTAAGCAGCATGCCAGGCCATCAAGTTGTTCAGGAAGATTTGTAAACCTTGAGTGAAAGCGTGAGTGACGTGGCCAATGAAAGCTCTATTGTGCTCCTCTTTAATGCATGTAGGGTCTCAGACTGAGGTCAGCGTCGGCTTAGTGAAGAGGAGCAGAGTGGAACACCTACGTAGACACAGAGGCGTGTCCTATTACTGTTGCTTTACACAATTGTTTACAAGTTGTGCGTGTCATCATAGGTCACCATAGCTACCAATTCCTGAGAGAATTCCTGCTTTCTTGCTCAAGAGGTCCTACAACAGAAGCCTCTTGTGGGAAACCAGGAACAACATATAACTTAATAATTCAGAGGCTTTGTTGGTACAGAGTTATTGCAAAAGCAGTAAAGGCTTTCTGCAAATGTGTTTTTATCGTTTTATGGCTTTCAGTAAGCAGATTGTTTCGAAGTCAGGATATGTTCTGCATTTATTAAATGATTTATCTAAAACTTTGTCAATAGAAGGTCAATAGTCTGATAACCAGTTAATTAGATTTTTACAGTGCTCATTTATCAGGGACCATTGATTTTAGATAATCACATTTTAACTATAGGTACTATATTGTGTTGCATTCATTTACTTTAAAAACAAACAAAAAAACAAAGGAGCAATGGTGAGATTTTCAGAGCTGATGCAATTACATATGTCGGAAAAATTTTAGTTCATCAAAACACCACTAGGGACTGGCTACAGAAGTGATTTTGGAGGAGGAATTACCATTGACCCCATGTTAAAATGCTGGTTGGCCAAATGGATGCCCATGCAATTGCCACTCACAAAATCATCTATGTTTTGGCTTCAGACAGGTAGTGAGACTGCTAACACTTCAGGTACATTTCCATCAGCCTTCAACAGGCTGTAGTTATGCACTGTTAAAGAAACCCTCAGGCTACTTGGGAGAATTATCACAGGTCCTCCTACTTCCCTTCCCTTCCAAGGTTAAAAAAAAGACCTTTTTCACATAAACCACTGGTTTCAAAGAGGTTCACTTCGCTGAAATGGCACTGCTGTCTGACTGAAGCCCTAAGAGTAGCAAGACCAGCAGGTCAGTCCTCGGTGCTTGTCCTTCTTGGCCCGTCTGCTGCCTTCGATGCAGTTAATCATACCATACTGCTGTCTATATTCTCAAACATGGACATCTCGGGCTCTGCGCTTTCTTGGTTCCTATCATCTATCATCTAACTCCTTTTAAGTATCACAGCAAAGAAAAATGTTTTCATGTCATTGCCTTACCACAGGGGTGCCTCAACGCTTGGTGTTTGGACCCCTTCTCTACACCATACACAGCTCCTCTCTGGGCCACGTTACTTGATCATACCGGCTCTCATATCGCTGCTATGCAGATGATACACAAGTCTACATGTCATTCTCACCAGACAATCCTACAATCGCTGCAGATATTTTTGCTTATTTTTACTTAGATCAACCTAACCTGTCTGAGGCTGTCTGCCCATCATTCAGTCAACAGCAATGTAAGCATAAATATCGCCTCTAGGACCTGGGTGTCATGGTGGATGACCAGTTACCCTTCTCTGACCACACTGCTTCAATCTCCCGGTCGTATCACTTTGCACTTTACAAGACA
Organism: Arrhamphus sclerolepis; assembly: GCA_037176975.1. NCBI lineage: Eukaryota > Metazoa > Chordata > Actinopteri > Beloniformes > Hemiramphidae > Arrhamphus > Arrhamphus sclerolepis. Next base: position 2,166,682 of record JBAMYA010000009.1, read on the forward strand.
CAGAAAATAAGACCATACCTGACTCAGCATACAACACAACCTCTGGGGCAGCCCATGGTGATATCCCACCACAATTACTGCAGTGACCTCCTATCTGGCCTTCCTGGTCTTTAATCAACTCAGAAGGGCCCGTGTTACACCTCTGTTCATTGAGCTACGTTGGCTGCCTACGGCTGCCCATATAAAAGATAAAAGTCGCTGTCACTGGCCCACAGGGTGCTCCTGGGATCCACACCTGCTCATATGAACTCAGTTGTAAAGGCTTACACTCATCTCATGCGTTGCGCTTACCACAAGAACAACAACTGGCCTTTTCCTCCCTTCAGACAAGGTGATCTCAGTCGCGACTGTTCTCCACATGACTCCTCAATGGTGGAACAAGCTACTGGTAGCTACAAGACCAGAGTCGTCACCTCTCTATGTTCAAGAAGCTCTTGAACACTCTCCCCTGCCAAGAATACCTTCTGTCATAGTTGCGTCCTCTCTTTAACTTCATAATATGCACTTGAATCTTGTCCTAGATACACTAACTTCTATGCTGCACTCACTTGAATACCGATTTAACTGCACTTCCTTGTAATTTATGGCATGATTGTGGCTTCTCAAAGTGACTCTGTAAGTCACTTTGGATAAGTAATGCAATGTTATTGTAATTCTGTCAGGTAATGGTGGTGATGAGAACACGATGGTAAAGCTGCAGACTGGTAACACAAAACACAGAGCCCCAAGATGTTAAATTGTCAACTTAGTCTGAAATCAAGCTTGATAACTTTCAGAGATTACAAGCAATCTATTATGTTACCACCTTCTCCACCATTGGGTATACTTATTTACATTCCAGGCATCCTCTCCATAGCTCTGTTCCTGGATCCAGAAGCAAGACTTTTATCAATTAGAAGTTTAAATTCACTGCAGAGGTGGAGAGAAGTCTCTTGACAGCCATTAGTGTCAAGATGCAGGACTGATAGCAATGCTAAACTCAGCTTACAAGATGCTCACATCCGCCTGGGATGTCCTGACATTGGAGTGCTCTCAGAGTGTGCTGCAGTCAACTGGCCACTGGTCAAATTTATGCACTCACCAGCAGTAACTTATAAACTGACGAATATAAAACATCATACACACTTCTACCAGGACAGCTACCAGCAGAATGTATAAAAACAGGGGCTCAGAGTTTGATGGATCTGCACAAAAACATATGAAAATATTCTGCACAGAGCATAGTACTGGATCATTATAATTCATTTTAATTGGTTCACCGTAGGCTCGTTGTATCCACTGTGCACCATTTGTTTTTTTTTCCAACTACAAATTGAATTTTGTTGCATTACATGGTGCATGAATGGCTGATGGAGCATGGTCAGATGCAGTATATTTAGACTTCTGCAGGTGGTGCAAGCGTGAGATTGATCGTCCATGTAAAAATAAAACCCTTGCTCTAAATCCTGATGTAGCAGGAGCATTTTTGCATCTGTCATCGTCCTTGGATTGAAAAACAAATTAATAAAGAGACAAAAGGCGGGGCGTTTGACACTTAAGGGTATTCAGTCAATAGTATGTGCTTTATTAATTAATTTATTGAAATGGATTACAGAGCAGATTGAGCACTCATTCATCCAGATCTTACTAATATAATCTGCCTCTAAACATTTCAGAGTGACTTATCTCTCTGAGCTCTCCCGCCGCGTGAGCCATATTTATTCTGTTGTGTTGGAGTCTTAGCTGCTTCTGTCAGAGCTGAGAATGGGGTTTATCTACTCCAACAACCGCTGCAGCTCCTTTTGTGCTCAGCTCCTCCACTCCCCTGCAGACCCCTCCATTTTTTTTTGCCCACTTTCTCCGGTCACATCATTCCTCCTGTTAAATCCCATTCCCAGAGCCAGACGCTGCTTTCTGCGCCGCATTAGAGTCTTTTAACAAAATCATAAATAGGCCAGGCTGTTGAGTACAGATGCTGCTGAAAATACTCTTCCTGTGCTCTCGTTCTTACTCATTCAACACCCCCATGTTTTTTTTTTTCGCCAACCCGCAGTGGGATTTTAGTGTGATATCACTACGTGATGTCGTCCAGGCGCTTTTTCCAAAAATGAGTAAGTGTCTTACGCAAACAGGCGTGTCACAGTACACTGTATTCTACTTTTCCGATGAGAACACGCACGGGTTTCCAAGATTATTTAGTTGAATTGTAGCTGGAGCATGTTTTTTGTTCTACCAGCACTCAATGATTTGAATTTAAACATCTGCAAGCACACATCACGAGGTTGGTCAGTGAAACTCACTGTTGCACATATACTGTTGTTTTATGTCACAGTCTGAATGCTTTACTTCTGCATTCTTATATGCACATGTGGATCTGTCCACCAGTCCCCAACCTGAACCATCCTACTGACAAAACTAAGCTTGTTCGTATGTTGTTCTCAACCCAGTAAATTACACTCTTAGCTTGAATGTAGTTTAAATTCGCCAGTTATTTTAACCTAATCTTAATTTTTAATCCTAAACACTAATTTTCTGGTACAAAAGGTGTTCTGGTTTTACTATTAACCCAGCTGATCATCTTTGCATTCTGTTTCATCACATATTACTGTCAATGATGATACAGACATCCAATGAACTGCAAAACTACAAATGAGTCAACCTATGGTCGACTGACTATGAATTTAAGGCCCAAAAAACGATTTGATATGCAAAGCAGACCAGTTCTGAGCTTGATCTGCACTGACAATCCACTTCTTTGATGAGAATAAAGTATTCTGATAAGTGCGTCCTGTCACTTAACCGTGGGTATGAAATATAGGAATGGTGGAATCAGGCTGCCACTGAATGGAGAGAAAATAATAAAGTTAGTTAATAATATAGTTATCCACTGACCATTGTTTTTGCTAATTACATCTGCAAGCTAAAATCTGTCTTGAATTCTCAGTATAATGGGACATTTCGTCAGGGAAACACAAATTTACACGTCATTATGTTATTCATTTCATTCATGTAGTAAAGAAATGTAACCAAACCATGTTCCTTTTCTCACTTTTACTTAGTGTGTTTGGTTTCTGTGTCATCCAATGAGTGTTAGTGCCTAAACCTAACCACAGATTTGTGTTGCAAGGAAATTTAGTTTACTCAAACTGACCCCTAAATTGTGATGCTTAAACCTAACCAAGCGGTTTTGATGTCCAAAATATAAAATTGCTAAATGTAGACATTTTGACATTAGTATTTAATACCTTGCGATGAGAATTGGTTCTCCATAATATTTAGAGTTTAATCATTAATGATGCAAATATACTTACATCAAATTATCACAGCTCTCATGCTGAGATTGCAGTGGGTTTCTGCATTTGTGCAAAATGCAGTGTTCAGACGAAGATTTGCATTACAGAAATAACTATACCATATACCAGCCGCTGAATAGGGTGCAGTGAAATTCACCAGCTATCTGTGGCCTTGAAATATGAAATTGCTGTGGCTGAGCCCTTCGTTGCCCCGACCCATTTTAAATCCTGGCTCACAGTACTGGAAATCTGGAACAAGACAGTTATGATCAAAGCGCCCCTGCCGCACTGGACTCACTAAAATAACACCGAAACCATCAGCCGGGTGAATAACCTTTAAATTTTAATATTCCTATGTTTTTTAAATATCTGCACAAATTGACCCAAATCTTCCCTCTAATTTTTTTTCCACCGTCTTCAAATAAAAAAAAAAAACTTATATCACCTTCAGATTTAATTAAACCTAAAGTTTCAATTAATTTAACCTTCCACCATAATCCTCACTCTGTGAGAACTTCAAACATTTTCTCAGAGGCTGCAGTGAAATCACTTTGATGTAAAGGTTCAGCTGGGCCTCTCAGGGATTTAACTCGCAAGTTCAATACTATTTGCTATAAACATTTGAGGTTTTTTTTTTTTACATGTGATGTGTGCAAAGCCAGGAAAGAGGAAGGAGATGTGGAGGAAAGAAATCAGTGAAATAGAAGGAAGCGAAGGAGGAATGACATGGCTTATTTTTATTTTTATTTTAATATAAAAGAAAAAAGGGAATAAAGAGATCTAGGAGGAAAGTAGAGGCTATAGTGGAACAGCCAAGCAGGACCGAGAGCATCCGATTCATTGAGTCCCAGCAGTGCAGCCCCAGAGTGTAACTAAAATCTACTAATCCCACAGGCTGGCAGGGGTATGGTGAGTGAAACAAGCTGCACCAGTCCTGCAACTGGCTTCCACACCAACTGGAGCTGCCTGCCAGTCTACATGATCACATGACCTGTTACTGCGAACTCCTTTTAACTGGCTTGGTTTCTGGGAACATTACATATGGGAAATAAAGTGGAGGAACCTGCAGGTGTCTTTTGTTCAATCATGCTTCTTAGTGTGCAGATGGATGAATGTGTTAAATAGGAATATAAATATATCACACAATAAAATTAAACAGCTTCTTTGAATTAATCAAATTTTTGTTTTTTGTAAGCAAAAACAGTATTTTGCATTTATTGCTGCAAATAATTGCAGATAAATTTTCTTTTTTTCGTCAAAGCAGTGTTATTGATAAGTGTGTTATTATGCATACATATGGCTATTTAAACTCCCTGCTCGCCCCCCATGTGCAGACTTCATCAGGGACCTGAGGGTTTTAACACAGTATAGCTGTTCCTAGGACTGCATTGTTCTGAGAGATCTCCGATATTGTTCCTGGAATCTGCTGGAGCCATGAGTGCTCCAATTACCACCGGCACCACTGTTTCCTTGACGCTCTACATCTTTTCTACTTCCTCTTTCAATCCTTGATGTCTTTCCGAGCTGACATTTATTTCTACTCTCTCCATGGGCTGTTCTTGTGCAGCTATGCTGGTCTTTCAGGCAAGTGTTTTCTGACCACTGCAGGACATCTTGACATCTACATCGGGTACTTCTTCAGTCTGCCAGTGGTACATGCAGTGCAGGACCATCTCCTCTGCTGCCTAAAATTCACTTTGTAGTTCATCTCTGGTGCCAGCTTCCACATGTATTTCCGGATCTTTGTCATTTCATCCTGAAAGGTGGCTCTGATGCTCACTAATCCCCTCCCTCCCTCCTTCCTCTTTGTGTAGTGTCAGGGTGGAGGACTTGGGGTGAAACCCTCCATGTGCTATGGGGGGGGTTCTTGTCTGACTTCCATCTCCGCCTGTTGCCACGTTATTATACCAGCGGGATATCTGTTGACTGGATGGGGTATTTACTCTGATCACTCTGTTTTTCTGCTTCTGACACTGACTTATACATGTACATACAATAAACGGGGATCCCTGATTATGGCACTCTGGGGTCCTAAGGAGCTTTGCACAAGATGCTGTCTAATCCACTGTCTCCCCAGAGAGATTAGTTCTGTCACCACGACTAGGAATTAAACCACTGTTGACACGATTGGTGTTGGAGATGCTCATTGGAAGCTGAGGCAGGTGTGGGAAGGAGGGTGTGTGGTGGTTACACACCTAATGTGACAATGTCACTGAATAAAAACTATCAATTACAATTGTTGAATTAAAACACGTATAGATTCCGGATGTTGAAATGGGTAACACACACTACTGTTTCATTGGAGAGCAGCAGACCCCCATGACCCTGCACAGGAATTAACAGGTATGGATGGTTGGATGGATGGATGGATGATGTCAGGCATAAAAATAACTACACTGTAAAAAGGATTTGGGAGAGTTGTGTCTGTAACCATTCAAATAATTTAGATCTCACTTTGAAATACTAGTCAACAAGTTAAAACTATGATTTATCCTAAATCATTCTTTATAATGAATGAAAACTTTCTGGTAACACTTACCGTTCAAGAATGCGCACTTATATATTATTTGTATTATCAGTTATTTAAGTAATCCTGACCAGGAGCTAAGGTTGCATTACAGCTTCCTCAGTGATGTTAAATGTTATGAGTTAAATGTTTTACTGGGCCATTCTGTGCTCTTCTATCAGATCTAATTATTTGAATATTTAATCTCTCTCACATTGAATATGAGAAGCTGTGACACCGTGATTGTCGCACGGATGGATGGATGGAACTCGTGCTCAGAAAGAGCACGAATAAATGAAGTTCAATGTTTGTCTTTCAAAGGCCTCCACAAAACAGTGAAATCACTTTTACTGCCCACAGTTTGGTTACATTCATGTTATATCATGCTGTTTCTCAGTGGGCGCTACCTTCCTGACCCGGAGCCAGAGACTGAATCACAGTCTGTTCCTGCTTTGGGCAAAATAGGCCCCCCCAATCATACTTTCTGGCCATGAATGATTCACACTGTCTTACTGGTCTATTTAGGATGGACACAGAGCATGTGTCCTCAAGAGCTTTCCAAGCAAAAATGAGAGAAACACTGAAATAACACGTTATGTTGAAAAAAAAAAACAAAAAAACAGAACATTTTTTTCATCTCTTATTAAGCCATATAAAGCAAGTCATTAAACACACAATTCATGGATTTAATTCTTTAATAATTTAGATAAAGATTTATTTATTTGTTTATTGCTTAGAGATGTCTTATTCACCCGTTATAGTTAAGCTAACATCTGGCTCTACGGATGCTTTTGTGTAAACCTCACATCTGCGATCTTAAAGGCTCGGACTAATCATAAGTGCTTGAGCAGAGGACGGCTAGATCTCTTTTTGCCTTCCTCGGTTCTGATTGGTTGGTTTTGGGTTTCAGGTGATTATTTATATTTGCAGTTAAAATATATATATATATTTATCGGTACTAAAAATTAGACTCTCTTTTGTAGCAACAGTATTTTTTTTATTTTTTTTTATTTTAAAGGATTTTTTTTGGCTCTAGTGGCCTTTATTGACAGTCAGGAGGGACAGGACTGCAGGGCAGAGAGAACAGGGTAGACACGCAGCAAAGGTGGGAGTCAAACCCGCAACCGCTGCACGAGGACTTAGCCTCTGTATATGGCTGCCTGCTTTAACCACTAGGCTATGCAGCAACCCGCAGCAACAGTATTAATCTTTTTCCAGCTTATACACAACATAACACAACACTACTGACTAAGCAGAAATCTCATTCCAAAATGGTTTTGTCATTGATGTTATTGTTTTGTATTAATATTTTTTATGTTTTTTCAGTATTGTGCATCTTCTTGGGTACCAATATCAAAATTGATAATCTCTTAGTTGCCAACAACATTAAAGAGGTCATATTCTGAATCTGTCTTTATGTCAGTGTGTGAAATACCTTTGTTCTGAAAAACAAATTCTGCAAAGTTACAAAGGGGAAAAAAAAGCATTAATCCTAATCTTCCTGAGAAACCAACTTTGTAGTCTTGGGCTTGCTTCCTTTGTGAATAAGGGCTGTCCAGGACCTTTGTTAAGTAGCCTAAAACTTAAAACACTTTTGTCCGTGTACTTTCCTCACCAGCCTAACAGATTGCACCTTCAGGGTTTAATAGCTAGCTAACTGCTCGCTCACATGTACACGTACAAGCACAACAGTTCCCCTGAGCACTGACTTCGAATGGGGAGACCTCAAGTGTTGCCGAACTGAACTTTATCTAAAGCAGTGGTTTCCTGTCAGAAGCTGAGAAAAGCTGAACGTTTCAGGCGCCAACATGAACATCAGCCAATCAGATTGGAGCTACGCAGCTGGTGCTAGCCAGCAAAAATTGTCTGTGTTTGTTTGTTTTTTTTTACAACTCCACATATACAGTATTAATGGTTATTGCTATGATTTAGCAAAACCTTTTAAAGTCAGATATATAAGAATTGTATTCTTCACCTGGTGATATTTTTTCTTTATTATTTACATAGGCGTGAGCGAGACTTAATGTGTCCTCCACCAGCGCTCCTTAACGGACTGATCCAACACATTTTATTAACACCTGAAACCCAGAGAGGGCTGAAAAATCACCAGTAGTGAAACATTAAAGGACACAACAGACAAAGAAACAAGGCGGTGATGGTGCAGTCTATTCAGTACTGAAATTACAGTATAAAAATTGTGTAAACGACTGGCACATCTGCACCTAGCGGGAAGAAATTTGGTATGATGATGTGCCAGAAAAAGCCACCATCAAGTGTCACCATAACACTCCAGTATGAGCACTGTTTGCAAAGGCATTGCTTCAATTTGGCCTGGACAAAAAGTTGAAGAATGCTCAAAAAAATCCAAAAAATCCTAAAGAACATCCGTGTTGAACATTCCACAGGTGAACAGGTTAATTGGAAACAGGTGAATGTTGATTTTACCCAATCATGACAGTCATTTGCTTGTACGAGTGAATATTTGCAAAAAAAAAAAGGTTTCTCAGTTTTAGCATTAAATATCTTGTCTTTGTAGTGTATTCAATTGAATATAGATTGAAAAGGTTTTGCAAATCATTGTATTGTGTTTTTATTTACGTTTCGCACCCCAACGTCACTGGAATTGGGGTTGAACAACTTGCTCTTATCATTTTAACAGAGATGTAAAACAGTACAATTCACAAGATCAAAAAGGCACACCCGTGTAGCTGAACAGCTTTAGATCCCAGCGTATCTCAAAAGAAGATTTAAAAAAAAAAAAAAGTTAACTGAAGTTGTTGATTGTTGATGTCATTTCCCCATAAATGTAATCATTTGTCAGTTTGACAGTTTGATCAATGGATCTTCTATCTTTTCAAGTTGCAGCGATGATAGAATAATTAGTTATCACAAGCGATTAGTGGATAATGATCTATGGACAACGGTGCGCTGTAAGTATGACTTTGAGATCAGAAATATTATTAACAAGTTCTGTTTCCTAGAAGAAAGTCTCGCTGATGATCACAACCTTTAAATAACTCTGTCAGGGCAGCAATCTGTCTCTGGAAACAGCTCTGCACTCTCCGTTTACAGAGGGGGATTTCTTCCCTCCGCTTTCCCTCTCTGCCTTTCGCTCTCTCAGTGCTCGTCTCTCTCCTGCCTGTCATATGGAGCTGTAGCTGATGTAAGACAGAGCTGATAAAAATGAATGATTTTATTAGTCGGTGAGATTAATCTGCCGTGCAGAAGGCCCTGTTTTTATCCAGGCTTTGCGTGTGATGTCTGCTACGGTATTAGCTGCGGCACAGATTTCCCCCCACTGGACAGCCAGATGCTTTTCCCCTCGAAGTGCTGTGGATGCACCATGTGTCACTGAATCTGAGCCGGGATAAGACGTCTGTCACACTGCAGCTCTGAATGGGATCTAAAGCTCCCAGGAGCATCATTCAGCAAAAGGCGTGCCAGTAGACCCCCATCATCTTTATTCTGAAGCTTTATGAGCTGAATAAGCTGAACTGTCTCAGTGGGTGATTTACATTACAACATATACAGTGAACCACATGCACTGTTCATTGAATCGCAGTAAGACTGACAAGATAACCAGATGTTATCCTTAAATGCCAGTTGGAGCTATGCAGACTGACTGTGGAGGAATCTTGCAGTAATTGTGTTATGTGATCTGCAGTAAGCGCCTTCCTATTAGATTCAGCCTTGACCTGAAATTATGTAAGATGTTCACATAGATTAATGCTCCTTTAGCCTTTTTTCCTTTTTTTTTTTTTTTTTCTGAAGCTCACACTGGGGAGTTGCCACCCTTCATGGCAAACATTTGTGTGGCTGCAGTCTTGTTATATTTTTATTGTCTAATAAATGGGACCATGATTTATGAAAACATCAATTATAGCTCAGAAGTACCGAGGTCCTCACTAACGCCCTTTTACAGCTTTCAGTCGGTGCTGTAATGTTGAGCTTTTTTATCTTCTCTATTATGTAGCATCTGTAATGGTTTTGTAAGAGTATTACAAAAGTTTGCTTTCTGTGGCTTGTTTTTAACCCTCCTTGTTTTCCTCGTTCCCAGACTGCACTGAGGCGACGAGGAAGCAGGGAAGCGTTCAAAGAGAAGAAATCAACAAGTCAGGTACAAATCAATAAATAAATTGAACTAAATCAATACATTTTTTAAAAAGGGAAATATTATGCTCATTTTCTTTTGAATTTTGAATATTTTGGAAGTTTGCACATTCATTAAAAAAGAAAGAAAATTGTAGAAGTCCATTGGCTTGGGCCTCCTCTTTGTCCAGAAATAAAAAAAACAACAATAACAAAAAAAAAAAAAAAAAACTTAAGTTATATTAAAATGGACATGTGTTACTGCATTTGGTATTGTACTGTGTGTTAAGTTCAACTCTAGGTTTTTAACTGTGTCCTTGGGATTCGTACCACTCTTGCAGGAGGACAGCGCAGACCTCAGGTGCCAGCTCCAGTTTTCCAAAGAGGAGTCCGGCCTGATGAGGAAGAAAATGGCAAAGCTTGGTCGGGAGAAGGATGAACTTGAACAGGAGCTACAAAAGTACAAATCCGTTTACGGGGACATCGACAGTCCCCTTCCTATCGGGGAGTGTTCTGCCGGCGGCCCTCATACGACACGAGAGGCCGAGCTACGGCTGCGCCTCAAGCTGGTGGAGGAGGAGGCGAACATCCTTGGTCGAAAAATTGTGGAGCTGGAGGTTGAGAACCGCAGCTTACGGGCAGAAAATGAAGATATCCGAAGTCAGTACGAAAGAGACTGCTTTGGCCGGGAGCCATTCTCCAGCATGCCCTCATCGCCATACGGCGGTGATGCACTAGAGTCGGCCAGTGAGTTAAGGCGCCACCTTCAGTTCGTTGAGGAAGAGGCAGAGTTGTTGCGCCGCTCCATCTCAGAGATTGAGGACCACAACAGGCAGCTGACATCTGAACTCAATCGCTTCAAATTTGGCCCCAGCAGCAGCTCTGGACCTGCTGGGGAGGAAGGTGGTGAGGGGGGTCTGTTTAAACCTGGCAATGGGGGGAGCGGGAATGGTTCCGGCAGTGGAATGATAATGGAGGAGCTTAAATCGGCCCGGATGCAGATCAATGAGCTGAGTGGGAAGGTGATGAAGCTGCAGTACGAGAACCGTGTCCTCATGTCCAACGTCCAGCGCTGCGACCTGGCTGCACATCTCGGCCTGCGCACTGGCAGTCCTCGGGACAGTGATGTAGAGAGTGATGCAGGCAGACGGGAAGCAGCAGAGGATGAGGAAGCAGGACGACTTCTTCTTCTCCAGCCCAAGAGAGAGGGCCCCATTGGAGGTGAGAGTGACTCCGAAGACCTCTTTGAGAAAACGGCAACCACCTCAGGGTTAGGAAGCATCAAACCGTCAGATGCCAGCGAACTCAGCGCCACTGAACTGGCCAATCGCAGGAGGGAAGAGCGAGAATCATTCACTAATGTGAAGCGAGAGGCAGACAGGCTCGGGAAGACGGTGGACCGTCTGATCACAGACACAGACAGTCTGATCTTTGAGGGGAGGCTTCTGGTGACCACAGGAGACAGCTCTGAGGAGGGGGTGGCATCTGGATCCAAAGCTGACACTCAAGTCCTGGACACCATCAATACCCGCATGAAGGCCTTCCGCACTGAGCTACAGATCTTTATGGAGAAACTGGACTATGTCGGGGAGGGACTGAGAGAAAGGACAGATGATCTGTCACCAATGCCAAACCTCACAGAGTCCAGCAGCTTCCTGTCCACAGTCACCTCCATGTCCCGTGACTCTCCCATTGGTACCTTTGGGAGAGACTTGGTGACAGACTTCCAGGTGAGTTTCACAGGTTTGCTGTTGGCTTTTCTACCGTCCACCTTTATTCACAGTAAGATGAAAGATTTTGGAACATACAGATGTATTACTGGTTTGTTTTTTTCTCTTTAAAAAAAAAAAGTGAGCTCTCTTGAGCAAATAGTCACCACTTGAACATTTCTGACTGCCATTGCAAACAAGGATTTTCTTTTTCTTACTCTAGCATTAGATTAGTGATTAAAATTGTGATTATGTGATTGTGATTACACAGATCTTTAACTTCACGTTAATAGCAGCAGAGTTCGGACATCTAGCTCAGCTACAGGAATTTTAATTAAATGTCCCTAAGTGTACATTCATTAGCAGGGCATTTAAGGCCAAAGTAAATTAAATGAGAGCCTCAGTCAGCAGGTTGTGCGACACAATCGGCTTAAGTTAGGACAGTGGCAATTCCACATATCTTAAGGACACCGCACAGCCCTGCCAGTCAATAGGAACCCCAGTAAGATGTCTGCAAACAGAACATAAATGACTGGGTTGGATTTTTTCCATCTATGCTTGTGTATAATATTCTAATGTCCACTGAGAAGCAGACTTCACTAAGTGTGGAACCTGTAGTAAGGATAGAAAGCGGGGACTTGATAGTCCACTTCCCTGTAGTGCCAGCACTGGGTGACATGCAGTATCAGATCCATCCGTTAGAAGCCACCCAGCTCTACCACATTGGCACCTCCGCCACCCCTCCCCAGATCCACTGCCACCACCATCGCTTCCTGTTGCTGCCGCCTTCACATCTGCATCTCCATGCACATCCTCATAGCCAGCAGCCCTGCCTGCCTGCTTCCCCGCCCTTCCTGTCTGCAGCTGCCCTGCTTCCATTCAGCCGGGGCCAAGGGAGGGTGCTTGGTGTGAATGGAGTAAGTACCGAAGTAACTGTAGCATCTTCTTCCATATGGCTTGACTTTCGTGACGCTGTGAGTTGTTGCATGAGGAGATTCTTTAAATCTCTGCTGCACTACTGTTTTTATGAAACATAAGTGGTGTGGTTACTCTATTTCTTGACCAAACACACAGACATATGTTGGATTGATTACTCCATGGGGTTTCCAAGGAGACAATTCATAAAAATGTAAGCTTAAAAAAAAAAAAAAAAGAAATGCAAAAATCTTTCTGTTCAACAAAAAGAGTCTGAGATGGAGTTGCATTGTGGTGTGTGAGCTGCCTGTGGAAGAACTTTGCTGGCTGGCATCCTGCTTTCTGTCCTTGTTTTACTGCAGCTTAGTGTAAGTCAACGTGTCCAAATGCAGAGTACACTCTCAACGCAGGTGTATTTCCTGGCTTGCATGATATGACAGACATCTTATGTGTCTTTTCTGATCACCCAGACTGCTGAACAGAATAAATTCAGCTCCTTAAACTATTCCTCTGCAGAACAACCCAACCTGCATTGTAGAAATAACAGACTGAAGCTGCATCCATACTCATTCTATCCAATGACTTGATTCTGCTTTGCTCCTCTGCCTGTAGGACTCACTGGTTAGTCTGGGTGAAGCTGGGTGGTTTAGTCACAGCTAACCGCTGCATTAACAGCTCACACTCATTCAGAAATAGTAAAGCCTTGTAATGTAATGACCTAAAATAATGTAACTGATCGAGCGAAACAAAAATTTCATTCTTTCACCAGAGGAAACATAGATAACTTTTGATTATCTTTTTTTGAAATTTAGAAATCATTCCCGAAAGCATGGTTTGACTTCTACATCTCATTTCAGTGGCTTAATATCTTCAGTGAATAAGGAACACACTGAGAAGGGCACTGAAGGGCTTTGGTTGTTTTCAAACTCTCCATCATGTCTCACGTCAGTTTTTCCTGGTTTAATTTCCCCAATCTTGCCAACAGACAAAAAGAAAAATGGTACTGAAAGTACAATGCCAAGTCACCCTCTAATATTTAGTTGGACCGCCTTCAGCTTTGATTATGGCGCTGTGGCATCATTTCAATAAACTTCTGCAATGTAAAAAGACAAACAAACATTTATTTCAGTCCAAAGTTTCAGAAATTTCTCTCCAAAATCTTGTATTGATGATTGGAGAGTTGGACCGCTGTGCAAAGTCTCCTCCAGCACATCCTAAAGATTCTCAGTGGAGTTCAGGTCTGGACTCCGAATCCTGTGATTGTCATCCAGGAATATGCCCGTCCTGACAGGGAAGAAAAAGGTCTATTGATGGAATAACCTGCTCCTTCAGTACATTCAGGTAATCAGCTGACCTCATAACGTTGCTGAACCTAGACCTGACCAACTGCAGTAACCCCTGGTCATAGTGCTGCCCCCAGGCTTGTAGACACTAAGTAGGCAT
>JBAMYA010000009.1:2180715-2242350 GCA_037176975.1 Arrhamphus sclerolepis
CCAACCTTTATGATCCCTAGCAAAGTGAAATCTTTTTTTTCCAATTTAGCCTCACTGATAAGTGGTTTTCTTAAGTCCACACAGCTGTTTAGTCCCTATCCCATGAGTTCCCTTCACATTGTGCATATGGAAATCATTCAAGATTTTCTTCTGACCACATTTCCTCCTGGAAGATGATGGTTGTCCACTGTGTTTCCAGTTTTTAATCATGCGTTGGACAGTTTTTATCCCAATTTTAGGAGTTTCAGATATTTCAGCAAGATGTCTTCCACAATCGTTCAGGAGGTGTCTTACAACATAGTTGTTTAACAAAATGAGACGCTGCTCACTGCATCAGTTTGGGTTAAATAACTTGTTGCCAGCTGAAACATAATCATCCATGCAGTAATTATCCAATGAGAGGCTCTTACTTATTTGCTTAGTTAAATCCAGGTGATGACTTTTTCTTTCAGACGGGCAGTGTATATTTTATTGATCTGGAGATTATAAATCAATCATATTTTCAGTAAAATTAACTTCTTTGATTCAGCATCTGAGTTAAATATCTATGATTAGCAATATGTCAGTTCTACAGTGCGAAATTTCAGTTTTATCATCGTGGAATTTGATTTGTCACATCTCATGACTTAAAGGAAAATGAGGTGTTTTTCAGTATTAACACAATATATTTTTTTTTACAATAATTATATCTGTGCTAGGCAACACGTTGGTAAGGCGGTTCAGTTTTCTCCAGGTGCTTAAACTTCCTCCCACAGTCCAAAAAAAAAAAAATGCATGTCAGATTAATTGTGGATTGGCTGTAGATGTGAGCATGCACGATTGTTTGTGATAGACTGGTGACATGTCTAGGCTGTACTCCACCTCTCACAAGGTGAAGGATGGATAGGGAACCCCCCTCCCCTCCCCCATTAAAGAATTTGTGACTCTATTGACCTCCGTTGACACGTAGCAAAGGCTCACAGGCTGGAAATCAAACCTGGCAGCCCAGCACCAAGCCGTCTTGAACAAGATGAAGCGGATATCAAAGATCTTGTAATTATAAACATCTTAAAAATGTAATCATGGTCAGGAAAGAAAAGATTTATAAGCTTTTGTCATAATTCCACTACTGGGTAATTTATCAAAGCATTTTTTAAATCAAAGTTACCTTTATTATCTTATTTTCTGAAAATAATGAAAGACTTGTAAATTATAGATATTGTATTGTTAAAAAGAGTGCTCATAAACCTGCAGACCACCTGCATGAGTTAATGTTAAGCCATTATAATAAGCTGTGGAAGTCAGACTCATGAAAAGAGTTTTTCTTTCCTTTGGTGAATGCTTTTAGTTTTTCTGAGGTAACTGATGTGGTTTTGTAAGCGAGTTAGCAGTTTGCACTGTGAGAGTGGAAGCAGCTAGAAGTTTGCTGCTTCAAACCTGGACTGAGGCCTCAAATGCCTTCACTGTATTTTGTGTTGTACTTGAGGAAAATGTGTGCCACGTACAGTCCGAAGAGACGGCTGTTCTTAGCGTACTGCCTCTACAACACACACGACTGCGTGCGGGCATGCGTTGAAAACCTTTAGCGTGCTCGCTCTCGCTCTGCTGTTGCCGTGGTTTCTCTCAGCTGTTGGTTTGGACTCATGTATCCCTCATTGCATGCGCTTCATAACAGGTGTTTTGCATTCTTTTCCCCCCGGTTCCCTCTCTTTGTTCCTCTTTGTGTTCCCGCCAGATGTTTCAGCCCATGATTTTGTTCATCCTCATTCTCGTTCTCTTCTCATCTCTCTCATACGGCGTCATCTTTAAGTTGGTCTTTCTCTTTGCGCTTTTCTTCGTACTCTAGTCCGTTCGCTCTTCTTTGTAGTCTGTTAGTTGATTTCTGTTTTCCCCCTCCTCTGCTTAAACTCTTTTCCCATTTTTTTTTGTCTGATTTTCGTTTTTACCTCCTCGCCTGCTTTCTTTATTTTTATCCTCACCCCATTTATTGTCTTCTGTCTGTTTTGTCCACAATCCACCTCACACATGTCCTCCCCGCCCCGCCCCCCTCACCACCACCACCATCCACACCCCTGTATCCTGCTCCTGTTGTCCACGCCCCTGCTCCCTCACACCCTCCCCCCACCACCCTCCCTCACCCTTCCCTCCCTCCCCACGTCACTCACAGTCCGTTCAGAGGGATGAGCTGGAGTGGCGTCTAGGACAGGAGCGAGGCGTGGAACCCCAGAGCCAGAGCCAGGTTGGGGGCCAGGCCCAGTGCAGGGGAGCCACGGGACTCACTAGGTACCACAGGCCCCTGGCTTTAAGAATAGAGGTCAGTGCCTCCTCCCTCCTTCATTTCCCTTCCACAACAAGTGTGGTCTAAAGCATAAATCTGGACGTGTTTTCAGATGGGTGCTAGTTTCATTTAACTGCTCCTTCACCAAGTGACTGAGATCAGAAATATGGTTCAGAGGAGTGTAACAAAGTTTGTGCCCGTCAGGAGTGAGCAGCTGTCAAATGTAGCCCTGCAGGGCCAAGAGTCATTTCAAGGAACAACTCCAAAACTAATTCAAGTATGTAATTATCAGTCTGTGGCACTGAGACAAACAGCTCCAATAAAGTGGGACGTACTAATCCAATAGTTTCTCTCCTGAAACTCCATTACCTGCACTCAGGATGTCCACAAATTATTTTCTTTTCTTCGATGTAAAATCTTTTATACCTAATGTGTGAAACTTTGTTTTCCCTCTCAGCTTTCGTCTAATGGCAGTGGGAGGGAATGACCAAGATTTTTTTTATTCAGTAGATACCTGCTTCCTCTGTTCAGGTTTCTGCAAAATAATTCTGCGTCTTTTGTTCTCTATACGATTATTTACAAGCATGTTGAGATGTAACTGGCTTCAAATACCACAAATCTTGGCTAAATATATGTATATGCATTATATGTATATTCTCCATATTCATATGAAAAGACGCCAGGGTCAAATAATCTTTGACATCTAGCTCAGGCCACATGTCCCTGTAAAGGGTTCGGGTACCCTGGCGACAATAATCACAGCGAGGCTGCAGCTTCTACACAGGACTTTTATTCTGTTCACTTTGCAGTGGAAGAACGCAAAAATGCAGGCTGCTGGTCTGACTTTCCTCGCCCTCCAGAGCCAGAGTGATGCTGGTTAAATAGAGGGACTGACTGACACACATGGAGCGCAGGTGTGTCAGTCAGTCCCTCTCAGGTGCTGTTTCCTGAGCTGCAGCTTCACCTCTCCTCTGCAGCTGAGCAGAGCCACACCCCGCCACCACAGTGCCCTATATCACTGCTTTCCCTATTTTGCTGCGTGCACTTAAAACCTGCCTTCATTATTGAATGGAAGGTCATAAGAATAACGAAGAAAACATTTTATTGAATAACACACTCAAGTCGGACGTGTTCTTTTGCACGCAGCTGGCTGAGCTCACGTTTTTTACGCGCTGCCTTCCCGAGAGACAGAGAGAGCCACGGTGCCTCTTCACTTTCCATAGAAAATGAATAGCATATCCAATTAAAATCTATCTGTTGACTGTTCTGCCACACTTCAAACAAAGAATGAGCATCTCTTATTTGTCATTTTTGACTCATCAGCTGACCTATCAGAACAGACTGGGAAACTGACAGTGATTAGCGTCTGCAGAACTTCAGTTGTGATTCAGTTGAAGCACAACAATCAGTGTTCTGGAGTTGTTTTTTGGTTGTGACTCAAGTTGCTCAAATTTTGTAGCATCATTTATAGGTGCAAGACAACAGTGAAGGTTTGAAATAAGCAATTATCAACTGAAGGTCATTTTCAATCCAAAAAAAAAGAGGAAAGGGGTATCTTTTTATTTAACCTACATTAATGACAAGTTTAAGTACACAGATCATTATAAATTAGATTCATTTATTGATTTGTTTATTTTTTTTATTAGAGCGGATTAAATTTGTCCTTATCAGAAGGCCACTCAGTGCAGCATGTCTAATGACACACCAGCCACGGTCAGCTTATGATGGACACAGTTCTCACTTCATCCACTCACTCTATTTTCACACTAAAATCCACTCTCACGGCTTCTGTGGTTTGTTTCAGTTGATCTCGTTTTGGTTTTACATTCTTCTATTGCTTTTCTAATGTGTTTCATACACCACTGGATGGTTTGAGTGCGCTGACACGACCTGTGAGGCGTTTATGGTCAGTCAGCGTATCAGAAGGGAATCTGCACACAGTGCATCCTGAGGTAACGTCCTCTGGCATCACTTCATCACCACCAGCCAAGGCTTCTTGACTCGACACAGCAAATTTAATGCATGTAAAAGTGCAGCCTGCGCACAGACACGTTTGAATAGTGAAACCAAATAGGTGAGAGCTGCCATCGTGGACTTCTTAAATCCTTCAGCGACTCAGCTGATTAATAAAATGTATTCGGAGGACGCTGCGATTCAGAATTGCTGCCTGATGCTGAAGCTTACAGAGGAGTTGCCAGCTGTTATGTAACACAGACGCTGGCATCAGCGATGTGACACATAACTGCTACAGTTACAGTTAGAGCACATTCATATATATATATATATGTACTTTTTTTTTTGTTCAGTGCTTTCTGCTTCTGTAAATCTATGAGGTGAAATAATGAATGGCAAAGCAGCTTGGATATATCAGGATTAGCGCTGCACTGTTGGCATGTGTGATTTGCATTTGACATTGTGGTGACAGGGAGGTGATTCAGGGTCAGCAGACACGAACAGCTCAACTTACAGTAGAAAACGTACAGCAGACTTCTAATTATAAACTGCTGCAGTTTCAAAAGTGAGTTTGCACTTTGGGGTATTTTCAAAAGGAGAAGCTGGGGATGATTTAGAAAATGAGTTTAAAGGGCCGAAGGGGAGTCATCATATTCAAAACCATAAACATGAGCATCTCATTTCTTTACAAACATTTTCCCCTGTACTTAAACACCTCACAGGTTCCTGTTACAGCAGCTGTATCCGGTTTCTGAAACTGATTAACGTGGATTTCTTAAGTGCATCTAAGGAGTTTTTACAAGAACATGAATCACATTAGTTATATTTCCAAAGATTTCTTTTGATGATAGAAGCTTGTTTCTCTAATAGCTGTAGCACTGTCTGCCGTGATACACCAGTTTTAAAGGATGACGGTATCAGCTTGTTCATCAGCCCTCTATTTGCTGATCTGTTAAAACAAATGTAACTTTTGGTAGCTCAGGAAAAGTAGACACGTTTGACAAAAGCTTTAATGTTGATGTGTAAAGTTTAAGTTTGTTCAGGCTCAAATGTGCAGCAGAGAATAATAAAAGGGTTTTTACTTTGGTGAAGCTCGGATATCAACGGAAAGCTAATATTATTAATTACAAAAAAAAAACTCACCCTGAAATGCCTTATTGACTTTTAAATAAAACTTAAAATATACCAAGGAGTCAGTATGTGTTAACATATTAGAAAAGCTGATAAACTGACTGTGTGTTGTTCTGTTGTGGGTTCAGCTTCGGGACACGTCTGGCTCTGATGTCCAGTTTCGTCTGGATCACGAACGAAGGATGAGAGCGACACCGGAGGAACGAGAGGCTGTGGGTGCTCTGCCTCAGGTACAGAATGACAATGCAGTTTGCGCTCCTTTAGACAATGCACACAAGGATTAAAATCAGCAGTATCACACTTCAGTTGCTCTGCTGGCTTTTCTGCAGTTTGAAGGTCGCTGAAATTAAACTTCGCAGAAACTTTCAGAGAAGACTGAATAAGTGCTGTTTTCACTCTGATACCCTGTTTTGTTCTTACAACGTGACATAATTGTTTGACTGAACTTCACATGATTTCATTTCGCCTAATTTCCCCCAAGTTAAGTCACCTGATGGACCAGACTAGACTGATGTAGGGTCCACAGAGACCACAGAGCCTCCCCATCTAGGAGGTGATGCTAACTGCTTCTGCACACAGCTGGTTAGCTCTGTAGCCAATCAGAGCAATGGACAAAGTGACGTATTCAGAGCAACAAAACAAATGGAAACCAGTGACTGTTATTGTGTTTTTTTGGAAGTAGAAGAACCAACAAGAGCATCCGGTATAAAACCCGTGCCAACATTAATCATGTGGCTCGTACTGTTGTGGCGACCTCGAATAGGAGCAGACGAAAAAGAAGTTTTGTTTGTTTTTGCTTTGTCGAGTGTTTTTTGCACCTGGAGGCCACTGTACTTGATAAATATTGAAGTAATTTGAAATGACATGATTAATAACGATGTAAAAACATCTTTTTCTCGCAGCAGGAGGATGAGCGTTTGCGTCTAGAAAGGCAGCGTGAAGGTTTGGATCTTCCGGGCCTTCAGAGTCACGAGATGCCCTGGACTCAGGAGAGACAAATGCTGCAACAAGAGGTCCGCCTGTTCAGGCGCAACACCATCATCTTCTACATGAAACTCAGGTGGATCCTTACGCACTGGAGGCTCGGCCGCAAGGACGACTCGGGAGACAAGGCGGCACAGCCGGAGGTGAGTTTCAAAGTGCTTTTTAAAGCATGAAGACATATGGATTTGTTAACAACAAAAAAAAATAATAATTTCTCGCTATTTTACTTTCTTCTGCTGACTGAAAGCATCACCGTTTCAGATTTCCCATGCCGCAACGGTTCTCGTGCAGTCGCATACATTCCAAATTTGAACAGACTTGTGCTGTTCTTTCAAAAGTAATCATCTTCAACTCCATCTGTGGGCAATTTTTAAACACTAGTCACCCGGTACTGCAAAGTCTACAGAAGTGGTATGGAGATGAGAGAGGAAGAAGACGCGGTGAAGTAATTTGTGAACAGAAGGAAGTCTGACAGTGTGGGAAATCAAAGCAATCAAAGGATCAGAGTGTGAACATTTGACAGAAAAGTAAACGGATTTTGAATTTTTGCATTGCTTGGAGGTTCATTCAGCTGTCAGCCTCTTTTTCCATAGTTTTCCTCATTTACACGTGCTCTCTATCAATCCGTATGTAATACGAAACATGTCCCCCTAGTGTTCAACCCAAGAAGTTCAGTTCTTTATGAACGGGTTGACCTGATGCTATCGCTGCCAAAATGGCTAACACCAACTTGTTTCTTCCATGGGAGAAAGCAGTTTTTATAACAACCTACACCAGTAAACAATACAATTTTGCTAAATATTCAAATGACTTGAGGAGGTCTCTTTTATTCCAAAGTCTAGTCTAGCTATTTGTGCTGTGCTCGCTAGCATTGTATGCTTGTGTAGTGCAGACATCCATCCATTATCTATACCCGCTATTTCCTATGCAGGGTCACAGGGGTCTGCTGGAGCCTATCCCAGCTTGTAGTATAGACATTCTTTCCAAAATCCACGGCAGGAATTAACAATTTTCAATGCAATACAAGCAAATAATTATCTGAAAAATACCATAATGTTTCAGCGTATCTACTGTCAATCCGTATGAATTAGGGAACAGTATGCTAATGTTAACAATGGTGATGTTGCTACCCGCAACGTAATAAAATGGCATTTTTCTAATTGCTGTCATGGAAAAAAAATTTGCAAACAGCTTCAACTTTTAATACAATTTCACTTGATATTCACAACCAAAGGAAGTATGTTGCAAATCCTATTCATTCTCACGAAAATCCACTACATGAACGGAAATTTATTTGACGTGCATGAGGCAGTTAAAGCATTGAGCCTTACTGGGAGGAGGAGTTTTGCACCGTCAGTGGAGCTTTTTGAGGTTTCTATAGGAATTCCAGATGTGCACAAAAGCAAGTGAAACGATGCATTAGTGGCAAGAATCGTAGTGAACCTTGAAGATGTATAGCTTTACGTCAGTTTTTACGGACGGTACACAGATTTTTTGTCTCAGCTGATGATGTTTTACTTTCTCCTGTGAGACTTGCCCTGGTTGGACTGAACGTCCACCTCCAGGACGCCGTTCCTGATGCCTTTGATTCCTTAATGGAAAGAGTCCCTGAGTTATGAGCCCTAATAGTAAAAATGTTGCAAAACTGCTGTTCAGTATATTTCGAAGAAGCATATCGGTTGTGCTTTGGTCATTAGAGATTAAGTGGTGAAAATAGGAACGAAAAAGTAACTCATCCTCAATGACTTTTAGTCCCTGAAGTATTTATGTCCCACCAGGACTTGATTACCTACAAGATTGATGACTGTTTGGTTGCCTGGCTGATTGAGCGACTCCGTTTGCCGTTAGGCTTTTTGATTCACCGCTCGATATCCTACTTTTTCTCGTTATCCTCTTTGGCTTCTGGTTGATGGGATGTCATTTGTGAGATTCTTGTGCATTTCAGCCTCTGCTGCAAATTCTATTGCTTTTGATTTTCTGTTGATTGAAGTGTAGTTTGTGTAAAGAGCATTCTTGTCTTTGTTGCAGGGACATGTCTACTCACATTCACATCTCTTTAGTACTTTTGTGGTTGCTTTGTGTTACAATGCCAATCTGGCAACAACAAACAAAACTGAAAGAATTCTCTTGCATCGCAGGCTTTTTTTTTTTCTTTTTAATTTTGTCTTGGAATGAGTACATGGGATGATTCTTTTATAGTTTCAGCTCTATTGAACTTCTGTATCTTGACTCATCACTTTATTCATTCAGTTATGAAATCTAATTTGTGCTTACAGATGGTCCAGCAGTGAGGAGACGGAGCGTACCTCGCTAGATGTTTATCACGCATTCTTGGCTTGACCTTGAGAACACTGAAGCTTTTATAAAATCATGCTTCTTGTTAAATCTCTGTCTTCTCATTCATAAAAAAATAATGTAATGCCACCTGGGAGACTTATAAAGCCCTGATTAGTATCCAAAGGCATTTTATGATGTCATTTCTTTTTTCTAGTTTTTTTGTTGAGAACTACAGTTTTAAATCTGAAAATGAAAGATGAGGATAAAATGGTGAAAGTGTTGATAATGGTTAGTTAAATTTGAGCTCAGAACATGGACCAAAGCTGAACCTTTGACAGACTCCTCCCGTTGATTTTGCCTGAGTGGGACAAATATTTGAAGGCCTTTATGACTAGCTGGAGCTTTTGGAAGTTCACAGAATAAGAAAACTTTAGTTGCAAAGATTTAGTGAGTTTATGCTTGCTAATATATAGAATATTTTTGGCTTTTTTGTTTCAAGTACTGGCGAACCTTTATGTCACCTAACATGCCTGGTTTAACCCACTGACTGTATAATAACTATGGACAAACCATCTGGTCATTTGACCCATAGATTCGTACGGAGAGCCTTTGAAGTCTATTTTTCCTTGAACTGCATGGGGCCATGTTGCAAAGACAAAGCTGTCAGTCAAACACGTGAAATTACATCCAGGCATCTGATTGGTCAGCTTTATTGCTTACTACATATTTATCTGATGTCGTCATGGATGTAAAACCAAACTATAAAGAACAAAACAGATTTTTGTGCCAGGCTGTAAATATGCCATCAGACTGACCACCCAGTGGCCAGTTGAGGAACTGCAACAAAACATACTTCCTGGATGAGCTTCAACCTGGGAGTGGGATGATTGCTGCTTGGTCCTACCCAGGCGTTGTGGGCTATCTGACTTTGATCCTGGAACAAAATGTTTTCTTATGAGAGACAGAGCAGTGTGCATGATTTAAAGCCTGATATTTCATAACTGTAATGTCTGTTCCAGTTTGAGAAATTGGAAGGCTTCCCAGAGCTTGGAGTGATAATGGAGCAGGCAGAGGGGGAGTCGGACCGAGACGACAGACTGTGTTTACCACAGACTACGGTGGACGTCGGTTCTGACAGCGGACCTGCCATCTCTCTGCCGTCCCCCGATCGACACCTGCAGCATCAAAGACAGGTACTCGCTGTGCTGCTTCAGTAGAGTTTTGAGTTTTTTGTTGTTTCTTTTTTCTTTTTTAAAAAAAAAAAAGCCTAAATATCTTGACATATATTACCCGTCAACGTGGTGCATGGCCCAAAGCCATCCAGTAAGTCAGTGCAAAAGTACAAAGGCAGTTCGTGACTATGTTTGGTTGGAGAACTTTGCAGTATAGTAAACTTTTGTTTTTGTGAACTGGTGTATTGGGTTAGATTGATATATAATTTTTCCATTTCTTTTTTTAAACTTCAAGCATGGGTCAATATCTGGCAGCCATTAGAGCTGTTTGGCTCAGAATGCAGATTTTGACCCACTTTTACTGGTTAGAGCCTGTAATTATTTCAAGTTCACCCAGTTTTATGCTTCTTGTTGAACGTGAATGTTTCGGGTGAAATGCATTATTTAGCAGCCATAAGTGCTATGCTACATTGTGTTTTGATTTTTTTTTTTTTCCCTTACATCATAAAAAAAATGCTTTGAACATTGATCTGATATGAGTTTGCATTGAACAGATTTCAGGTTGGGGGGAAAAAAAAGTGTGATCTGTTAACGTCATATATGCAAGCAGAAATTGTTTTGGTACACATTTGCATACCAAGCTACTACGACAGAGCAGCAAGTGAAAGAGGACAAGTCCTGCAGCCAGAGGAGAAAAATGTTATGTTAAGCTGTTTAAGGGTCATTCAGGGTGTCGTGTGAAGATTTGGAAAGAGTCTGTGCAGAATGTCAAAATGGTGAGGAGAGACTCCTGACTCACCCCCCTCATTTCTGCCAGTAGCTGATACTGCTAAAGTGCTTAAGTATATATAAATAGCATGAATAATGTAGTGGGATCGTTCCCCTGCAGTGGCTGTAGACTTTCATCACAGTGGGTGATTGAAATTCTCCCAAGAACATCAGGATGCCGTATAAGAAACATAACCAGCAAGTAATCTTCACTTTACAGCTCAGATCAGGAGACGTCTTGATGGGTGGTATTTTAGTTTTTTTTATTTCCTTCCTAAATCAAAAAAATATGTATGTAAGAAAATGAAATCTGAAATTCTAGATGACAGTTCCCACTAAAATTTTATTTATATTAAACCATTTTTGTAATTTTGGTCAACGCTATTTCCAAAGCAATTTCAAATGCAAACATGTAAACACAGAGCACAAATTGTATTCTCAGCCATTGGTAATGAGGCAGGGAGCAGTATAGTGACACCTCCAGGTGAACAATCTCCTTTTACGCTTCACTGGTTTCTGCCAGGACCTGAGGGCTCCTCACAGTAGAGCCATCAGAGGCCAAAATAGTCTCTGAGCATCTCACCAAAGCCAAGCTGTTCTTTTACCTCTTTTTGCTCTCGAGTGGATGTCACCGTGTCCATGCAGCCTGAAGCCTTACACATCCAAAGCTAGCTTTAATTTCTGTGCTATTCAGAAGTCCTTTAATTATTTTGCATATTTTACTTCAGTTTTAAGGTAGAGGCCAAGACAAAAATCAGAGGACACAAGTGAAAAAGACTGAATTTGTTAAAAGTCACAAGCAGACAAAGAGAAGAGACAAAACCCACAAACCGTTTCCCTTTCTGTGCTCTGTTCTAGTATTTTATTGCTGACGTTTTGTGTGACTCTTTGCGTGCAGTTTGGTGAGAACCGCCGAGTGCTGCAGGCCGTGCGAACGCTGCTGGAGGAGTTTCGAGAGGAGCTGCGGGAGGAGGAGTCGAGGCGATGCCAGCTGCAGCAGTCGTACGCCAACGACAAGGCCGCCTGGGAGGTCAAGTGGGCAGAGATGAAGTGCCAGGTTGCTCAGGTACAGATGGCATCTCAGCACCAACCTTTAAAGGAACAGGACAAGAGCTAGCGGTGCTTTCAGTAAGCAGCGAGACGACAGTAAACATGTTGCCTCTTCCAAGCGTGAAATCCCACTTGGAGATTGTAAACAGGGAAAAAAAACAAAAAAAAAAAAACAAAACTGCAGTGAAATGAATAACAAGCCAAAACGGTCTTTTAATACAGATTGCAGCTGACAAGAAAGTTGTCTGAAATCAATTTCTAATCATCCCTCAAGAATTTAACCAAAAAAGCAAGGAGAAAACCTCACAAAATGAATAAGGAATCATTTGATTGACATCATATAAAAGACAGCATTGTGCCCGACTGTTTTTTTTTTTATGTGCTTGAGAGTTTTTCACACTAAACTGAAGACATCTGTTAAAGCTTTTTCTGGCGTTCCTGGTTGAGATCTTCAAAAGATGTGGATACAAAAGAGATTTATGTCTGTGTGTGTGTTAGTATCAAGCCTTGTTAAAGAGTAAAAACCTCCTGGCGGTGTTTTCCCTAAACTCTTTATCTGAAAAAGCATCGACATCGCTGCAGTAAACCACATTTCTGCCAGAAAAATTCTATTTCTAATGTGTTCAATTCTGACGTCTTTACAAATTTAAGGAGAATGAGCTGAGTACGGAAAATATAGCGCTCAGTTTATTCTATTTAAAAATAGACAACTCTGAAGGGTAAACAGGAGATCAGCGCTACTCATAAAATAAAAATTTAGTGAGAATTTTCACCTCAAGGTATTTTTTTTAAAACCCAGAATACCTTTCAAAAATGGTTTCTCTGAGCAAGTAAGTCATCAGCGTGTTTTCACTGACGGAAAAAAAAACTAAAATGTGCTAAACATATAAACTTGACTAAGAAATACCTTGAGCGTTTTTGAGACTCTGATGTGCTGGAGGGTTTACAGTCACTCATGTGGAAGAGTGAGACGTCCCAGTCTGTGTGTGGCTTATTCATGTGTGGGGTTTAACGTCCACTGCCAGCCTCGTCTCCATCTTTGGGTTTCCCTCAAGGTGGCATGTGCTTTTGTGAAACTTGGTGGGATTAAAGGGGCTGGAAACGTCGAGCCCTCTGTGCACTACCTTCTCAGCGGCAGCTGGTGAACATCCTGGATAATTAAGCAGCTAATTAGCCAGATGTGTCCCTCAGTAGCTGGTGGAGACCAAAGCCAGAGATGGAAAAATTAATATTAAGCTAACGTCTGCCATAAAACCAGAAGGATCCCCCTGAGTGCAGAGTAAGAGGATGTAAGTAGGCAAGCGTTTGCTAATTTGGATGGTCATTGTGACCAATAGTGTGCAGGTATCCTGTGTTTACATACATGTATACACCCAAATGAGAAAAGGTTGAACAGAAAATATTAAAATTTGCTTTGAAATTTTATATATATAATATTAATTTCTGTTTTTTGAGCGTCCAAAAGAAAGTCGTTATAGAGGCAAATCAGTGCTTTTACAGAGGTGAATGAACACAGTAATGATGGATCGAACAGGTGACATCAACAGGTGATTGTCATTGTAATTTGGTACAAAAGTAGTATCCAAAAAAGTTAAGTCTTTGAGGAGGAAAAATTGGCAGAGGATTTCTCCCTTAAG
The DNA here is from genome assembly GCA_037176975.1 of Arrhamphus sclerolepis. Taxonomy (NCBI): domain Eukaryota; kingdom Metazoa; phylum Chordata; class Actinopteri; order Beloniformes; family Hemiramphidae; genus Arrhamphus; species Arrhamphus sclerolepis. The sequence continues at coordinate 2,193,945 of JBAMYA010000009.1, forward strand.
ATACAAGATAAGAAGGACTGAAACATTTGTGTATTTCCCTGCATAAGATTCAGGGTGGAGGTCTAACCTGGACCCCTGGGATCTGCACCAAGAAACTGTAAATGATCAACTTCAGTATGGAGCCACGTTAACACAGAAAAATGAGCCTTATCTCAGCCTTGTCCAGAGGTGGCATTGATATCGCCAGCTTGGATTATTATTATTCCCGAGACCGACTTGGAGGAAGTGAGTAGTTGTGTTCTCCGGACCAAAGGCAAAGAGGAATATCCAGACTCTTAAAAGTCCAAAAGCCAAGATCTGTGGTGATATGGGATTGTATCAGTGCCCTTAGCAGTGCTCATGTACACGTGATGCCGACATTTTGGAGTAACATATGCTTCCATCAGCTGGACGTTGTTTCCAGGGAAGTCATTTCACCACCTTCTAACTGAGGAAGAACGGTCCTTGAAGTCCTGACCTTTACCCCAGTGTGTGCAGAGTTGTGGCAATGACGACCCCATACTGTTAAAGCCACACCACATAAGACTGCACTTCTCAGCCAGAGAGGGTGTTAAAGAGCACAACCATTGTTAACATTGCTGCTATCGAAGCCTTTACACCATGTCCCTGCTCTATTATGAAATAAACCATGAACCATAAGTCTTTCTGAGCTACGTTGCCAACTTGCAGGTGATGAAGACCATGCTTAGGTTTAAGCTAAAATATTTTTATAAACTTTTTGAAGAAAAGGTTGAAGACGTTTTTACTTTTACTCAGGATGATCATCACACACGCAGTTGTCTCTGAAAACCACAGCACAGATATTAACTCATGTGGATGGTGATGTCAACACATTTGTTGTCATGGCCTTTCACAATAACAGAGTCATCTCGCTTCCTGACAACAGCAACAGAAGAATATGTGAATGAGAATGTCTTCATTGGGAGTTTGGCAGTATATGCGAGTACAGATGGTAGGGAGGAAGCCAACAGATGGGCTTGCAAAAACCAGAATACAAACTCAATATGATGATGTCATCTCACAAGATTTAGCTGTTTGTTTGTTTTTAAGCAGGCTTTAGCTACCATCCACGCATGCTTCCATTATCTATACCCACTTCTACCTCTTCAGGGTTACACGGGTCTGCTGGAGTCCATCCCAGCTTCTCTGTGGGTGAAAGACAGAGGTGCCCCCTGGACATGCCACCAGTCTATTGAAGGGTGCTTTAGCTACTAGTCATAGGAAGTTTTTGGCAGCAATGCCTGGAGTCTGTGCCAGGTAGTCAGCCTAAACAAATTAGTTAATAGGGTTAGGAATTATTGGCTAAACTTCAAACTTCCGGGTAGCGTCAGTAGTGTTTAACACACAAAGTAGAAGGGACAAGGGCCATGGCCAGAGCAAGTGACATAGGTGCTTCTATAAGATGCTTAAAGAACTTCAGTTTTGGTATATGTAATCTTTTCCAATCCGCCTATTCACACAGGACTGGTTTTACCTGCAGTATTTAAGTAAAGATTCCTCCTCAAATAATCTAAAACAGAGGACTTGGAGTAATTTTAATCCCACACAAATGCACATCTGAGTAAAGCAGTGCTTTTGGAGGTTGTTTGGCTGACTTTTCTGCCTTCATCAAGGCTCAATACTAACACTAGTCTGACAGCCCAAAACCTTTCCCACAGACGTTCCCTTAGACGTTCTGTTTGATCTTTCCATACCTCAAGCACACACACCGCCTTCAAGTGCGAATTTTATTATATAATTTTCAGGGGGGGGGGGGTTCTGTCAGTCTGACCTGGTGTCACTGTAGTTCATCTCTAAAATGTATGATCGTCAGTGTTATGGTAAGTCCAGGACTTCACATCTGTAAATTCTGACAAAGCACCAATTTGTATTGATGTGAATGCGAAAGTGCGCTACACGAGACTCTGGCGTCAGGGTTCAGTTTTTCAATTCCCACAGGGCCCATGTTAATAAGGCATGAGTTTGCATATTGGGTCTCTTAGGCTCCTCTGCCTCTGTTCTCTGAGCAAGACTCCCAGTTGTTGATGTCTGTCACGTGCCGTAACTAGACACAGTTGTCCAAAGTTACTTTCGTTTGTGCCGCTACAATTCGGTTCCTTTGCAGGTGCACGGCTCTTCTCCAGATTAGCCATGGGATTCTGGTAATTGACTAAATAAATCAATGCTGATTGGATGAGTCTGTTTTGTGAACATAACAGTGGGAGACTCATTGTCTGCTGTGTCTGATTAAGCCTCAAGATTCTCCTTTCCCCTTGAAACCCCGAGGACAATCAAGCCTGGTAGCCAATGAAAAAAAACCAAAAGCTTACAATCAGATGGAGGATGCTCAGCATGCGCCCTCTTGATCGCAGTGTGGGAAGATCAAATTTGAAACTTGCAGTGTCAGAGCAGAATCTCTTCTACGCTTTATCTGATAAAAAGGAAAATGCAGCTTTTGCAACCAATTACGAGGTTTGAGTTATAGGAGCAAGATTATCTTTTTAGCTCTCATGCTTTTAATCTGTGCGGCTCTTACATGGCTCAGTCCTTCTGCAGAGCAGAGGTCGGCGAGGGCTGCAGCGAGAACTAATGTGCTTAGTTTCGTCTGATAATGTGACGTTGAGTTCACTGCTTGCTCCACTGTGCTTTGCTCTGATTAAGCCTTTAGAGATATGCCTCGTATTCATTATTATCATTAGCCAGCAGAGCAGGGTAGAAATGAAAATTGCCCCCCACCTGTGTATCTGTATGTGAATAGATAAGCAGTGATTATACGAGATAGAAACGTCTGGAGTTTCATGCCACAGTTTGGCCTCTAGCTCGCTCCTGAATGCGTCTGTACATTCAAAATGCCTCAGAAAGCCTTAATGTACCTGACAGGCTCTTCGGTGTCTAATCAAACGCTTTTAAAGCTTGACACATACGTGAGACATTTGCCAATGAGAGTTATGTAAGCTCATTTTGGAGGACGACCCTGAGTTGTTCCTCTCAAAGCTCCAGCGCTGTTGCACTGGTGTGTACCATTATGTTGTGGGATCAAAGCCTCCCAGAAAAGGACAAAGCTCTCCTCTATAGAAAGAAAGAAACCTTGAAAAAAGAGAAATAAATTAAAAACTTTATCTTCAGTAGTTATGCAGCTTTTTCCGTGTGCAGTTTGAAAAATGAAATATGCGCTACAAAAAGACTGCAGAACTTCTGCTGTGCACATTGTCTTTCTGCTTGTGAATTTAGAGAAATTTGGAATAAGTGAATGTTGTTTTCTGGTTCTCTTTATGTTTGATAATTCACTTCACTTGGTCTGAATAGTTCTGAAACATCAAGTTTCAGGATTAAAGATGTTAAAGGAAATGTCTGTTATGCCTATTACCTTTTAGCATTAGAACAAAAGATCAATACCACCATCCATCCATCCATCCATTATCTATACCCGCTATTTCCTGTGCAGGGTCAGGGGGTCTGCTGGAGCCTATCCCAGCTCACTTTGGGCGAAAGGCAGGGGTACACCCTGGACAGGTCGCCAGTCCATCACAGGGCCACCTGTAGACATACAAGCATTCACACTCTCACTCACACCGAGGGACAATTTAGGGACACCAATCAGCCTAAGGAGCATGTCTTTGGACTGTGGGAGGAAGCTGGGGTACCCAGTGAGAACCCACGCAAGCACGGGGAGAACATGCAAACTCCACACAGAAAGGCCCCTGTGGATTAAAGAGAAAATTTATGTGACAAATAAGTTAGAGAAAAACCTGAAAACAGTTGACAATGGAGCAAATTCATCTACTAAGTCATCACCACTGTCACTGACAACCAAAGACACATTTCTTTGGAGAAATCTTTGAAATAAAAGCATGCTTAGTATGCTTAGTAATAATTAGTATCAGATCCAACGGGATGGGAAAAAAAACTCACACTTTTTTTCTGTGCAGTCATGAATTTCTACTTTCAAAATGTCCCCTGAAACTTTGGCTGTTGTGGATGCAAACTACCTTGAGAATATAACATACCGGCCCTTTAAGACATGATAGAGAGCTGACATGAAAAGAAAAAAAAAGGAAAGAAAGAGCACAGTATTCACATCTAACATCATAATAAGGCTGTAGATTAGCCAGAAAACACAAAGAAGCATAATATGGCCACTTCAGCCTAAGATATGTGGTTCATTTTGTGTTATAGACATTGCGAGATTAGCTGCTCCTGTGGTGTAGCGCCACATGATTAGAGTAAAAATGTACCAGTGCACAGACGTTAGGGATAATCAAAAACATGCTGCAAAAAAGTTCTGTCTGCAGCATAACTGAGATGTTATTTAAAAGGTGCTAAAATGTGACTGAGTTTTGTTTTGTTTTCTAATCTTGCTATACACTCATGTCAGGGTCATCTGCCGTTTCCTTTGTGAGTTAACTTTGGTCGGCTGTGCTGTGATATTATACTGCATCTAGCTGATATGACAGTAGTATTGATTATTTTATATGACTTTCAGTGACAAAAGCAAATTAATATTATTATTTTTACCAATATGCCAAACCATTATTCTTAGTTCTGATGGTATCACGTATACTCCACATACATTAACTCCAGCTCATTATTACAGAACATCCTTTGCCCAAATCCAGTGAGACTTTACCTCCTCAGTTTATGATTTTTCACTCTGAGTCAGTTTTTCTTTGTAATTTTTTTTTTGTGTGTGTGTCTGCATATATGCTGTAGTTTAGTGTCAAGATTGACAAAAAAAAAAACTTTAACTTTTATATGCAATTTGATCTTGCAGTGATTTCCTAGTGCAAAGGTGAGAGTCTTTGTAAATTTTTGAATGTTCCTTAATATCATAGATGAAACTGCGAGCAGTTTGGTGTAAACCTTTTCACCTGTGACTCACTCCATCTGCTAAATTATACTGATCAGTGAGCCATTTGATCCTTGGCTCATTTGTACATTTCTATTATCTGTAATGCCACAACATTAGTCTAAATGTCTGTAGTCATTTCTCTAGTCTGTTTTGACTTTGACTTATTATTTTGTAATGTAATCTAATTTGCCTGTCCTCCTGCTTGTTTCCTTTTTTTGCTGCTCTTTTTTTCCTCTTAATGTGTTTCCACTGGTATATTTCAATCCTCAATATGTCATCTTGAAGTGTGAATGCATATGCGGTGTGTTGTTACAGCCCTTCCTGATGCTCCCACATCCTCTCATCTAGAGTGAAATAATGTGAACAGACAATACACAATACTGAGCTGTTGGCTGAGTCTCAGCGTGTGACATCATCGTCAGCCTGTTGCCAGGCTACAGATACAACACACAAATACATTCAGGGTCATCTCTGGGTGACCATCTTCTCTCTCATCTAAACTTCCACCTTTCCAGCATCTTGTTATTTTGCCTGAATGGTTTCACTTCCCTTTAAGTGAAGATCGCTGAGTCCATCAGTTTATTGGTTGATCTTCGTTCCAAATGACCAAAAAGATGAGACTGTGAAGCCTGTGAAGTTTCATCTAGGCTCACCAGTAGGAATAGGATGAGGGGCTCGCCACTCCTTCATAGAGAGGAGCCAGCATAAAGCATGAATACTATATCATTTCTGCTAACATCTTTGTTGTATGGCCAGCTGGAGGACGAGGCGCAGGGGAAGGTTCGAGGCGAGGCGCAGGGAGGTGAAGCTGAGCCTGCCAGAGACCCCGAGTGGACCTTGAAGCTGGAGCGTGAGGAGCATCGGCGCCTGCTGGCTGAGAGCCACAGCGCATCACTGGACCTCCGCTGGAAGCTGCAGCACGGAGAGAAGAGGTGGAGCCGCGAGAGGGCCGAGCTCCAGGAGCGCTTCGATCGGGAGCGACAGGACTGGGACAGCAGCATGAGGGAGCTTCAGCGCAAGATGGATAGGGTGAGTCGGGGGAGGGGGGTACAGACGTGGAAGTAGTTAAAGGGCATGCACCCAACGAGTTCCCTTTAGTCTTGAAAACTTAATCTTATGACGTGAAAATGCCTGAAAAGCTCTGCAAAAATAATTCTAAAACCTGTGCAAAAGATAATCTCTAAACATTTGTCTCGAAAAATGTGATTGTGACCTATGATTCATTCGTCTTAATGAGATAAACCACAGCATGTAAACAATAAGTTTTCAAATATGTTTGAACCTGATGTAATGACAAAAAACATCATAAACTAGAGGAGAGTTATTTCTGGATTATGGCTGAAGCTTTAAAACCAATGAGACATCGATGTTCTAATGAGAATTTGCAAGAAACAGCAGTTCCTCAAAATTCCACAAGGAACTTCATAAAAAGTTCATCAAAAGACATCAAAAGTTGAGTCGATTCTCTGGTACCCCGAGGTTAGCATGGGAAAATTTACAGCAGGCTAAAAAGAAAAAGACTAAACTGAACCCTGAACACATTTACAAGCAAAGGGCTTTACAGCAGAAATGAAAAAGTAAGAAACAAAAAGAGCAAAACAAAATTTATAAGGGAAAGTATAAAATGAAAATTTAGGAGTGAAATGAATAGTAATAATAATAATAATGATAATAATAATAATAATAACAGTGTAAAAGTCTAATCCAACAGAGTTTGACTCAAAATAAAACTGAAGAGAGAAAAAAAACAAACATAAAAAGGACTTTAGCTCCTTTGGCAGTCCATCGTAGGTGCGTATATGCTGGATCTCTTTAGTAGATGAATCATGAACGAGGAATGACGAAGAGCCCGTGATGGATTATACCTGCACAGCATGTCCATTATGTATGATGGTGCGTGACCATCTGATGTCTTAAAAACAGTCAGAAACACTTTTCTTTGCTGGCATCATAACTTCATAATGGAGAGCTGCCAATGCTGGACGAACATGTTCTCTTTCCTTTTTGACGTGAATAGTCTGGCTGCAGCGTTTTGAACCAACAAAAGAAGATTCAGTTTACAATTTTACTCTTTTTAAGACTGTTTTTATGACTTTCATCTAAGTTTAACATTAACAAGAAACTGCCTTTTTGCAACTGATTTAATGAACTGCCAGATCATCCACCTGTGTTTTAATAAATGGGGTCAGCAGACCCAGGTGTTCCTCTCGGTCAGTTCGCTTCAGGGAAACACGCAGGATGAGTGAGGATTGCTCTTATTGTGGCTTTCCTCAGGTGGGTGTAGGCAGGTGCAGTATTATTAATTAAAAATTTGACTCCATAACAGCTGATAGCAAGGATGAGAAAGTTAGTGCATGTTTCTCTGTCTCCTTGTTGTTATTTACACAGTTTTAAAGGCGCACCTGTGGAAGCACGCTACGGGAAATGTGTATGCCCGTGGAAAAAAACAGAGAAAAAAAAATCTACCTTTCTAGAAATAAGCAGAAAAGGAGATTTGCCAACTTATCACTCGGTTTTAAATGTTGAAGTCGAGGCAGTTAAAATGAACTGAAGCAATACTGCAGGTAACATTCGTTAATGTTTGTGAGGGAAAAAAAAAAACTCTAATCTGATATCCAGATGTCCACATTATGGGCAGATATCCAGATATCTGAGTATTCGTTTATCCGTACCAGTGCATGTGGGTCACTTGACTGCTAACTGCTGAGTTCATGGTGCCGTATTTAAGGCAGTCTGTTGGCAAAAATGCAAAAATAATCTTCTGGTTTTATTGCCATAGATCAAGCTATTTAAATCCAAACATGCAGGAGGACCCCCTTCTTTTCCCTCTGCCAAGTTGCACCATTAGGTCAGGTAATGGGTTGGGACATGCAACGACATTCTGTAAACTGGACTTTAAAGACCAGACCAGAGAGTGACATCATGGTGGCTTCAACCATCTTCTTCCGAAGATAATCGGTGTGGTAATTATTAATGAGAGGAGTCATCCCAGCTACCACTTTGTAACTCTCTCCGGAGAGAGAAACGGGGACGAAATAAAATAGGGTGACAACTTTTCTGCTGTTTAAAACAATATACAATAAATACTGAGCATCGCTGAATAATGGATGTTCTTTGTGCAATTTAACAAGACAGTTTGCAGAACTGCTTCTGCTTTTTGTCAGAAGGTCATGGCAGGAAGTAGTGCCGAACACTGCTTAATGTGATACAGGTGTGAGAGTTTTATCCTGCAAAGCAGGAAAAGGAACAGAGCTCTCTGATGCAGCTCATGTTTTCCAGCTTATGAAAATCTGCTGATGCACTCCTGAACGGAGATAGGAAGTGGGAAGCAGAGATGCATAATTCAGCAATATTGCAGCAAACAATGAAGCACAGGTCATCAGCATAACTGCTCAGATGAGCTGTGTGTGAATAAATGAGTAAAGAGGTTTGGAACCACATGCTTAACCCTTCACGCTGCAGGTGGATCACTGAAGGGCTCACAGGCAAAGAACAGAGCAGAACCACCTCCACATTTACCACTTATTAGGATAGTTCACACTATAGTTCTGCTAGACTACAGTGCTGTGTAGCCCACTGATGTTTATGTTATATCTTAGACAGAGGCCCTCAAAAACTGGGTTGGGACACCCCCGATCTAGAACATGCAGGGTGGTGCGACCTGAATTGAGAAACTAAGGAGTCCTCTGTAGCGCTGACTCTCAACTTGGGGGTTGAGTCGCAAGATGGTTTCTGAGGGTAACCAAATGTTTGCCTAGAGAAAAAATAAATAACATAAATCAGCTATTTTTGACTGGGACAGGGTTTATATATATTGCTTTACATGTACCAGTGGTGTAATTTTCTTTTTGAGGCATTAAAGGTTCTGATTCAGGGTCATTTTTCTTGGTGAAGTTGATACTTGACAAAATTATATATATATGTATATGTAACTCTAATTACCAGACTGATTTGACATCATTGAAAACATTTTTCTTCTATCCATCCCTCCATTATCTACAGTAAGCCCACTTCATCCTGTTCAAGGTCATGGTGGTCCCCCCGGAGCCTACCCCAGCTCTTTTCAGGCGAAAGGCAGGGGTAGACCCATCCGCAAGTCGCCAGTACATCACAGGGCCACACATGGTCGAGCAGCTGCACACACCCAAACTCACTCCTGCAGTCAATGTAGAATCACAGATTAGCCTAACGTGGATATTAATGGGCTGCGATGGACTGGCGACCTGTCCTGGGTGTACCCCTGCCTTTCGCCCGACGTGAGCTGGGATAGGCTCCAGCAGACCCCCATGACCCTGCACAGGACATAGCGGGTACAGATTATGGATGGATGGATGGATGGATGGATATTAATGGGAAGTGGGAGGACCAGGCGGTCTCCACACAGAAAGACCCTGGCTGGGATTTGAACCAGGAGTTTTTGAGCTGTGAGGCAGCAGCGCAAACTCGCAGCGGCTCAAAGCATGCAAACGTTACTCGTCGTTAAAAAAAAGGATGTCTTAAATTTCAGTTTTATGCCACAGACCAGTTTTCTCACTGGTGTCTACAGTCACATCCCTCTACTGGTTGACTGGTTGGGCGTAGTTTGAAATGTGAGCGACTGTGGGAATGAAGACTGATTGACTTACATAAAACATCCAAAAACAGCTTCTGCATAAAAACAAGACTTGGAGTTGGTTGGAATTTGGTTAATTCATAATTGTGTCAGAAGTTTTGTAGTAACTCTCACTGCCTGAAGGGGGAGACAAAAAAAGTATCCTCATTGCTTCTTAAATTATCCAAATTAAGTAAATAACCACATCTATCTTTTCAGTTAAGCTTTTTTTTTAATTTTTCAATAAAATTATCTTGTGATTAAAACTGATGTAAAGTATTACATCCTGAAGTAGCTTCTTAAAGACACCTAAGAGCTGAATAAAAACCATAAATCATAAATATGTCGGTTATAAAACTAATCTATATTAAATTAATGAGGATAGTACATTAGTTTCATGAATTGTTGATGTACCCACAACTTTAATGGTCAGAAAAATAACATAAATGATCCACTCTGACTAAATATAGAAAGAAAGAGACGTGGTATTTTTTTAAATTCTAAGCCTGTGTGCAGGTTCATCATCTTCATGCGTGTTTATCGTTCAACACGCAGATGCAGAGAGAGCTGAATGCCAGGAGGAGCGAGGGCATTGATGCTAAAGATGGCAGCTCGACCGGCAGAGTCGTGCTCTCTCCTCAGGACAGTCCGTGCAGCATCCCGAGGTCGCCGCGTGCCCCCCGATCCCCCCGCACGTCCAGTCCTGTCATGGTGCCCTCCACTCGCTCGCATTCGGACTCTGAGGCCATGCTGGAGGAACAGAGCTCTGCAATGAGGCTGAAAAGCCCAACAGAGAACCTGTTCCTGGATGCGCTGTCTCTGGACCCCCTCATTGGTCTGGAGGTCCCTCCGCCCTCCAGACTGGAGACCGAGAAGAGGTTCCCCTGCATGAAGGAGGTAAAGCCTCATTTAAGTCTAGTCGCCTTCATCAAATGCAAGCAATATGCTGCTTATGAACGCGAGCATACATTTATGTGGAGAAGAAACCAATAAAAAATGACTGGGTTTTGCCCGTTGGCGACACTTGGAGGCGATGCTGTGAAGTTGCAGACATTAGGAATTGTTTCCCCAAGTATTTGTATCCCACCATGTGTGAAAGTATGCCAGGAATTCATCTCAAAATCCAAAATCTGAGAGCGAAAGTCCTGAACCAGGGAGGCAAAACTCAGAATCTGTATCCAAGAAAGTCAAATTCTCTAACTGAGAGCACACTCATCATCGATACTGTGCAAAACTGAAAGTGAGAACAGAAAAGCACAACTGAGTGTTCAAAAACAGGTATTTTTAGAAATGATAGCGATGATTGCACTCTCATTTACAGAACAGTGGTTAATTAAAGAAAGACATCATTATTATTTTAAATGGGTGATGTCAGCGGGTGATTTTTAGCATGATGATTGTATCTACAAAAAAAATTTAAAAAAAATGGGTAGAGCATGTCCAGACTGTCATCAGATTTGTAAGAAGAGGACACCGACTGGACAGATCTGATGACCTTCTGGGCATGCTCTGCCCATCTTCTGGATTGGATTTATAGCAAATTAAATTAAGCACCGCTATTAAACAAAGGTCAGTTAGCATTCTCTTTTTTTTCTTATTTCTTTTTTTTAATGATTTTGAGCAATTAAAATACTTCCAGATACTGATGTTCCCGTCAGCTATTTTATGACATTTTGCATGTAGAGATATCATCAAAACAGTCAAAGCAATATCTTAAAAATAATCAGTGTTAACCAGAATTCTCCTAATTGTAGATTTTCATCTAAAGTTTCCTTTTTGATCATCCTCAGTTTAGTTTCGCTTTAACTAGTTTTTTTTCTTTAATTTCCTGTTCTTTATTCCTCCTGCTTGATCAGAATGAAACTATATTTAACTGAAAAACAATTATGAATTACTTGGTCAAGTCACTGTTATCTCCTATTATTGATAACATCAGCAATATTCCAATTTTTATTAATCATTTATTTTTCTGTTTATGTCATTGAAATTCATTTCCTGACATTACGCCCTTGAAGTTCACACTGAATACTTTTGTCGTTTTAATTGTTTTATCTGCTATTTTACAGGCCCTAAATGAGATTTCAGAGCAAGAAGGATCTCCTGCTTACCCAGACGAGGAGATGAGGGAGGGTGGGAGTCTGCTCAGGTAAACTCCTGAACTTCAAGTGAAGTAGAATTTATAAAGCTGCAGCATTTTTAGACATATAACTAACTAATTTGTTGCATCAGAGTAGCTGCTGATTATCCAGGCTCTCACTGTGCTTTTGTTGCTCATACATTCATGGCGGCCTCTTGGGAGATCAGCTGTTGATTCTGTTAACTGTTCCTTAAAGTGGCACAGTTTCTCCCTGGCGACTGCTCTCAGGAGCTTTTTTTTTTAATGGCAGGAAAGATATCCATACCACTATGGTGATAAATAATTCAGTTAGTTTTAAAACATTTAAAAGAGCGGAGTTGTTTTAAGAAAAATGAAAAACTGCAGGTACATTGAGGATTTTTTTTGGGCTGGGGGTGAAGGGCAGTTTTAACTGAAGTAATATATGTGTATTTCATGTCCAGAGCCAAGTCGGTGTGCTCCATGAGCGACTTCCAGCGGTTGATGGACAGCTCGCCCTTCCTCCCTGACAAAACACACCACGGTGACTGCGGCCAGGACGATGTCACCCCGCCTCTGTCGCCAGATGACCTCAAGTACATTGAGGAGTTCAACAATAAGGGCTGGGACTTCCCTTCATCCTCTTCTGGCCCACATCTGGTCCGGGAAGTGTGGACGGACAAACCCACTGAGGCCCGGGAAGGAGAGCCCGGTCCTGATGAATTCCAGCAAGCCTCATGGTTCCTCACCACCAGCGCCACCCTGACAACCAACACCCTAAGTAGCCCTGAGCACTGTCACAAGTCTCCGCTAAGGGGCAACGGTGCAGGGGCAGCGGGGGTAGGAGTGGAGCACTACGGGGGTCACATGCTCCATAGTCCCACCAGACATGGAGTAGCTGAACACACTACTGCCCAAGATCCAGACATTATGTATGCAAAGGGGACCAAAGCCAGAGCAGGTGGAGAGGGTGGGCCAGATGAGGTGTTCAGCAGCTCTCGGTGGCCTTGTCTCCTGGAGGGTGCAGGGTTAAGAACTTCTCCTAGTCAGTCTCCAATCTGCCCCACGGTGGGCTATGCATCGTCTCTGGAGCTTCAGCTCTCCAGAAACCTGAGTGATGACATGAAGGAGGTAGCCATCTCTGTCAGGAATGCCATCAGGTCCCCACCAGGTCCTGTGCTCCGCGACACTGCCTGCCAGACCAACGGATTTACCACGCGAGGCACTCAGACCACTCAGACCATCAGTGTGGGTCTGCAGACCGACTTGCTGAGGAACCTGACCAGCAGTCCTCACCGCTGCCTCACTCCGAAAGGTGGTAGCACGCCCATCTCATCCCCGTCCCGCAGCTTGAGGAAGGTTCAGTACTCTCCTGTGGTCCAGAGCAAGTTTGAGCGACCCTGCTGCTCACCGAAATACGGCTCTCCTAAGCTTCAGCGCAAACTTTCCACGGCCAATAAAAGTGAGGTGCCCAATAACAGCCGCGCTCCAACCCCCACCACACCTCAGAAGGGCAACAACGAGTCAGCATGGGCGCGCTCCACCACCACGCGTGACAGCCCCGTCCACACCACCATCAACGACGGCCTCTCCAGCCTCTTCAACATCATCGACCACACGCCGGTGGTCTTCGACTCCATGCAGAAGTTCAACAAGTCCCCCAGTCGCTCTCGTCCCACACCACCACCCACCACAGAGCCCAGCCCTGCTCACGGGGCCCTCGCCACCGACCCCAAGAATGCGCAGGAGAGCCTGCGGATTGCTCGAGGGCGCTCACCCAGCCCCGTGCAGCTGATAGTGGAGACACAGGGGGACAAAAACCCAGAGGTAGTGAGCATACGGCAGGACTTGTCGGCGCCGCCGGGCTACACGCTGGCTGAAAACGCAGCTCGCATCCTCAATAAGAAGCTGCAGGAGCAGAACTTTAGGGAGGAGCGGAGGCTGCAGGCAGGAGGACAGAGCACCCACAGCAGAGACAACAGCAGGCAGGCCGAGTCAGACAGAGGACAGTCTGGATGTATGGAGGTAAATATGCAGACGCACTGGATTCATCGCTTCATCATTCATTTGATCTGGGGCCCATGTTTTATGACACCGTCGTATTTATGACATTGTCTTGGATTTCTCTTGTAATGGTTGAAGAGAAACTTTATTGCATATGTGTTTTAATCATAGTAAAGATATAAAGATAATATGCACTAAAATGTTGATGCTTTTTTTTTCTCAGATCGAAAGTACTGACTGATGCAATGGTAATGTTAAAATATTTAACTCTCTTCACCAATACTGAGCTTCCTTCCACTGCTGCGCATAGACGTCCTCTCAAGTTTCTTCTTTTTTTTCTGTATTTTCCTTTTACCATGTACTTCGGCTCTTATTTCTGTGCTCCAATTATCACTTATGCCAGAGTGAAATCTGATTTATGTGTCCGGTAACTCGGAGTGAAATTAATGATCTCACTACGACTGAGCACGGCTGATGTTGCAGAGTTGCATATTCATTCAGCGTCTCCACGACCCGATCACAAACGTTCAACCAGAATGTCAAGTAGTCCCAGTTTCTGAAGTGAGGAGAGAAAAGTGGCAGTTTGACTTGATGAAATCCCATTTCGGCCTGTCCATCAGGGCCTTTTGACCCACGCGTCAGCCTGCCTGTGGAAAGATGCCTTCATGTTTTCATGTTTTAGATAATGTATCTGCTGTCCTGTTTGGTTCTGCACAGACTTATTCAAACCTGAGAAAAGTAGGTCATCATGTATTGCAGCTATGCATTAAAACGGTACCATACAAACTGTATATTTAAAAGTGCGTATATGTAACTTTCTAACATTCAGCCAGACTCGAGGGGATTTCTTCTGCACGACATTTACATTTATATGACATCAGGTCTTAATGGGTTAATTTGCTCACTGTTCGTGAGACGGGGATTAAATGTTTGAAAATCTAATTTTCTGACTGATAGTGGATCTTTCAGCTTGAATAATGAATTGTGATGGTACGCAGGTGCATACGGTTTATCAGTGTTACAGCTGAGATATGAATTCTTGGTACTGGCAGTGAGTGTGAGGATGGATCAGACTTTGGATATGGATTTAATGATTTTATGGGTGAATGTCTGTGCTTATTTTTTAACGTTATATTGAACTGTAGGTGCTGCTGATTACTTACCACATAAAGGATATTAAAAGCATATGGAAAGTGGCAGTTCTGTGTCAAGTCAACCAATTTCTCAAACTTTTCAACCTATGTTATGCTATTTTATTTTATTTTCAGGGTTAAACAGTGTGATTCAGTCTAACTCAGAAGTGCTTTATTAACCCCTGAAGCTAAATTAATTAACTGATGGAGAAGGAGAAGTTAAAAAGTAAAAAATAAATAAATAATAATAGTAATAATAAAGTCCTTGCTTATATCAGAGAAAGCTGAAAGGCTAAAAACAGAATCCTAGAAATGGTTGATTTGGTACATTTTAACTTGAATTTAACTTGACTATATAAGTTGTTGGATATGCATGGAATTACAAACACTCTCTGAAGGCGAATATGATAAAGCAGTTTATTAACAGAAGAGACATTTCACTGGTGAAAGAAAAAGAAAAGAAAATGTTTGTTTGTCTCCAAAGGCAGGAAGAAATCAAAATGATACATTTGAGGTGGATTACGTTGGTTGACTTGACAATGACAAAGTTGTAATTCAACTTTTGTTATATGAAACTACACAAGTTACTCGTGAATCGTCCTGGATGTAATTAACTAAAAAAAGAACAGGCTTGTATGAGAGATTCGTATTGGTTTCTCTCCTTTAACGCTCAACAAAAAGAGGACTAAATATCTGAATACAACAGAGCATTAAATACCAAGAAATCCCGGTCCTCATCACAGTGATGTCACTCACTGTTCTTTAACACACGTTGTTAGATTCTCTCTGACACTCCTGAGAGAGGTGTTGAAGCTTATCTTCCGTTTCTGTTTCTTCTATGTGAATGGCTGTTACTTGCTTTCTGTGTGGTCTGCAGGCTGAAAGCGGTCATCTTATTTCTGCCTTCGCTATGCCAGACTTATCATGTATCTCCTTATCCCCTTTGCTTGATTTTATCTTTTAACATTTCCCGCTCTATATTTTTCCTCCTCCTCCTCCTCTCCCCTGTTCTCCTCTCCTCCCCTCTGGGCTTTTATCTTTCCCTCCTCCTTCCTATCCGCTGTGCTCTGATCCAGAACCACACTGTCATACTAACAACTCCTTGGGGACTGTAACTCTGCTAGTCTCCGTGATGTAAGTTCCTCTTCCTCCTACTCCTCTTCCTCTATGGCCTTTTGGCGGTGGGTTCACCAACACACGGACCTTTCACCTCACGCCCTGCAGACCTCCTCCACATCTCCCTTTTCATAAATGCATGCTTCACAGGTCAGCAGAATTACAGTGTGTGGCGTCGTTGGCCTGGTGGCAGAAGTTGTGCGACGGTCATACATCTGTTGTTTCGTCTTATTAAGTGCATGCTCAGTATTTTATTTTATTTTTCCCCTCCAAAGGACTACATTGGTGGTTTTGCATGCTTTTGTTGTCCATTGACCATGAATCACATTTACTAGTTGTTAATGCAAGGCCATACAACCAAAAACGTTGGGAAGACATGGTCAATAAAAACTAAAAGAAAAGACGATTCTTGCATTTGCTCAACTTGAACCTGAGATACATCTCGTCAACTTTTTCATTCGCTGCTACACCTTTTTTTTTCCATGTCAGTGGTTTTGACAGTTTTTTTGTTTGTTTGTTTTTTACCACTTTGTAAAGCTGCTCACTCCCTGCAGAAGACAGGAAAGAAGTGTCTCACTTCACTCCTTGACACCTATTAGTCATACTGAATGATAGGTGTCCACCTGTTAGTCAGTGAGAAGTTGACACTGTTGCATTTTTCATTTCAAAATTTTTCACACATTTTCAACCGGGGGAACAGACCCAGAGCAGCAGACCAGCCACTCCAGTTCCTGTATGCTCTTCATTGTCTTTTTAATGTGTTGAGATTGTGGTTTTTGCATTACCACAGGGGAAAAAAATTAAAAACATTTTACTGGGATACGCTCCAGTAGACCCCAGTAAGATGAAGAGGGTATAGAAAATGGATGGATGGATGGAAAAATGCACGGTTGTTCCTGGAAAACATGATGTACAAGGAACTAAATTGTAAGTCAGCAAGTTTTGTTCTAAAATCTCAAAAATAATTTTGACATTAGTATGGAAGTGTCAATTTGCTTTGCCAGAGGAAAAGCAAATATGCAACTCCGTACCAGTACAACTTTTTCTTCCTAAACAGTCACTTGGAATGCCAATTTTATTTGTACCCAGAATACTTTGTGTGATGTCTCTGAGTTCATAGATGCCAACCCCATCTCTTATCAAGGTTAACCTTAGGCTTGCCTTTGTTCAATAAAATTTTAACTGGCATTTGTAAATGTCACTCAGTACTGTAAAGTTTCCCAAAGTTAATCCCTTACCAGTGGGACAATCATCTTTTGAACCCAAACTGTTTTAAATGCAGTCCAGTCTGATGAACTGGAGATCATGGGTGTCCAGCTGAGGCTTGTTTTCTTCTCCTTTACAAAGTAAAATTCCTCCAGGTGGTGTAGAGGGAAAATACAATATTTGAAAATTCCATATAATTGTTAAAAATCACAGTAAAGTGCTATAAAGCTAAGCTAAGTGCCATCTTTGCAGTGGATAGACAGATGAGCATTTTTTAACTGAAGTTTTTATTTGTTCTTGCATAATAATAACCATTTAAGAGCACATAAAAGCACAATTCTAACCACAGTGTTTGGGTTTTTTTGTTTTTTTTCCTCCGTTGTACATGCCTGATCAGGGTTTGACAACAATGGCTTTGACTGAGTCCTATATGACAGTAATTTGAAATATTGACAGTTTATCATTAAAGGCAAAATCATGCAAAACCACTGGTCCTCCTAGCTTCAATGAAACATCATATTGTGTCCTGATTACTGGTTGTCTTCTGTTTTAGTATTCGTATCACCAAAATGTACCAGAGGACATAAGACCAAAAAAATTTTAAAAAAAGAAAGAAAAAAGCTATTCTTCCACATTCACAGGTTTCTTGGTGTCTGTTTGAATTTCATGGTTGATTATTCTAACACTATCTCCACCAGGTCCACATCTTTATGTCACCATGTATGCAACTGGATGGGCTGTGAAATCCTTCCTGTATTCTTTTTTTCTTTTTTTTCTTTTTTTTTTTTTTTTACTTATTTCTCCATACAGCTCTTTCTTTCTTCTCCTTACAGTTTGTCCTCACCATTTCCACTCACACTAACAAGTCCTCCAAAAGATTAACAGAAGAAGATGACTGCTAACATTCATTACTCTCACTTCTCTTGGTTATTTGTGAACTATGGTAGAAAGTTTGTGAACTTGTTGGCACATTTTGCATGCTTGAAGGAAAAATCCACCCTCAGATTAACCTGTGCAGTCTGTCCTCATGTTGCAAAGCCTTTCCGAGGAATTAAACGCCTCAGAATTTTCCTCAATTAACAAGGCCAGAGGAGATATAAAAGGTATGTTAAGGCACGAAGTTTCCGTCAGGTTTTAAGTTCCAGAATCTTTTCCAAGCAAGTTTGCTTCTAGATCTAAAAAAAACCAACATATCAATGTCCAAAAGTCAAAGCTGACTGATGAATTAATGTCTTAAGTGGTAATGTCATTATCTTGTCTATGTTTCAGACCAGAAAGACGTCAACAACCAATCAGGACTACAAAATGTGGGATGTAGGCAAATAGTTGAGCCTTGTGTGTGCTCCTCTGTACAAGCTAACCAACTAGTTGTCATTAGCCAGGGGATAATCTATAACAACCACAGTTTGCCAGAATAAATCGAACATAAACTCTCAGATTCTTGTACATTCCAGGCTAAAGGTGCCCCGTTGCGCCAAGCTGTAATAAAAAGTGGCCAAAAGTTTAAAAATCAGTTTGACAGGCTGAGACAATGACACATGACAGCATCCATATTCCATGTGTTGGGTCCTTCACATCCTTTTTCTGGAAGGAGTAAAAAACATAAACACAACGAGAGACAACTGGCATTTAAGCATCTAATACTGATTTGTAGCTCTTTCGATTCTCACCTTTGTCTTTTCTTCGCAGTCATTAGAGAAACAGAATGTTCTTTTTCCAACAGCGCGACCGGGTTTGAAAGTGGATTTTTCCTTTATGGCCAAAGCACAAAACTGTTTGCTATTTTCTGTGGCCACTCGTTTGTTCTGACTTCCTGTACACATAACTGGTGCATGACCAAATGTGTTAGCAGCACATAGGAAACCTTGTCGTAACCCATCCAATAAATGAGTTGCCTGTATTTCCGGTGTGTACTAGACCCCATCAGCTGTGTTCATTAACCACTGATTTATTGATGGAGATGGTTCCCGCCCTCTTATCTCGGCGATGTTTGCAGCGGTCACTCAGGACTTCCAGCAGGTTGTGTGAAGCATCTCTCACTGTTTGTCCATCCATCAGAATTATTTGTCCTCTAGTTCATCCCTTTCACGCCACTGCAGCCTGACTGCTGTGTATTTTTAGCAGAACTAGATTGCTCTGGAGTCTTGACGTGCCCCATCTTTCAGCTGCAACGTAAAAGCTAGAGGGGAGCCTTTAATAAATCAGGCCAGTGGTGTGATCTTTCACTCAGTCACAGCCTGACATCATTCTGAGGGGCAATTCTTCTTTTCACTCTGCCTTCCTTTCCTCATTTCCTTTACTTTTTTTTTGTAATGGAGGGGACAGATACATAACTCTCTGTGCTCACATCTTGAGACATAGAACACCAGTGCAACATTAGCACCAAACATGTGCAAGTGAATGCGGCCATCATTTGCTATTTCTCCATTTTCTTTCATAATTTAGCAGATGGAGAGTTCAATTTAAGACCTTTACCATGATGCTCAAATCAAATGAAGATCTTGGAAAGAACTGTGAACACTGGTTTCAGAACAGTGTTTCTAATTTGTTAGCAACTGTACAATTTCATGCCACACAAGACCTCGACGGATGCGGTGTGTCTTTGTAGATTTAGAGAGGGTGCACGACGAGAATGTCGAGGTAGGAAGAGGTGAAGGTCTTAATTCAAACAATCCTGCAGAGAAAGCTGAAATCTGTCACTGCAGACAGGACTCCTGCCTGAAAAGATATCAAATGAAGAGAAGGGTACCAAGAGATGAGGAAAAAATGGCTAGAAAACTCCTGCAGCTACACGAAAGGAACAAACTGCAACCAAATAAAAGGCTGCGTAAAATTGTGCCCAAGTTATTTAATCAGATTTAATTAGTTTCCTGTGACATCTGAGGTTCTGTCATGCAGAACTGGTTAAGTTCCTTATTCTTAGTTACAGTTTAATTTTTGCAGATGTCATTTATGCATCTGTCCCCTGCTCACTCTTCATGTTTCTCAGTTTGAAACTTTCCTCTCCGGTGGCAAGCAGCTGCAGAGACCCCTCGTTGCTCTGCTCTCTCTCTGATGCTCCTTGTCTTTGGCAGGACCTGCCTCGCTCTCCGGTGGCTCCGCCCCTGGATTCCTGCTTCCTGAGACCGGCCCGCCCCGCCAACCGGCGACCCCCCTCTCGCTGGGCCTCCCGCTCCCCATCCTCCTCCCCCAAATGGAGTGAGGGCACAAAGAGGAGGTTCACCTTCCCGCCGCCGGGACACCGGAAGCCCATCCTGGAGGGGGAGGAACCGGCGTGAGGCCGCCTCTCACCCTCCTCCGCCTCGGCCTACAAAGACCCAGTACCTCAGAACCCCACCACCACAACCACCCCACCGCCACCACCAACCAAGAACTATAGACTAGAGGTGGAGCGTGAACAGTGGGGGGCGGGTTGGGATCCACCAAGTAGCACCAGCTGACCATCAAGCAACCAGAACTTCTTTTCTGAAGATCCTGGAATGTACTGTAAAATCACTCACATCGAGACGTTAAAAACTACATTTCCATGACAGGTGCCTGTACACTTGAGTTTATCATCTCCCCACATGTGTGCGCGTGTGTGTGTGTGTACGTGTGTGTGTATTGAGTACACATATAGAATCTAGCCACAACTATGAGCCTTTTTTCAGGTGAAAACTGTATCTCAGTTGTTGCATTTGTGTGAAGTTTACACTGTTTTTCCTCTCGGTTTACTTTTTTTTTTTAAAATAATTTCCCTACTTTATTCTGTCCTGTAGAAGTCCATCTTCTTTTTTTCTTTCTTAAGGAAGGCCTTTTTTTGTTGTTGTTGGCCTTTGATGCTTCACTCTTCTGTTTTCTGTGTTTTTCGGTGCAAGGGGAAGAACAACTACACATGCAAAAAAGAAAAAAAAGAAAAATTTCTGCTTCATCTGGTCTGAAGCAGAGACACATGATGTCATTTCTGATGCTACTGTCCATATTTATTTCTATGTTAGGATGAATGTCCGACTGCGTCGACAGGTTTAAGATGGGTGACAGCGGCCTGAGGAGCCTCACGCATATTTGTCAGGTGGTTGAACGAATATCAGTCAAATCTTTGCATGCCTTTTCAACAGTAGCACTTTAGTGCATGTACATATGACCTCTAGTGTTTGTGGTCGCTCAGTGCGGCTGCGAGACGGAAATAAAAAAAAAAAAAAAAAATGGGGGGATAAAAAAGGCTCATTGTGAGGGGAACTCTTGAGCTGTTGTTTCTGTTGTCTCATTATTTGCATCAACTACAATAAGAACCGTTTTTAAGTAAATTATTGTACTTACCAGGCTGTCTTTGTTACTATTGGGTAAGAAAAATGTTTTCTTTTGACAAGAAAAAGGGATTGTAGAATTAAAAATATGAATGTTTTAAATGAAAAGTCTATGTCAAAAAGTCTAACGAGCTATAGTCTTATGTAAATAGTAAATGGTAATAAACATGAATGTGTATTTACAAGCTCTCCTCTGATTTTATGTTTTATCACTGAGATAAATGATGAGTTACACGTGAGTGTGTGATTTTGACTGATCCTGAATCGTGTGTGTGTGTGTGTGTGTGTGTCTGGATTACAGTGCAGACCACCAGATTACGGTTGGTCACAGGGGACAGACGGGGAGAATGTAAATAAGAAGATTGCATCCTCCCAGAAGTCAAATCCTCTTTCATTGCTGTCATATATGACCCACCTGACTCATGTTTTCTAACTAGTCACGCAAAAGGAAAACCACTAATATCAACCGGGGCAACTTTATTTAAAAGTCTTTGTGGCTCTTGTGGGTTTTATTGAAAGTTAGGAAAGGAGAGAGAGGACGAGCAGCGAAGGGCCACGTGTTACTGAGCTGTACGAGGGGAGCCACTGACATGGAAGACGTGTCTAAAATCACGCATATTAGGCTAATTGGTGATTGGATGTGAGTGTGTGTGTGGTTGTTTGTCCTGAGATCCCAACCATCCATGAGTGTAATGGTTTAGAGTTCTGTCAGCTTATTTAACTAGGTTACTAAAGATTTTTTTTTTTTTTTTAATTCAGAGTATAGAGGAGTTTTGTTTTTGTTTTTTTTCTTTCCAAAGGCAGACAAATAGGTGCTGTACATGAAACAGAAAAAACAAAATAAATAAATGATACTTTAAAAACTACAAAACAAAAAAAAAGAGATATGCATGAGTGTTGCTGCCAGCTACAGTATAAAAGTAAAATATTACAACTCTTTCACGTTCAAATTTTCCCATCTGCATAGAAAACAGCAGAATAAAATTAAAAGCTGCTAATTCAAAGCTATTGGTTTTTATTAGCTGTGAGAGAGACGGAGTGATGAAGACGCTGAAGCAGGAAGCTGAAAGTCCTGTGTAACTTTCATAGAGTCAGGAGTTATGATGATGAATAATTAACGCGAGCCAGCAGCATGCTGGGAGCTGCTGATGGCGCTGAGTGGATCGGTGGAGGGAAGAAGAGAGGATGCTCTGCTTTTATTTCCATCTGCCCTGAGAGGAACTCACCACTGCTGAATAATTTACACCAATCCCTAAAGTCCCTTCTCACGCACACACACATTTCTGCTCTCTGAACACTGGCCACTGCTTTAATGTCTGAATGTCAGTGGCAGCGAGAAGGGTGTGACCTTCAGGTTATAAAAGTTTCATCCAAATACAGTCCTGAAGCACTAATAACGATGAAGATGAATCTCATGTGAGATTCAATGAAATTAGGGAGAGGTTTGACTTTTGGAATGCAGCATTTTTGTTAAGCTCATGAAACGCTACAGAAACACTTAAGAAGAGGCTTTTCAGACAGATTTTAAAAAAAATCATCATATTCCTTGAAAATAGATTGGATGTCATTATTTATTACTTTTTTCTTTCTTTTTTTGTCGTAATAGTAAGTACCACCATGATTCAATAGCTTTCTGATCCACCTTTAGCAGCAACAATTTAAAGTAGCTATTTCCTTTAAGGGTCTCTCAGTAGATTACATCGTTGTGGAGGTGTTTTGGCCCACTTGTAACATTTAACATGCTCAGATCCTTCGCCGTGTAGAAGGCTGAACTTCACATAGTGTAGAAATAGTTTTAAATACCATTCCAAACTGATGTGAAGCAGCAATTGATTGTCTAAGCCTACCGCTTACGTCTTTCCCTCTTGGCATTGTATTAATGCTTACCTGACTAACGGACTTCCAGAGTTTCTGCTTTAATAGAAATCCGCTCCCCAGCTGATGATCATTACCTTAAGGGCTTAAAGCACATTTATCTTCGCTGCAACCTACCTTCTTATATCTAAAACAAGCTGTTAAGTTTTTCTATTTGCAGAATTTTTGTTAAATAAATCCTGGAATTGTGAAAGCACTTGCGTGCTCTTATGCATCCAAATGTTACATTTTCCCAGTAAGACCCAGTGTAATTATTTTGTTCAGATAACTTATTTTATCTTTACACATTTCTAAATCATTTATTTATGCTTTTCCACTGAAACGTTTTCTTGTTCCAGCCTGCTGAAGATCAAGGCAGATCATCTGGGAGCAGCCCGTCGTTCCTCATCGCCCACCTGCTCTGTATGCGAGTGACCGAGTCCCTGCACAAGGTTGAGATGCTCAAATGACGTTTGATTAATTGACTGAGTTTTTAACTGCACTCATCTCTTCCTGAGTGGCAAAGCAGTTTACCAGGAAAATATTTACCAGACACCCTGTTTTTCAGAACCACTAACAAACCCAAAAGAGCTGCGGCCGAGACGGCTTCAGAAAGCATGAGCCAAACCAATTTATACTCATCAGTCTGACACATGAAACAATAGTCTGGCTGCAGTTTTTCATAATAGCATGCCTACTGTTCAAAACATCTGTATACATTTGTCTGAATTGTGTTTTTGCGTGTGATGTTTCTGTCTTTCCCACAGTAAAACCCTCATGAATCAAAGTGAAATTCAGTACTACGATATTCCATCCATCCATCCAGTATTTATACCCACTTTGTCCTGTGAAGGATCACGGGGGTCTACTACGATATTATTTTTTTTAAAAAGACCTGAATCACCCCCATTCTGTTTATTCAATCTCCAAAAGGACGCACGACTTTATAAAGTCAACTGCAACTGTTCCAATCATCAGATAAGAACATTTCATTTGTTATCAGAGGTCACTGGATGATATCCAGAACGTCCAGTGACAAATATCTGCTGATTCAAAGTGGTTCATTGTGTCTTTGATAAGTTGCACCAACAATTTCACATTAAAGATGACATTTGACCAATTTTTTTCAAAATGGTGACACAGTTTCCTGAGGTCTTAATGAATGCTTTGTGACATGTTTTGGCCAGAATATCACAAATACTCAGTACAAAAGCCTCCTTTCCGACCACGTCTTCGGAGCTCTCCTCACAACAGCCAGTTTAAAGGGAAGGTTCAGCCACTGGACCCACCACCTACTGCAATCTCTCTATGACATCATCCATAGATTTTCTGAAGAATCTTTTTTTTTTTTTTCCCTGTCATGACTCTGGATACCATATTGGCTGGAACTGACTCCACCTAACCCAGGTTAATCAGAGAACTGAGCAGAGAAATGAGCAAATTGGTGGGAAGAACCCACCCACCTCAGCTCAGTGAACACAAGTTAGCCATTTTAGCTTGGATAGCATTGCTAGCATTACCTTAAATGAATCCTGGCCCAGTCTGTCCAGAAATCTTTATTTTAAATCTCACTACGAAAAACAGGTGATCCTGGAACAGCGGTAAATGAAGTCTGAAAGCATACTATACATGTCAGTGAAAGACGATCCAACCCAACAGCATGGATGTACTCCGCATGTTTGAGCTAAAAAGGCTTCCGTAGTCAGCTGGTCGGAACTTCCTGTCATAGTTGTGCTTGATTTACAAACATACAGTTTCTGAAAAATCTTACAAGCAAACAATATTGAATAAAAATGGTCAGAACTTGTTGTGTCACAATGGTTTTCAGGTCAGTTGTCATGGAAACATGATGCTCCGCCAAGACTGATATTGATCAATAACAGCGCTGGCTTGTGGTGCAGAATTTGGGCTGGAATGAAAACAGCACATGAACACAAACTGAAGTAGCTCCCCTAGTGGTCATTTAAGGAACTGCCCTTGCTTCAAAGAGGAAAGCTGAATGTTGCCCCTTGATGGAGATTAAAAAATAAATAAAAATGAGGAGGCTGTATAAATGTACTCTTACCTGGGACTGTGATGTCACAGTAGCCTGCAGATTTGAATGAAAAATTTTCCAACGTCAAACATGCTAAAACAAATGGTCTTGAGGACAGAAAAAGTCACTTTCTCATTCTTTGTCCGTTTATGGCTAAACTGCATTAAACTTTCCTCGTGGGTCTCTGCATTGTCTTTGCAGCTTTGATCATTTAGTACAAACAACCTAAAACCTCCCAAACTACTGACTCCATGAATAAATCAGCACAACAGGACACATCTAGCAAATAAATTCTGGTTTCACAGGTTGTATAAAACTAAAAAGAAAATAATAATTTTATTTCTGGCTGAAGTAGCAGTGATCTATTGCTTCCTCTCCGTTTGAAATGAAACCTGTATGTCTGCTGAGTCACCTGTGTTAATGGATCTGCCGTTCAATATTTACTCAGACCTTTGACTGCCACTCAAAAATATAAAAAGTGCCATTTTTTCCTCTCTTCCTCTGATAAATAATGCAGCAGCGGCTGTCTGGTCATCTCCGCCTGTCTTTGAGCAGTTTTCCCATGTGTTCCCAAATCTGTTTGCGTTTGACTGATCAGATGAGATTGGCCTCTTGTTTCCTCTTTTGTCTTGTTTTGTGGAGCAGCTGACGTCTGAAGACTCAGACGTCCAACAACTATCAGCTGTTGGACGTTTGAGCAGTGGAATCTTGTTGCAGCGTTGAATTCATCCAGCGTCAGGCCTCCGTCAGTGAAGGGACGGACAGATCTTCAGTTCTTCTAGATGTAATTTTATTCTATTTTGTCCTGTTATTACCAAGATTCAAAATCTTACATCTGGAATTATGACAATATTTTTCCTTGTTTTAAATGTAATTTACTTATCGAGTTCATGTATACACTTAACTTTATCACAAATATCTTTTAGGTCTTAAATAGCCGGGTAATCTTAAATTTGGTAATTTACTGTTAAAAACAAGCATAATCAACCAGTTTCAGCTTTTAACTTTATTTTCGCCATTCGATTTCAAGCAACTACAAAAAAATCTGCTAACATTAAATAACATATATTTTGATTTATGAGTTTATTTTCTTGTTTCTTCTTGTTTTTAAATGGCTCTAGAATTAGAATTATAAACAGAAACACTTTATTGGCAGTTAGTTATATATACAATTTTATAGATATGAAGAATTATATGCTCGTTTCAATTGTTACAGTGCTCTAAGAGGTCCGTTTTCAAACAAACTGATATAAATTTCATCTTTTTTGTCTCACAGTTGCTTAAAGCCCTTGAACATGTAAACTGCAAAGTAAAAATATCTTGCTGCATGGACAGATATTTTGGTAACACAGAGTCAATTTCACCTTGAATTTTGTGTCTATTTTTTGCATTTTAGATGATGTTTTTGCAACGTGTGAACTACAGTGCAGCTTCACAGCTACTTTAATTTTGAGTCTTTTCTTTGTAATAAATGATCTCAGTCTGATCTCCAAATCCAATCCTTTCTTATATTAAAATGTTATAGTTATTGTATGAATTTATTTAATTATTAATATTTTCATACTTTGCAAATGTTATTTTGAAAATGTCTCTATCTCTATTGCAGTCTCATTTATGTCTCTTTACTGTTTCTTGTATTTTGTGTTCTAATTTTTTTATCTAATTGTGGGAAGTACTTTAGACTTTGGATCAAAAAGACAGATTTATTCCATCCATCCATCCATCCATCCGTCCATCCATCATCTATGCCTGGGGTCTGGGTCACAAGGCTCTGCTGGAGCTCATGCCTGCTGTCTTCAGGAAAAAGGCAGGGGTACACCCTGGACAGGTTGCCGGTCCAATCTCAGGGCCACGTGAATGCAGGGCCTGATGTATTATTGCAGCAAATAATCACAAAAGAACACAGAGCTGAGTGTCTGGAATGACAATTTGAATGTGTCTCTGTAAGTTCATAAAGAAAAAGAAAAAAAATAGCAAAATTTCATCAGGAAGAGTGATGAGGAGACAGCAGCAGGCTGATGAGCAGAACGATAGAGGACACAACAAAGAGCGAAGAGCAGGACAGAGATTAAAAGTAGCAGCTGAGAGTGATTTTCAGGTTTCAGGCCTACACAAAAACAACAAACAGAAAAACACAGAGACAGAGAACTCAGTGGTAGCAAGGAGAAGAGGAAAAAAAGAGCAATATGTGGCAATTCTGCCTCATAATGCATTTAAAGCGGCACAAAGGAACTTTGGCCAATTTTAGCTGAGAGTCCTCCTGTAAGGGCAGAGATAAACGCCTGATTTATGCTTCTGTGTAGCAGCTACACAAGTAGCCTACATGTAAGACAGAAGTCACTGATGGTGTTTATGCTCATCTGTTGCCGTTGCTCTATAATTACATCACCAAAGTGGCAGCAGCGCTGTGGCTCCTTTTGTTTACTTCCTATATTAACTCAGACATATCAAGGGAGCAAATAGTCTCACGTGAGTTGGAGGTGATAAATGAGCATCTGTTACTTTTTACAGCTCATCTTTCTACCTGCCTATCTTTCTGCTTGAAAAAGGGCAAAGAAGAAGAAGAAGAATGCTACCAAGCCGACCAATCACGTTTGTTTCAGTCTGTATCGACACAACGCGTAGTTACATTTGGAGGTGGTGCAAATCAGAGTTGGTGACATGGCGCTGTGAAGCAATACGCACTAAAGTTAGAGTCACAGGGGCAGGAAAAACACAAAGTACAAACACAAGTATTTGTAATGTCCAGAAACAATCAGTTTAAGATGCTTCTCATCAAGTTGTGTTCTTTTGCCACATTTTGGACACTGAGTATATTAGATTTAAAAGGTCTGCTTATTTGGAGGTTTACACAAAGTGCCTGGAGATGGTGTTTTGTTTTGAATAAACGTTCCTGAGGGCTCCAAGATGTTTTTGTTCAACAAGATGTCAAAACTGGACCTGAAACTGCACATACCTCCAGCTGTGAGCCAAAATCTCAAACAGACATTGAGTGACACAATGGTCCCCACAGTTTAGGAAGCTGAGACATCGCCATGACAACAGTTAAAAAAGCCCCATGTGCGTCACAGGCAAAAGGTTGGACCCCAAGGAGGATTCATAGCAAGCCTGAGAGGCCCTTCGCTGCTCCTCAGTCTCTTGTCATATCATCACTCATCTGGTCGAAGTAACAGACCAAATCTGTCGCAGCCTCCTGAACGTTGAATCTTGGGAAGCAGCGTGGCCGAGGCTGTGTGTCCAGTTTCTGGGGTTTGACTGTAGCTCCAAAAGAAATGCACTATTGAAGGAGGAAACAGACGGCCCCTTTGTGGCGGAGTGTGGCGACCGTTTGAACCCTGATCTGAAGCTGCAGAGCTGTCACTGAGACTGGCGTTCCAGTCAGAAACAACACTTCCAACAAAGAAAACATTATCAGTTATCAGTTAAAGTCACATTAACTCATAAACAAACTGGCTCTGGGTTGGCCTGGAACAGTCTGGGTGAGACGTTGGCTCAGGTAGGGCAGCTGGCGCCAGCCGCTTTCCCTGCAAGCTAGTCGCAAAATGAGATCATGAAAATGTGAAGAGTATTATATGAACTCTTTATTAACAGATGAGGAGGAGGCAACCGACACAAGCTCACTTCATCTTTTCTCACGTAAGTTGTTCATTGCAGGTAAGAATGATGTTGACTTTGAGCTGCAGTGACTACAGTTCTGTTTACTTCTGCGTGTATGCCAATCTTCTGTAAACAGAGAAGCTGGAGAAGCTTCCTCCCACTTTTAAAAAACCACCCTGCTCTGATTGGTCACCTTCAGTGGCCTGATCATATGTAGCCCACCGTTCTGCATCAGCTCTAATTTGAAATCCAATACCTATAACATTTCACTGGATGCAAAAAAAAAAAAAAAGAAAGAAGAAGAACTGAATCAGCAATACCTTAAAAATTATGTTATCACACATGAACCAGATATGGGCATAAAGGTGACACATAGTGCAAGACGGTTCACATGAAATCAATTAAACATTCAAGAACACCAGGGAGCCTTGTATGAAGACAAAAACTTATATGCACACACTTTTACTTGTAAACAAAATAATAAAATAATAATGCACATGTGAACAAAATAAGGGGAAACCATTAGATTACATTATTTTGCAATTCTGCAAAAATGTATAATGCAATTTATCTTTTGAAAATGTAATTTAAAAATCTAATATGATAAATAACTTTTTATTACATCTGCCAGATTGCTTCCAGGGTGTAAAGAGTTCAGCTCTTACCTCATTTTACATTTTAATATGTGGAAACAGTAACTCACATTAAAACCATTCTCCAAGTCACTCCCCAGTACAGCTACCATGTCAGCTGCACTGTCTTTCGTGTAAAAGCTTACTTACTTTATTTGAGGCAAGTCCATATGAGGCTGTCGACCTCCACAGCGGGCGGTTTAAGTATTATCCTCAACAGCGCACATTTTGAAAAATGCAACTGGCTTCTGGTTCAGTTAGACCATCTGTCTCTTCTTTTGAAGAGTAAAAACAAAAAGATGCCCTTCATTTGCCCTTGATGTCCTTGATTCTTCTTTTGTTTCTGCAGTTTGCTTTGGACATGCCTGTGCTTCTTCACAGCACTGGCACAAACCCAAGTTCACAGCTGACATCTTTGCATCTCTCACAATGGGCCTGTGTTTCTGTGTGAGCTTGGACGTATAGGGGTGGACCTCTGGGTAACACAACAAAGCAGCCAGTTTGGATGGCAGACTGATTCTCAGTCAATCTCATACCACAAGGAAAACAATTAGGGAAGTTTTTTTTAATCCTCAGTAGAGGGGTTAAGGGAATTACACAATTTTTAAAAAGACATTAATAAAATTGAAGTGTTGAGTAAATTCCAATGCTCTTAAAGCAGAATAAAGGAGTTTTTTTTAACTTATAAAACCAAACGGCAACCACCAACCACCCCACTTCCAGGATGACGTTCATCCAGGAAGTACATTTTGTTGCAGTTCCTCAACTGACCACTGGGGGCTTGCTCCGAAACAGAGCAAATCCCTTCTGACCCCCGTGTCAGAAGTGTTGACTTTGCTGCAGAATTAAAGCTTTTGAAGTGATAAAGCTGACCAGTCAGATGCCCGGATGATATTTGATTTGCTTGACTGAGCACTAGTCACTGGCTCAGCTTTGTCCAAAGTCCTTGAGACATGGTGCCGTATGGTTTGAGGAAAAAAAATGGTTTCAGAGGCTCTCTATGGGTCAGACAACAGTTGGTTCATCCATAGTTATTATACAGCCAATGGTTAGAACATGAGCTTCGATTTCATTCCCTACTATCAGCAAAAAACAGCCAAAATACTTTGGACTTTGCTTTCCAACGTGTAGCAGAAATCATCATCCCAACAGTGATGCATGGTGGCGGGAATATGGGTTGCTGTTTGCCAGCTGAAGCTTGGTAGAAGCTGCCAGAGCTCAGACCTTAACTCCAAAAAGATGCTGTGAGATGATGTCAAAGACAGCCGTTCCTAACAGATATCCTTCAAATGTGTCTGAGCTCAAGGTCCAGATTTGATCCAGAACTTCCTAAAGCATCCACCAAAGAGGTTTGAACTTTATTCAACCTGTTTCTAACTCATCTTTGATTCTGAAAACTGATTCAGTTCAATTCAATTACACTTTTTCACTGGCACGCAGAGTAACCTGATAGAAATTATAATTAACAACAAAGCCAAAATAAAAACATAAAATACAAACATTATATGGCTTTCGTTTTGGTCATCTTTCCATCACCTGAACAAGTCATAAAAAAAATAAATTTAAAGTGTAGAAACCAGCAGGGAACACCTCGAGTTACAAAACATCTACAGATTGCTGCTGGACAAATAGGATGAAGAAAATGAGGGCAGATTGGGAAAAGATGCAGAACTGGGGAGGTTGGGGTTGTGCTGGTGTAGGGGTTGTCATGGTTACTACTCCTCCTGCTGCATGCGAGTGATGATGTAACATTGACTATCAGTTTTTTCGACCTTGTCCCACCCACTGATGTGATCTCTGTTCCTGCAGAGAGAAACAAAGGAGATGCCCAGTGACTGCACATGGCCTTACACAACAGGAGGATAAAAAGCTGAGTGACATCCATGGCAACCTTTGACTATCTAATCTGAGCAAAGCGGAAAAATAATTATCGCTCCCTTTTTTCTTGTCAACTGATGCTTTTGTTTTCAAGAACCCCACGATCTGAAGACAAAGCAGCATCTCCTCTCTGTGATCTCCGGTGATAATTTTTCCCAGCTGCACAGATCCCAAAATCAAAGCTGTGTGTGTGCTTTGTGCATTATTAGACAAAAGGGTAAGAAGCTTTGTCTGAAGAGTCATAAATCCAGTAAACCGTCAGGCATCAGCTGCAGAGGCGTATTCCTGACACATGAGGGCGACATTTTGTCACTGAGGTGAAAGAACTGAGGCACCGAGCTGACTTCTATGTCAAGAATAACAGGGTAAACAAAAGATGGATTTATTACTTTAATAAAGGTTTAAACTAGAGTGTGTGATATTTTTGGCCCAAAACACCAACAGCCTTTTTAATAATAAATCTAGATCTAGCATCTCAGAGTCCAAAAGTCCAGAAGAGAGCACAAAAACACAAAGAAGCTGATCTGAAGCCAGTATTTTGTGATTGTCTTCATCAGTGGTGTTGCATAGTATCAAGCCAGAGTAGTGCACGTGTTTGCTCAGGCTGCAGCTTCACTCCTCTGACTGAACAGCACCTCCACCACTTTGGGGTCGGCCAGGGTGGACAGGTCCCCCACGTCCGTCTCATTGCGGGCGATATTACGGAGGATTCGCCTCATGATCTTCCCTGAAGAGGGAGAAGAGACAGGAGTTTCAGATGAGGAAAGAAGGAGGCAGAGGAGGAGTACTGTGCTGAGCTAGAGTTGTTACCTGAGCGAGTCTTTGGCAGCGCCGGGGCGTTTTGAATGAAGTCTGGTGTGGCGATTGGTCCAATTTTCTCTCTCACTAAGAGGAGAAAACAGAAGAGGGATCAGCGCAGAATAAAGCTTGTCTGGGCTGACATTCAAAGATCACTTCTTTACATAATTTTTACATCAGAGACACAAAGTTAACTTCAAGCCAAAGATGTTTGAATGAGCATGTTGTTGATGAAAAACATACGTTTTACGTTTCACAAAATAGAGAAAAAGCTATAAATGTAGAATAAATTAAACTAAATTAATTTTAAGCCACCCTATGGAGCAGTACCACTTCTGATTACATGGGGGCAGCATTTTGCAAAGTTCATGTGACAACTATGGACCACCTGGTCATGTGATGCATAGATCTGCACAGACAGCTTTAGAAGTCCATTTTTCCTTGAACTGAGCAGCACCATGTTGCAAAGAGGTGGGGCCAGCAGCGTTGAGAAGCTAGCTGGACCACGCTGTTAGCTATTTTTTGCTGTTTTTTGCTTGGCTGGCTTAACTTATGCTTAACAAGGATGAAAATTTATATTACCTTATATCAATTTTTCCCATTTTGTGTGAACATCCTTACATCCAAACATCTGGAAAGGACTCTGCATAAATGTGTTTGGAAAAGTCCTGAAAGGACAGGACAGGTATTGACTGTTGCTCTTAGCTTGGCTAAGCTATGCTACGCTTAGTCCTCGGGTGCTTCCAGACTAACCACAGTCAGTCACTGTGGTCTGATCATACAGTTGGGATTCGGTCTATTTTAAAGCCAGCACCTGATGGTCAGTCGGGGAACTGCAACAAAAATATTATCAGCTTCAGTAAAGAAGTGGGATGGTTGTTGCCCAAACCCTAACCCTGGTGTAAGGCACCTCTAGTGAAATGAGTTGGTATTATAACATGTTCCTGATGATCCTCACTCATTAACATAGTTTTTGTTTTGTTTTTTTGATTTTTAGATAAAGCTCATTCCAATATTTGATGAAACAAAACTAGCTGCGTACAATTTGATGGTATTTGTATTAAGAGATGTCAATCATTATGGAAAGTTGACAAATTTTTGTATATTTTTAAAAAAATATAGATTGCTGTAGTTCTGAAGTGAATTTTTTTTTTCGTTTAAAACAAAAGAAAATTGTAAAATTCCATAATTCACAATATCCCTTTTTCATATAAAAGGGAATTTTTGTCAAGAAATATCATATTTCACACTTTTGTAGTAAAATGACAATTTTTTTTCTTGTGAAATTACAAATTTTGTGTTAAAATTACAAATTTTGACAATTCTATCCTCTTTTTTTTCTTCTTTTTTTCCACCAACAACCAAGGCTTTTTATTGAACAATCTCAAATGTCACAAAATTGTTTCTTTATCACCTCAGCTGCTCTCCTAGTTATAAGCAGCTATATGATTGCCTTTGCACACACTCACAGGTCAGATGAAATGAAGCGGAGGGTCAGATTTGTCATTTATCCCCTGGGCTTTGACTTTGACACCCCTGCTCTAGAGGAAATACACGCTGACAGTTGGTCTTCCAGATATTTGGCTGTTTTAGTGGAGCATGATGCCAAGGTAGTCAACTATGTTGCCTCACAGTTTTCACTTTGGAGTTTGCACATTCTCCACGCGTCTGCATGGGTTTTTCTTCATCCCACAGTCCAAAAAACATTCATGAGAAATTGTGTGTGGATATTTTAGTCTCATTTGTCTCTGTGCGACCTGCGATGGAAAGTAGCTGCTCATTCATCATTTGATGCAAGATGGAAATCAGTTAAACGGTGAAGAAAAGCTGTACCATTAATTAGCCGTCTCAGGTGCTCCGGGAGCACTGTTTCCTGTGAGAAACTCCTTTTCCTATGAAAATTATAATTTAGTTTATCTTTAGTGCTAAGGTATGACAACTTCATAAATGCATTTAATCTTCTGAAGGAAGGAGATTTTCTTCATAGGAAAGATTAACTATAATGTATGTCAGGGTGCTATATCATTAATACCATTAAAGTTATGTATTAGCTGCACATTTTCTTTCAATTAATACTTCCATACAGACACACACACACACTACACAAGAAAAGACCTCCAAATAAATAAATAGTTTACTTCTGACACAATCATCCTGTTTCAGAACCTCACCGAGTTTCTTGAGCTCATCCACCAGCGTGTTGTCAAACTCCCTGCTGTCTTTGAGGGTGACGAAGCAGTACAGACACTCTCCCTTCACCTTGTGAGGTCGACTCACTACGGCAGCCTCCGACACAGCTGGGTGCAGCGACAAAGCCCCCTCCACCTCCGCCGTGCTCATCAGGTGGCCTGGAGGACAAAAACGTGGTCGTAATCTCAACACGAAGCTGAAGGGAGATGAGCGTTGAGCGTGATATCTCTAGCAGTAAAAATAAACTCAACTGGTGCAGACACACTACCTGACACATTCAGCATGTCGTCTATCCTCCCTGTGATCCAGTAATAGCCATCTTTATCCCGCCTGCAGCCTAAGAGCGGAGAAAACAAATTGCATAATCCCCCCAAAAGAGTCTTTACAGCTACTTTTGCTTTCCCTCGAGGGAAACTTTGTTATTTCAATGAGGAATGAAGATGAGAACAACCCCCTTTCCCCAAGACTATGGGCTTGTTAAATGATATTTTATATGTGAGAGATACAGCAGTGTTGCCTTTGTAGCTCACCATCACCAGTCACATAAAAGCCTGGGAACTTCTTGAAGTATGTGTTCTCGAAACGCTCGTGGTTTTTATACACCGTTCGCATTATTCCAGGCCAGGGTCGCCTGAAAACCTGCAACAGAACAGCACGGAGAGCACATCCAAAACAGGAGAGAAGGAGAGAGTATGATACAGTGCTACAAAATAACAATGAGCCCACAAAAATGAAAGATGGTGTCCTTACTGAGAGAAAATTATGATGATGCTGAAGTCAAACTTACCAGATAGCCCTCAGCTTCGCCTGCCAGCTCTTCCCCGTGTTCATTGAGGATGGTTGGCTCCACTCCGAAGA
Organism: Arrhamphus sclerolepis; assembly: GCA_037176975.1. Taxonomy (NCBI): domain Eukaryota; kingdom Metazoa; phylum Chordata; class Actinopteri; order Beloniformes; family Hemiramphidae; genus Arrhamphus; species Arrhamphus sclerolepis. Next base: position 2,229,046 of record JBAMYA010000009.1, read on the forward strand.
ACGGAAAGGTCTGAAGTATGAGTAGGGTATTTATCACGAAATTCATTTATTCATTCACCTCATTTATCATGAGACTCTGTGTGGCTACAGTAATTCATCCACAATCTATCACCAGGTTTACTGAATTATAAGGGCTCCATTTGTTGCGTACTTCTGCATGAATATGACCTAAGACATCATCATATTTTCACACAGGTTTTTCAACGACAAGGAGAGCCTACATCAACAGACTGAGGCAGGAAAGTAAATTGAAGCTGTTTTTGATCTCTGGGAACACAATCGAGTGTGAGCGGACCGTGTTTTGTCAAAGATCTAACAGTCGGTTTAACAGTCACTGCACAAGCATGGAAGATTTGAGGATCTCATCCAACTGTTATTGGTGCTCATCAGGCTGGAAAATTGTAAAAACCACCAAACCACAGTCAGACGGCTTATTTGGTTTGTTTTGGGATTTTTTTCCTCTTCGGAGGAATGACAGTCAACAAAATTCACGCCAAGAGTGAGGATGTGTTGCTTTGTCAGGTCACAAAATACCCATCGCTTCTCTTAGGTTTCAGGATTCTCACATAAGCTCATGAGTCTGCCGTTGGGAAACGGCTGAACAGCGAAGCACTTTCCCAACAGTGAAAGACCTATAAGGCCACTGAACTCTGAAAAGAGCAGTTAAGGCATCTGTAGTTTGCTAAAGATGCAGTAGACAAACCAGAAGGCTCCTGGACAACTTCTTTATAGACAAACGGCAGCAAAGTAGAACTTTTCATTCACTGAGGATGTCCATCAATGAAACATGGTGGCAGTATCATGGTTTGAGCCTCTTCTTCTAAAGGTTCAGAATGCAATAAATTTAAAATCCTGGCTTACTTTTAAATATTTTCACAAAAATTCTCACGTCACACAAGTAAAGGCCGGGTAAGTATTGGGTTCTGGCTTTACGAACCCAGAACACTTATTGTCACATTCTCAGTCAGAACATACTAGTATCAGCAATAATCCTAATAATTAATACACTTGAAAGTCTTAATGATGGCAGATGACTCATTACAGAAGATTGTGATGCAAGCTGGGTCAAATTCATCACCTCGTGTGACCTTTTAGAGAAACATACATAAACAGCATGGAGACCGATCGCCCGTTAATGTTACCAATCTGAAGAAAAACCAAAAGTACAAAGTTGCTGATATGTGGTCTGCATGGAGAATTAGAGGTGAGATTTTCACCATCAGTTTTACAATTAGTCAATAATATCTGTTTTTGTTTTATTTATTTAAAAAGTAGAGCTGCTGAGCAAGCTGGGTTCCCTTAGTCTACTTTTTGAATTAGAAACTCATAAAAGAGTCAGCAGAATAGTTTTTGTAATCCTTTAATACCTTCAGGACTGGCATGGATAAGAAGTTTTATAGAGTTTCCATAGAAATATACCAGTATGAAGGACGTAACTTACAGCAGAGCCTGGTTTGAGGGGGATGGCAGCTGGTAGAGGAGTCAAGACGTGACCTCCCTACAGAGGAATGAAGAGGAACATAGCGATGACAACGGTGATAACTGGAACTCTCTGAAGTGCAGATAATACTGTCTGAAAATGAATAGGGCTTTCCACAGTAATGACTCTGAGTACCCCATCGATCGCATGTTTCTTACCGTCTCCGTCTGCCAGTAAGTGTCCACCACAGGACATCTGCTCTGGCCGACTGCCTCATAGTACCACTGCCACGCCTCAGGATTGATTGGCTCGCCCACAGTACCAAGAATCCTCAGGCTGGAGAGGTCATACCTGCCAGAGCAACATATATATACAGTAAACATATATAATCCTTCTGTTATCTCTGCATTTTGTTAGACAGCAGATCAAAACTGCCACAGTGGTGGAAGTATACATTTACCTAAATAATGTGATCTAATACACTTTTTTTTTTTCAATTTCATGCTTCTTTTGTACACCTCCTGTACACATTGAAGGAAATTGCTATGCTAAATTTTATCTCATGGCCACAGTTTCTTTGCACATATCATACTGACCAGTCTTACAAAACAACGTGTACTAAATACACATGTCCATTTGTCCAAGATGTGTTCAGAGTACATGACCGCAATGCCCAAAAGCTCCGTCAGCAGACTTGGATCTGATTAGAAACACTAACCGGATCATAGGTAGTGAACAAGACAGCGATGCACCAAAAGGCAGGGCCAATAAAGAAATATTTCAGAGTAAGATCAACCCCAGGCTACTACTAGATGGAAATGATGTGAAATGAAGCAGTTTTGAATGTGAATTTGAATGTGCTTGCAGCATAAAAGGCATTAATGTTTGCCCAGAGGGCAAGTAAAGATGTTAGTAAATTCCTATTTTAAGTCAAGACTCAAAAATGTTATTCCATTTAAGTGACAGTCTGAACAGGGTCTCAACAGATGAAACATGGTCATTTTGACTTGGGGTGTGGCAAACAGTGTGCAAAAAAGGGACCTCCTTCCCTTTTACTGCTGTTTCTGTGCAAATTGAAAACCGATGTCACAACAGGCACGGAATAGAAGCAATATAGATGCAAAAGGAGGAGCGTTACCTTAAAACTGGATCAGTACTTCTGTTTCTGATAAAATAGGCACTTTGGAAGCTGAGGCTATGAACTCTCCTCCTTGGGTTGGAGGACATTCCTGTACAAAGTCTTTTTTTGTTTGTTTTGGTTTTTTATTTACCTGTGTTATGAACACATACAGAGTTAAAACTACCTTAATTTGCCTGTAGGGATCCTATCCACACTATCACTTAAATGAAATGACATTTTAGATTCTTAAAGTCCCATTTTATTCTGACATTGCCACTTGCTCTCTGGACTAACTCTGCAGTATTTCTGATGGGTACCAAAATGTGACTTCTGTTTTTTTTGTTGTTTGTTTATGTCCAGCTTGGGATAAAAAGTAGGAACAAACTTTTTTTTGTTAAATCCCGAACCCTTATACCTCATTATGTCAATGGAAAAACTGATAAGTGGGTTTAGCAATTAAAATGAGTCTTCTATTTCCAGCTCCTAGAAAAATTACTGCAGTTACTTTGGTGTTTTCACTTCTGAGCTTAAAGTCATGCAGGATAAATATCATAGGGTGTGAACTAAGAGATGTGAGATCGTTTTTAAATAAGATGCTGAGGAAGTCCGACTGCAACACCACCGCTCATGTCAAAGCCGGGCTCTGAAACTCCTACAGCTTCAGGAATAATCATTTCATTTGACTGGGCTGAGCTGGGATGACTTCCAGCAGATGCATTGACTCACTTCTGCAGTGGCTCATGTCCGTACTTCATCAGCAGGCGGATGGCTGTAGGAGCTGTGTAAAACTTGGTGACTTTGTACTTCTCAATGATCTCCCAGAGCCGGCCAACATGAGGGTGGACAGGGATACCTTCAAACTGGGATTGCAGATGCACACGTTGGTTTGATTTGTCCGCTCTCGTTAGGAGCAGTAATGGTTTAATATCTCTTCTCATGTCATGCTGCTTAAGTCACTCACAAGGACACTTGTGGCACCGTTTGCAAGAGGGCCGTAGGAGATGTAAGAGTGGCCAGTGATCCAGCCGATGTCTGCCGTGCACCAGTACACGTCGTCATGGTGATGATCGAAAACACATTTGAAGGTCAGAGAAGTGTAGAGCAGATAACCAGCCACAGTGTGAATGACACCCTGTACAGCACACGAAGATTACTCGTCAACATAGACAGAAAAACATTTATTAAAAGGTTGCATGTGGAAAAACTTTCAAGGGTTTTATTTATACTTCTGACCATTTAAAAATCATCCATTCTCAACATTGCCAAGACCTTGTGTCATTACAGTTTTTCCAGGCTTATTGAAACAGCAGAGAGGCTGTGATTTCCAGTCTGTCTCCCCATGTTTCCACCATGATCCTCGTCTGTGCGTGTGTCCGAGTCTTACTTTGGGTTTGCCGGTGGATCCGCTCGTGTAGAGGATGAAGAGTGGGTCCTCAGCATCCATCCACTCTGGTTCACACTCTTCAGCAGAGTCTTTCATTGCCTCGTCCCACCACACGTCTCTCTGTGAATCCCAGGAGGTCTGAATGCACCAGGGAACAGTACCAAAAGATCAGGCCGCTCATCACAGCTGCTGCTGACATCGTGTGACTAACACACCAGTTTTGAACCTCACTTACAGTGCCCCTTTTCATTCTTGACTAAAAATATACAAACCTGCTTATGAAGCTTGAAAGAAAATAGAGTAATGATAGCAGCCATCAGAAATATGGAGTAATAGAGCATTGTCTAACCACCATTTTGATTCAGTTAAAGCTAACCATCAATATGAGGCAATGTCATATGTTGTTAGAACATTCCATTCATATCACTTACATTCCTATTTCTTGATATGAATTCTATATAAATCAAATATATAACTTTATATGTGGTAGCAATCCAAGTTTTTAATGATGACACAGCAACATAAAGGCAAACAAATGTAAGTATTTATATGTTATTCATGCATTTGTGTAATTTATTCTAATAAGTGGATTTACCATGCATATGACATGACATATCTACCTGTAGCTTGTTGCAAGTTCCACTTTTTATCCTGAGTGCGTGGTGCTTGACGACCAGGCATGTGGTGACGCTAGATGATGCTCTGGAAGGAAAAGAGAGAAAAGGTGTGTGTGTGAATGGTTCTGCCTTCCAGTTATGTCAAAGAAAGTGAACTTTTGGTGAAGGGTTGGTATTTATATGGGATCAGATGTTTTTATTTGGGTTTTTTTTCTTCTATCTTTCTAATCATTTTCATTTTCTTTTCTTAAAATAGAATTTATAGTACACCTATCATCTGTTGCGCTCCTTTTTAATTTTTACATGTCAGTATCTATATATTTTGCCATCATTGTGTTAGATGGCAAAAATGAAGTACAGAGAATTTCAATTCCAATTCCAATACATGCATAATATGATATTACATTAATAATAGACATTATAGTTGTTATGTTACATGCTTTTTACATTTTATCTGAAAAAAAAAAAAAAATCACAATATTTATGAATTCATTTATGCACAACTGATACCCCCAAACACATCTGTATGTGCCTCTCTGAAGATAACCCTCCCCAGCATCCGCTGCCTCTCAGCTCACATCCCTCCAAGGCTCTAGTTGCCATGGGAGACAAGCAGCTTGGGCTTCCCTGATGAATCGAAGTGCTCCATGTTGCCCGGCAACCTTGTAATCTAAAAGCCCAGAGATGTATTCTTCAGTCTCTCTGATAACAGAAGATTGCTCTGTGTGTGTGTGTGTGTGTGTAGTATGTCATGTTCCAGGATGAGCCCTATTACCAGCAGCAGTAGTGTAAATACGGGTGGTTGCTGGGAACTGGAAAACTGTTGGTCATGTATGTAAGCAGGACCTACTTTTCCCTGCACTTTTCCAAAGCCTCGTCTGAAATCTGTTTCAGGTTGATGAGCTTCTCTCCTCTGTAAACACCATCTGTGTGTCACGTAGGTACATGGGGAGGAACAGTTAGTTCGAAAGACATAAGATGAGGCAAAAAAACAAAAAACAAAAGGGAGTCATTTCATAGCCTCTGCTGAAACACATCACATCCTGCCTTTGCCTGTTTTACACACAAATTTAAAACAGATTGCTCAAACATTACCTGCTGTGACCAGAACGCTGCTTTTGGCATCCATAATCCTTTCACTCAGAGACTCAGAGGAGAAACCTGCAAACTGAACATGCAAGGAGAAAAACAGACATTTGCATTGTGCCACTTGCTTTATAGAGAGGCATTTAAAAACATTTTGAGACTCTTGTGACATCATTTCTTTTAACTGTTGGCTTAATGTCCAAATAACATCCTCTAGAAATGTACCAGTTGGTTAATAAACTGGGTTTTGAGCCACTTCACAGCAGCGTGTTTGGTTGAAGTTGTTCGGTCAGACTTTCAGGAGACATTGTCATTAGTCAGCAAGCTTTAAAGTCTTCCAACTGACTGTTGCTATTTAAAGTCTTTTGTTGTGACTTCTTTCTGAAGGTTTGCCGTTGGATTTCACCGCATATAAACTGCGGCAGCAAGATATTTCCCTCCAAAACTGTCACTTAATGCTGAGCATGACATGTCAGTGATATACTGAAAAAAGAAAATAATATCTGTTCAGTGTGTCTTTGTTTCTCCCTCTTGAAGCCAAATGCTGTCCAGCTTTATTTTGAGCCTCTCACAATCTGAAAATTGGTATTGATGCTGCCTGGCAACTTTAAAGCATTGAGTGTAGTGTTTCCCCAGGTTGACAGCTTAGGAACGTCAGTGGACCAGCTGATGGTACTTTTCCATTTTTTCTTTTTTCTTTCAGTGATCTTTATGGCTCTCAACATGCCAACAACAACAACAAAGCTTTTAGACGTGTAGCCTTATAACTGTCACTGAACTCTGATTGGCCTTCAAAAGTTTGACATCTGTTGTATTTCTTAGCTGTTGCTGGGAAGCTTTTATTACGCTTACAGTAATATAGTTGTCATCACTTCACCCATTTCTACTCAGACAAGAAGTGGAAAGACCTCAGATAGTATAATGGAAACTAAATTAAATGATTTCACATAAATTAGATTAATAAAAATCACCTCTCAGATGCAATTTATTTGACTATTGATTAAGCTGACTGTTCTTGTTTAGTATTTAAAAGGAAGGTGGGGATCTCATTGGTTGCTTTGGAAACATTTTTCTTTTCACCTTCACAATGGGTGTTAATGTTTTTGTTTTTGGTGTGAAAAAGAAATTACTGACATAACTGCTTTAGAAAAGGTAACTATCAAAGAGTCAATGCTTCAAAGCAGCACAGAACAACAGCAGGTGGTGTTTCAGACCAGCTGAGTGATGCAAGAATGCACCCGGCAAGTCAGCCATATTTCAATTAACTGCAACGGCAAAGTGACCACAGAGCAACCTGAGGAGTGAATGAAGAACGCATCAGAACGCCAGAGAAAGAAACCCTCATCTTCTGGTTGCCTCACATCAATTAGATTTTAAATTACAAATAAAAGCTCCTACACCACAATGCAACCTTGAAGGAGGAAAGTAATATTATTTTTGCTACCTTTAACTTCTGAAAGCTAACTTGATTAATTCATTCATTGAGAAAGTCTGGAGTGGCAGAAAAGAATTTTAGAGATGTACAGGACAACATCAGGGCAACAAGTCAGCATTGAACTGTGAAGTAGGAGTAACAGAAGGATTTCAGGTGGAATAGGGACTGCATTGTGATCTGTGGTGAGCAGGGGGAGAAAAAAAAGAACTGGAGAGGTGGAGATATGCGTGAGAGAGAAGAGGAATGAAGGTCGATTACAGAAGTTAAAAATAAATGTGTGTAAATGAAAAAGAAGCAGGTGGAATGGCGAGGATGATGGGAGTAGAGGTGTAGAAGGTACAGGGGTTTTGAGGCTGAACTGTGCAGAGCAATGACATCAGATGAAAAGAGGGGAAGAAGAGAGCTCAGGCAGGAAATGTTATTGGAGAGAGTGTCCAGAGTGTGAGAGAAGAGTAAAAGGGAAGGTTTACAAGACACTGGTGAGAGCAGCTCTTCTATAGGGCTTGAAGATAAGCAGCAGGTCAATGTGCCCACGCCAATAACCGGTCCCCAGGTCTCCATCAGATACAATCCTGACAAAGGTTCGGGCAAAGTTAATCGATCTGAAGGCTCAGCTTGAGGAGGCAGCTGTTCTAGCTGTTCTGACCAAAAAGCAAGAGGTCGTGCCCTGGTTAACCCAGGTAGCAACCTTTGGGCGTGAGCAAAGGTAAAGGTTACCTGCTACTTTGCTCAGCTTTGCCCTTGGATCCTTCCAGTTCAATCCAGAGTTGTTTGTGGTGGTCTCCTAGTTCAATTAACAGCAGGGTAAGCTAAAATAAGAATGATTATGCTCCATTAAGGCTTTATGCAACAGTTCAGGTTGAAAGTTTATAGAAAATGCTGAGTACTAAGCAGCAAAAATGACAGCTAGTCATTACCACTGTAGTTTGCAATGAGGCTGTCACTCACAAAAACACACTTCTCGCACAATCTTGCATTAATTTGTAGCTTCTTATAATTTCATGATATCCTGATGAGGTAGATGTGAAATTCAGCTATAAAGACCTAAGCTGTTTTTCAGACCAGGCTGCAAATGTTTATTTCTGATGTAATGTTGGACTTCGATGGAGATTGATTTGCATTTGAAGCCCCTAGTTGTCAGTTGAAGAACTCCAGTTTTCCATACTTCTGGACTTCTTCTTCCAGTTGCCTTAATTCACGCCTTTGAGAGTTACCATGACCTGGATGACTGAGAATCTCCACCAGTGGACTTCTGGAACGGCATCAGGCAAGCAGGCCGGATGTAGCCCACCCCACCCTCAGAAGTGCACAAGTAGATTCTATAGCCGGAAAAATGAGCCCAAGTGTGCTTTAGTCTTGTCAAACCTATGCTGAAAGTATACAGCAAGGTGGTCAAAAATAAATCTTAGAAATGACTTGCAAACCAGGATTCACAATGACGCTGCATGCTGCTCCCTCTAATCATCATTTATAGAGGAGTAACCTTGTTTAATCTTACATAATGAGCCAACCATCTTTTATATGATTGCCATTTGCTGCATCATCTGCCAGACACTTGTTCAATGGCCAGGGTTAAAAGTTCCCGGAGGATAAAGTTTCAGTGCTGAGAGCAGCCCCATAAATCAGGTCACTTTGGACTCAGACAAATGTCACTTTGTTGGTCAAGTTGAGCCTTCCTCCCTGCGTCTCCAGCAAATTTCATGCCAACATTATTCATGATTACCATTAATAGTCACATAGGAATCCAGCTGGCTGGAACTGACCCCAAAAACAGCATTAAGTGTTGTTTGTGTCAAATATAATAAAACTGGAAAATTTACAGTGACCAAGCACGAACAAGGTCACTCGTACTCTGCCAAAAACAGGCCTTTGTTGGTCATACAGAGTTCCCTTGGAGCCACTGTCTGTGGATATTTTTAATGTGACTAGCAACCTTTGCTTAGAAAAGGAAGGTTAAATATCTAAAATAGTGTTGACCTGACTGCCTTCCCAAGCTGTAAACAGTCAGTAAATGTCTGACCAATATAGTGAGTGAAGGTGGTGTCAGTCCTGCATTCTCACAGTCATCATTAGGTTGCTGCTGTAGTACTGGAGTAAGGCAGTCTGCACTAACAAAGGCAAGAGCTCAGGTTCACCTGGACGTTGTTTTTTCTGTTTGTTTGTTTTTGTGGAAAATGGGTCAGAGCAGGAAACAAGTGACCTACATGTTAATTATCTCCAGAAACTTCAGAAATAAGAGCAGTATTTACATCCCAAGAGGGAATGAAGCAGACATGAGCAACAAATAATAATAATAATAATAATCTAAAGCTGTGTGACAGGACACAGAAATCGCAGTGACTCTCATTGAGTGAAGGAAAGTTGTCATGACTTGGGAAGAAGCTGCACATGCATTAAACTGAGAGTTGTTCCTCATAATGCTCACCACAATGGAATGAACAGCACCTATCCTGGCGCAGGCCAGCATGGTGTAGATGAGCTCTGGGATCATGGGCAGGTAGATGGACACCCTGTCTCCCCTTTTCACACCTTGATGAAACAAAGAGGCACTGTTGTCAATTTTTGATGGTTAAAATCTAAAAGGATACATCTGGATGATGATATCCTTCAAGACCATTTAAGTGATGACTAGGATTACAATGTATATTAAAAAAAACCTTCTATATTTCAGTTCCTACCCATTTGCTTGAGCACATTAGCGCAGCGGCAGACGTGGTTCAACAGCTGGCGGTAGGTGATGGTCGTGTGATGGTCAGGCGAGTTTCCCTCCCTGAGATGACAACATACAACAAGAGAAACGCTCAAATCTATGAGTTCAGCAACATAGTTTAGAACATCCTTTACCCTTTCAGGTATAACCATGTTTACCTGCCTGACTGCACACTTACACAGCGCCTTGTTTAATTTAATCTTATTCAATATAACTTAATGTTTTCTGATTGTGACTGATTCCTGACTCACACTTTTTAAAAAGGTATCTATTTTATATACTTCTTATCTTTATTTTTAGTTTTTGTGTGCCTTTTTTCCAGTTTTTAATTCTTGATTGCTGCAGTAACATGATTGTCCAGTGTGACATCATTAATTACATCTATAAATGCTATACTTTTTCCTTTCTTTCTTTTTTAAGATGGACTGAAGGGAATCCTGATGTTTTTTTGTGTAAAGCCCAGAACTTTCACCCACTGAAAAGATTAAATATAAAAAAAAAGAACATTTGCAATGTTGGAGGAAATGTTTAGTAAGTTTCAAAATTTGCTATATTCTGGGTTTTCCATTATTTGCTAAAACACTATGTACATCCCAGGTCTTGTAGCTCCTTTTCTTTCCCAGCAGTATGAGAGAATGTGAAGTCATCCTGAGTTCAGAGAGTTCACCGGAGAGATAACCTGTCCTAGTTGTAGCTGGATCTATATTTGGATTGGATGCTTGCTGGGACAGTTATTTGCAAAACAATGTGTCACTGTGATTGACATGCCAGCAGGCAGACTGGTAGCAAGCCTCCAGCGATGAACAGAAGCCAAAAAAAACTGTTACAACGTGGCATTAACCATTGGCCACTGGTGTGTGGCGAAATCAATGATTGCACTGATGAAACTTTGAAATCATAAATAAAACAGTTCATAGTGATGAGGAGCACTGATGTTGTGATGGTAAATGCAAAATCTCTTTTAATTCAAATTATGAAATAAGAGCAAATCTTGTTTTGTATAAAGATGCTCAAAACTCCAGGTATTAACTGAAAATGATCAAACAAATTCATTATGCCTGATAAATAACTTTGTGAGAAATATTACTCGTTCTCTGCTTGAGGGAATTATTATACATATTTGGGGAAGTAACAACTATATACCTCCAGCATAACACAGCTCTGTCACTTTGTACAGGTGGCCATGTATGAAAATGTTTTATTCAGTGGGCCATTTCACTTTTGAAGGACACTGTGATGTCACAAATCCAGTTTAGAGTAGAAGTACACATTTCTCCCAGCAAAACCTCACAGCATTGTGCATTTGATGCACCTCTGAAGTAGGTAGAGCAAAGCAGTGACACAAATTTCAAATAAGGCACACACTGTATAAGAAAAGGGTGCAGGTAAATTAAGTGTCTGACTCCTCCCCCTGAAATCAGCAGGTATAAACAGCTTTAAAGGGATGTTTGAAAGCAGTTTTTCTGGTAATACTCAAATTTTGACCCGTGCCACAAACCTTTCAGAACTACCTTGAGGAATTGTCTCAAAGTTTGAGAAACAATGTAACTATATGTCACCATTAGTCCAGTTTTAGTCCAGTTTGTAAATTGAGGGTAATTCATTAATCTAGTACACAGCAGTGTTCAATTTGATGTTGCACATTGTAGTCTACAAAACTCTAATCTTTCCTCAAACATCTGCTGATTCTTTTAGAGTTGACCTTTTTTTTCTGTGCATGGTTTAAAAAGATGATAATGGTAATACGTTAATTCAGAGAAAATTACAATTTCTTTTATTTTAAAATACTTTTTGGAATCTTGCCTTTTTTGCATTTCTAACATTTGTGGCAGTTTGGCCAGTTACGTGTGGAGGAGATGCAAGCTGAAGTCACAACAGTGTTTAAATGCTGGTCAAAACAAACTGTGTAGTCACTGATAACTTGCAATTCAGCAGTGTTCCCTTTCTTTATAGTGTTATGAAACTGACATTGCAACCAGCTAATAGAATGAAATGATGAAAACGCTTATATGAGTGATCTTCAGTGGGCCCATGTTCCCTATACCGCCAAACTTCCAAAGCACCACTTCATATTTGCTAAGTTTCTACAGTTGACAGAACATATAAATTCCCAGAATCTAATGTGAAAACATAATGAGTTCCAGCCTAAACTGTGGATTATTAAAGATGTGGGTATTTCCTATAAGCAGCTGTCGACATAGAAAGAATAAAAAAAAAATAAAATGCTAGAAGGAGGAAGACTGAAGCTCTGACATTGTGTTTCCTTGTGCAGCGAAGCTGGCACAGTGGACACAGCAGTTGTTGACTGGAATACTTGACATAACTCCAGACAGTACCTCCCATCAAAGCCATCCTTCTCCCTGAGTGCATGTTGGAACTCACCAGTAATATGCAACCTTTTCACCAAGGTTCCTCTCTCTCACATGCCTGTCCAAGATATTATAGCATATATTGGTTTTGGCCCCTTCCATGCACTTGATGTATATGTTGCCTTTTGTCACGTCAAAGTTGTACTGCAGCATCGGTCCTGTTGCTGGCTTCTTCCAAAAGAACTCATCAGCAATCTCTTTCCAAAAAGCTAAGAAAAAGAAAAAAAAAAAAAAAAAACAGGCTCAGAGAGGTGCATGACAAAGCAGTAAAAATAATATTTATGACTTACCTTCCGGGTTCTCCAGCGACTTCTTGTACATTGCCATATAGGAGTCAAAATCAGGCACATGAGCATCCTTGTGCAGGTCGTCAGGAGGGTAATACATTTTCTCCTGGGATTCAGGAACAACCATTGCGAAGGAACAGATGTAGAGAGACTTATGTCATCTGTAGTAAAGTCAGAAAGATGGATTAATCTGGAGCCACCGCTGGTCTGTCTGGATCCTCCAGGGTAAGGTAAGAACAAGGCCTCCTGTCCTGAAGCAACACAATTCAGCACACATAAAGACCTACCCCTAATCTGCAGATCTGCAGACTCTTCCGTCGGTCTGCTTAGTGTCAGTGTAGCCAATCAGCTTAGTCGATGGAGCACTCCCACTTTTTCATTGGATGAGCCTCCCCTGGCATGCTGATCACATTATCCTTCCAAGCAAGAGGGTTGAGGAGGAGGTGGTGTGTGTGACACAAGCAGGCAGAGGTTTGTTTGGAGGGGTAGGATGATGGCAGCTCTCAGAAAAATGGGAAAATAATAAATAATCTAACATTAGAGTTCCCTTTTTCCACCCACGTTTCTGTTCAGAAGTTTTATAAAATTAATTTATTTATGACCTTATTTGTTTATAGTGTACCTCTTTGAACAAGATGAGTAATGCAGCCAACATTTGGCCCGCCTTGCAGCCTGATCCAGCAGTGAATAGGCAATAATTGGGGTGTAACTTTTTTTCACTTTTTTCTTGTCATAGATTCACTTTGCAAAAATACACGACAAAAATAAGAAAGAATAACTCATCTCAAAAACTTCACCAAAACTCCAGTGACTTATACCAATTTAAGAATTATTTTAAATTGTCTTAAAATATATATATTATGAAACCATATGTGTA
>JBAMYA010000009.1:2242450-2256631 GCA_037176975.1 Arrhamphus sclerolepis
ATTATCATTATTATTATTATTATTATTATTATTATTATTATTATTATTATTATTATTATTATTATTATTATTATTATCATAATTACTTTCATTGTAAGCAGGAGCACAGAAAGTGCTTCATGCGTAGCTGGAAACCATACCATGGCCTCTATACAATAGACTCCTCAGACAGACTATAAGCCTCTTAGTGAATAGGATATTGACCAAGGTGCTCTAATGCAGGAACAATTATGTAAGACGGCACTCCATCCATACTCTGTGCAGTGTTACATGTTTAGTTTTCATCACAGTGGAATTAATTTGGATATAGAATGAATGACATGTTTGTTTGTTTTTTCTTTCTTAACAAGAAAATTGTCCTATGTCTACAGTGCTGTTCATTTAAAATCAAATTAAAAAGGCAAACATTGAAATATCTGAAAATAACTTTCTTTCTTAGAAAAATAACTGACAAATAAACACAGTTCTAGTGCACTTAATGATGACATATTTCCCATGAGTCTAAGAGTGAAAGGAAAAATAAAATTGTAAACTTGCATAAATAAAACAACATTCCGCAGGCTGCACTGCTGAAGTGTCTTGTGAAACAACTACGCATTTCTGATTATCTAAAAGCTCAGTTTAATCTGTTCAGTTGTTTAGCCAGGACTATTCTTATGCAGACTGGTGTAAACAGGAATGTGTAGAGTTAATATAGGTTTATTTCTTCTCACTTATGTGGAGGACATCTATACTGGGGGAAAGTATATTCTTACTAAGCTGGAAAATTGTATAACAAATTATATTTAAAGCCTTTAAAATGTAATTAAAAAGAGACTTAAGTTGTCATTGTGAGACAAAGTTTGTGTTTGATGCTTCTGCTGATGGTCTATCTTTGCCATCACAATATTTTATCAACAACATAGGTATGTGGTTATCTGGCCAAATAACTTACTCGGATAATACTCAGAATGCAGTTCCTCTTTTTTTGTTTTGAACAATCAGCCTTGGGGAAACCCCCCAAAACTGTCAAGAGTTTTGTGTGACTCTATCATCCTTAAAGAAAGCAACATGTCAACCATGATGATGTTGAGTTGCCAGTAGCAGTCTCTGAGGCTCATTCTTATTTGGCCATGTTGAGAGATCAGATTATTTTTGATTCACAGCTTTCTAAAGACGTATTGGCAGGAAAAAAACAGTTTCCTCTATTCTTGGCAGATTAATACGCTGCTCTGTCGCTTTCACTGCAACTGGTCTTTTACTTTTATAGTTAAGCAGGTCAAATGAGACTGTCAAATTACGGGTTTGTTTTACTATACAAAGTGTCTCCAGCCAATCCAGCACCAATATGCAGTTGGCTCCATCTTCTGAATGCGTCTTTAGGTGGTCAAGTAAGTATTCGTTGGTGTTTATGCATTTGCTGAGGGTGGAGCCTCCTGATTACACAACATGTGTAGGTCTTTGCCAGCCGATGAATGTCTTCAGAAGGTTGTTTTTGATCAGTCTGGTAGTAGATAATCAAGCCATTATCTACTATATGCATTTAAAGATTGACAGATTGATAACGTGACCTTCATACAGGAGTACAAATATAGAATGATGACATGGAAAGGAAAGATGAGTTTTAATATTACCATATCCTTTGAGTTTTATTTCTTAATTGGCTCATAAAGATCAGTTTTATGAATGAACAAAGTATGTTGTTATTTGCTGGGGGAGGATAATTTTGACAATGGTTGTGTTTGCATTCTTCATTACTGGGTTGCTTTCACTTTTCTGATGCCAGAGAAGGCAACCATATCCTGTTTACGATAGGTGTGTCAGTGACCATGATTTCACTAAACTGAGAATCCAAGACTTGAGATTTTCACTCACTGGTCAAATTATCTGTTAATCCTTGGAATGTAGAATTATACAATACTCTGACCCTGAAGCGTTGCACTCGTTGTTATGTGTTTTACCAGTCATGCTTCTCACACACACTTAAGTTCTTAGAATTGTTGCCACTCGAGTGGCCGCCTTTTGCTGTAGCTCTGCTCAAATTATGTATTTTTGTATGTTCTTGAAATTTTCTATTGGCCTATTTTCCCCCTCAGTTTAAACACATTTTGAAACATTTTTCTAACATGCCATGTTACTCAGGGGCTTTCTGCTGGTAATTCTGGTACTTTTAACTGTTTGTTATGATGGTTAGTCATGACAACAGCAAGGGAGAACAGCTGATTGAGCTTTCCAAAGACCAATTAATGACTATGTTTGAAACTGGTGCTGCCTTGTCACGTCAGGGTTGGATGATTGGAGTGGTGTCACTACAAGGTATCCAAAAAAAGACCTTTATTATTGTCATTCTCAGACTGCTATATGTTGAGGCTTTTTAATGCAGCAAAATGAGGTGAAAACTCATGAGGTGAAAACATATTTCAATTCAGGTTTTTACATGTCATTATATGACTATGATCAGTATTTCTACATGCCTCAATCCAATTATTGCTTGCTCCAATTGTGACCTTATTTAGATGAAACTTATTGTTGTCCACGTGAATGCACTCAGGCTGAAATTGGTGCATCCCTTTGGTGTTTAAAACGGTTCAAAACAGCATGCCCACATCTGAGAGATATTTTTTCAGGCAGATGTTCAGAAGCATTCACAACCAGAAAATGTTAACTATCCAGAATAAGAGTGAAAACATTTGACACTAGAGCTGAGAAGATTATGGGAATTAAAAGAATTTAGGAGTTGAAGGCAAAGTTGGTGTTTGTATGCATATAGCTGCAGAGTGCTTCCTGCTGGCAGTTGATCAAGACAGTGTTATGGTGCAGTGCTCTCATGACTACATCTTGAAGGCTTATCTACACTTTAACTGTTGCGTTGTGATAAACCAACAATAACAGTTTTTATTATGTCTGCTATTTAACAGTTGTGCCAAGTGCTAAACAGAGAACACTTTCTCATATTGTGGATCTATGAGCATGTCGTATCAGTCTATAGCTGAACTGAAAGGTTATAAATATGATGATGAAAGCAATGTGCTTAATATTCTGCAAGTGCTTCTTGCAGAAGGAGTGCGGTTGTAGATATGTTTGAAGTTAAATAAGGGACAATTTTAAGCATTATTCCTTTGAGAGTGTTGATGGTGCCATCTCCAGAACACGATGTTAAAGGAATTGATTAGCACAGCAGTGTCTCTGCTCTGCTGTCAGAGACGGGACGAACTGTAGGCCATTTTCAGTTTTTAAGCACTGTTGCCATGAAATTATCACCAGCAACCGCTCTGCTCCCACAAATAGATTTTTCTGTCTGAGATGTGATTGTTTCTGTCTGATATGCCAAAGAGATTGGGATAAAAAAGGTCAGAACAAGTTTCTGTTCCATTTTCTTAGTCACAAAGGTGAGGACCAACCCCTTCTTATAATTGGTTACCAGAGGAAAAAAAATAAAAGTAATGGTGGCAAGGTCACAACCTTTTTGATTTTCATTATGGAACTGATAAGAGCGATCACATTAAAAGGTAAAATGGAAAGGGGGAAAAAAGACTGACAGATGCATAATGCTGCGTGTCCTTTCTCCTGATTGGAAAGGACGATGAGGAAAAAGGATATGCAGTCTGTCAGAATATCTAGAAGGAAAAAAAATCTACTCTGGCTAGGCTAGGCTGATGACATACTGACTGAAGACAGAATAGACAAATTTGTGGCTAACAGCTCGACTTTTTTCAGCTTTGCTGTAACATGCAAGCCTGGAATTTTCAGTAAGAGTGTAATCATTTAGTTCTAAAGATAATCATTTGTAGTGATTTTCACTTTAACTTGTAAAGGCAGCTTCTGGTATATTGCAGTCATATATGAAACAAGACTCTGGTGTTGCGCTCGTACTGTTTTGGTTTCAAAATCTGAAGCAATAAGGACCGCATCACTGATTATTCCTCTTATGTTATGAAAGCCTACTTGGAGGTAGGAGCTAGAAAATACCCTACAAAAGCAGTTCTGTAAACTATAAATGGCCACAGTCCCTGTGGTGCGCAAAAAAAAGGGGGAACTCCCACTGCTACTTATAAGAACTATGAAAAGGTTCTTCTGGTTCACAGGTACCTTGAATTTGGAAGACATGCTGCAACTGCAATATTAAGCAATATTGATGTAAATGTGTGTATGAAGTTGAAGCACACCAGTACATTAAAATTAAACTAGATATAAAGGCACTCTAAAATGTGAGTATTGCAGATTTTTGGAAACTCAAACCCAAATACTTTGCATGCGAGTAAATAGTAGAACTTAGAGCTTGCATATGTAACTTAGGTTTCATACGCGAATGCAGAGGGTAGCTAGAGACTCAAACCTCTGTTTTGAGAATGTGTAATGGGGGTATGTCCTGTACAGTTAAGAGTACAAATGAAAATGAAAAGTCTGGTGATATAATGGTTGTGATTAAATTAACCCACCTTTTAATATTAAAATATACTGTATATTCTGGCCAAGTTGTTGCCCGCAGAGGTTTCCGTCTGGTCCTGTCACGGCACCAGCCGCCATGTTTTGAGTCTCTGATCAGATCGACAGCTCATCAAACTTAATCAGGTCTGACAGGTGTAGACGGAGTCATGTCTTGATCGTTATAATGAAAACTGACGCATCATTCTCCCTGCGTTTCACTTTTTAGATTTTGGTCTGCTAGTTGCTCATATGGCACCTCGAAGATGGAATTTTCTTGCATTTTTGATGCATTATTATCTCTGTGTTTTAGTTTATAGTCCCTTATGACGGTCCGGCCACAACTTGTCTTTTAGGAGTTCACTTGAGTGGGAGAACTTCTCTTGAGTTGATAATATAATTTTATTTGTTCATTTTGTACAAAATGCATGCATCAAAATATGTTTTATTTTTTATTATTACTTGAAGAGCAGTCATGCCTTCCTATAAAACTGTAAATTCTGCTACTAATTTGGAATGAGACTTCATGAACATCAACAGTTTTCCAGTATTTGGTTCAGTCATGTGAGTCAGTCGCTGTGGTGAAAATAAGACCCACGCCTAGGTCTTAACCTTTGCTCTAATCCCTCCCTCACCCCCCCAACCCTAACCCATAATCAGAAGTAAAAGCTTCATTGTTCCTGTCCTCTGCTTGGGTATCTGATCATTAACCTACATTCAGAGCAGCAGCGGTAGGCCTCTTAAGGCTTTCAGGCTCTCTGACCAGTTTAAATGGGCGTGTCACAGTGAGTCCGCAGCTGAACCTTAGTCTCATATGCGAGTGTCGTCTCTCAGTCATCCAGGTCATGGTAATCCTTAGAGCATAAATAGAAGCCACCTGGACTTTTCATTTTTTTCTTGAAGAAAAGTGCAGTTGCCTTCTTTTTTTAAACGCTGTGGAGAACCTTATTCTCCTGTCAGGAAATTTAACCCTATCTAAGCCTCTTGCAAACATTAGGCTATTGTATGAAGGTTTTGATTTGTGTGCAAGCCATCCCTTGAGCCACCCCTCTTTGTGAATTTAACACTGTTCCTGTTTTTCATGAAAAGCTTCTGCGTGATAGATAAGGCTGTGAAACAATTCAGCATTCAGTCTTGCATAAGGGTAAACATTTAAGAGACAAACTCATTTTGGGTCATAAAACTGCTTATTGCTTGGATGAATTTTTTCTTTCTCTAAATTTGGTGTTCTCAGAGTACCTGGCTGTTTTTACACAGAAGGAAACTGCTTTATAAGCTCAAAATAACTTAACATTTGTCCATCCAGATCGCCGTAGCTTTGTTTTGTTTCCTTTTTTTTTGTCCAGTACTGGTTAATTTTATCAGTACTGATAACTATTCACTAAAACTAGTTAATTTTAAC
This sequence comes from Arrhamphus sclerolepis, assembly GCA_037176975.1. Lineage (NCBI taxonomy): Eukaryota > Metazoa > Chordata > Actinopteri > Beloniformes > Hemiramphidae > Arrhamphus > Arrhamphus sclerolepis. The sequence goes on from JBAMYA010000009.1 coordinate 2,248,257, forward strand.
AATAGTTCACTGGTAACTACTTAAACTTTTAAACGTTGGAAATAATGGCTGTATAAATATTGGCAGTAGAAACCAGTGCTTTTCCCATATGAGATGGTTAAAACCACACTTTCCCACCTATTCTCATGACTTATTTATGCAGCCAAAAACATTTGGAATGACTGCCAGACACTCTGGAAGAGGCGTGTTGCAGCTCCCCGGGGCTGAGATAGTGAAAGGTGAACAGACACCCTGAGACATCCGCTGTCTTTTGCTGTCTGTTTGTCCATGTCAGAGTATGCCCTCAGTTCAGACAAGTCAGTAACAGGAAGAAAGCTGCATTTAACTTGTGTTTTTAAATGTTATGTCTTTGAACCTGGGGCACACTTGAGTCAGGAGAATGACGTGACGCTGTTCAAAGGACACACATAAGAAAAAGAATTGGCATCATTTAACTAAGAAGAAATCCGCAAGTCACAGTTTTCATGTATGAAGATTATTTTTCCTTCTATTTTTATTTAACTTATGTATTGTTTCACTTTTTTGTCAGTAAATTGTCAGAAGTTGCTTAGTCATGCAGTACGGGATACCTGAGTATCCACTGGGTGGCAGTATGTTGCACTTGGGACTTTGCATACGACTAAACATCCAGTTTTGAAGGACTAGCGAACTCCACTCTTTTTGGATGTCACCGATTTAGCACGAGTAACGACAAAATGGAGAGTAATATTGACGTGCTGAACCTTGCAAGAAACTCGAGGCTATATCCAACAGAGAACAGATCAACACTGGTTGCAGGACGTGATCCAGTTTACTTTGTTTGGGATAACTGATGGAAGTGAAATCAGAGAAAAGCAAAAGTCTGGAAACCCTGGAAGAGTGAGTCCCTTACACAAAAGATTTTCTACTACTCTGGCTGCAACAGTTGTTGTTTTATTTTTGATTGGAAAAAAAATCTTAATTCACTGATTAACAACTACGTTGTTAGTTAATTTACTTTAGGTATCAGTTGAGATTTAATGACCCTGTTTGTGTAGATGTCCTTGTGACTTTATTTTTCCTTAGTTTATTCCAGATAGTTTCCTAAGATAAATATTTTGATCCCTCATATATATATATACATATAATATGTGTGTGTGTGTATCTGTATTTGAATTATAAATGTCACTAATGCCTATCATGTAAATGTATGCCATCAGTTAGCTGGAACTAAAACATTTAGGTCAACAAACTTAATCACTCACAGCATGATCACCCCAATGAACAAGTGTACTGTTATAACGCTAACAAAAGCTAAGAAACTAAAATTAAAAGTCTCAGCTAGCAGCCTTTGTCTTTTTACTGGTTTTAGATTTGGTAAAGTAAAGCATGTCAGCGCTTTATTTTCCATAATCGGAAGCTTGATGCATAACCTAAGCTCAAAATACCGCTGCAGCAGGAGATATTGCACAGATGTTACGCTCTCACTATTTATCTATTTTTTAGATGTTGTATCGTGCCGAACACAGTCTGAAAGCCAGTCACAATGCAGCAGTCGGTGTGACAACAGACATTCAGACATTTGACGTCAGCTTTGATTTTAATGTTTGTTCTGACTACTGATTTCTCATCATTTGGGGTAATTGTTTGATTTCAAAGAGGGTATTTATGCAACACTTTATATTAAGGTAAAGCTTTGCAAAAGTTTTGACTGCCCTGCTCTCCAGTGCATTTTTATATCTTGAAAATACTTTTTAAAAGGCCTGTTATTTGGTGCATAAAAGGGGGATGTACTGTTCTCATCTTCTGATGGATTTTTAGCAAATATCTCAGGTAACCTCCTGCAGTTTTGTAGAAAGTGTCAAATATGTTTGTTTTTTTTCCTCTCTCCTTAGTTGGTTTCATTTAAATTAAAAAAATTCTTTGGTTGTTCATAGTTTGTAGAAAATCAGAATGTTAAATGTTGGAATTTGATGTTTCACACATTTCTAAAAAAGAAAATTAAATCTGTATTTTGGAATCAGCCAAGAAAAGTAAAATCTATGCATTTATAAGAGGTATATTATATTCAGAGCTATAGTATAAATTTACCTTATGGACGGGGGGTTATAGCTAAAGGAATTGACCAGGAAAATGTCAATTCTAATTTATAATTGCTATTTTGTTTATACCTATTGTATGTTCTGTGTTTAGTTTGGATATAATTGGGCAAAAAAAGGTCTAAAAATGTATGGTGGTGGTCTTTTGTTTGTGTGATCATGCTGAGGATGGCTGGCTCTTTTCTGGTTTTTGTTTCATCTCCTGCCCTTTTCCTGTAGTCTCAGTAATCGGGCCTTTGCGTCTGGCTTTGTCCTGCTTCTCATTATGGAGGAGGAGGAAGAGGAGGAGGAAACCTGGGAGTGGATGTGCAGCAGAGAGAGAGGGAGGGAGGGAGGGAGAGAGACCTCCCCCATCATTTAGCCTGGTTGCAGAAGGACCAGTACCACGTGACTGGCTGTTTACCATTTCAGCAAGCACAGTGGATCTCCTTGAGATTTTTGCAGATTTGCTTGGCTTGTTTAGTGTTAAATTCTGACTTTCGATCTACTGTAGATTTTTTTTTTTATATTCTTGCTTATGATTCAGCTTTTATTTATTTATTTTTTCTTTCTTCTTTTTGCATTTTGTAACATCGTTTTCCCAGTGGATCCGTCACAGCCTGTGTTCTGAAGTTTCCTTTTACATGAAAATGAAGGCGCAGCCACATGGAAGACCAGGGGAAAATCACATGCCTTTTTCCACATGGTGTGTGTGAGAGTGAGCAGCCTGCAGTGTTCTGGGAACTGTAGTGGAGTAATGTTTCTGTGGCTGCTCCTGCTTCTGGTGGCAGCGTACTCTACGAACTGCATGTCAGTGCTATTGTTAGCCCTCTTCCCTCCCTTTTCCCATCCTGCAGTCAGTGGATCAGGTTACCGTACTGCGTGCTCTTTTCATCCATCCCAGTTACACCACCATACACTCTCCATCCCTCAATCCCCCACCTCTTATCATACATCAACCCCCCCACTGCTCTTTTTTAACTCCCAAACCACTAGACTTCACGCAACGACACGCACTAGCCGTCTCTCTGATGTCAGGGACAACACGAACCAGTGCTGTAGGGAAACGGCTGTTATTGTTGTTAGTCAGGATCCGGTGGAGGTAGAAAGCAGAACATCAGATTATAAATAAATACAGAGACATCTGCTTCTCAGAAGCAGCGGTAGCACGACCAGCACTCTTGGCATGGGATTTTCGTGACTTGGTTCAGTGACTGCAGATTTGTTTTAGAATTTAAAAGACTCTTAAGTTTTATTACAAATTGTCATGTATTTCTTATTTAAGTTTTTAAAACAAGAGTTACAAGTACAGCAAACATTTATTTTTATGTTAATTCATTGGATTTTTTTATTTTTTTATTATACAGTTGTTTTGTTTTTAAAACACCAGTTTTTTTCCTTTTTATTACCAATTGCACGCTCTAGTGAAATTTGAGGTTCTCTTTGTTTTGACTGATGATACAGAAAACAGGTTTAAAAATTAAGTTTTATTTAATCCAAGTCTAAAGGTTACATTGGAGAATAGCTTTATTTGACAGTTAGATGAACAACAATGTATCTGCTAGCACAGGCATAAAGTGCTTCAGTTAATTCATTCAAAATGCCAGCCATTTTCAGGACAGCGTGTCTCGAGTGTGAGCCTTTTTTCCTCCTTTTTTTTCTCTTTAAAAAAAAAAACAAAAGGCCCATTTTGGTAGCTAAGAAAATAGACAAATCTAGTTAAAATCTGTTCGTTGGTCCAACTTATTGTATTTATTCCAATCTTTCCTTGGTGACTTCTCTGTGCCTGAATTATTTACTACATCACTGATGTTGGACCAGAGAAAAGCATCATCTTCAGTGTTTCGTCTGGTGTTGCCTCACTCTTTATAGTAAATCTCCCAGCGGTTTTTCAGTGGTGATTCTGCAGTGAGATTTCCTGTTTAAGAAAAAGGAAGTGTTTTTGATCATTGTTGCCATCACGGTGTTCAGTGTATGTGATATAATGCCAAAGAGGTTGTAGCTGTGGTCTCCGTGAACTGAGGTAGTTATCAAGGCAGGTTTTGATGTGGACTTGAAACAGCTCAAGGTTAATGCCTGAGCTCGTAGGGGTTTATGCAGCCCTGAGCTGCTCATGAAACTCGGTGAATATGAATGCCAAACTGGCGGTTGCCCAAATACCTCTGTAATTATAGTCACACCCTCCTCGCCTTTCTCTGGGCCAGATTGGAGTCCTGTCAGCGTTTGTTTTCTGGTCTGGTCCCGACGTGTCCATAGCGCTTTAATACCCCTGATACACTAGCTTTACACCAACATGCTCACCGTGGGCAGCTCAATTCTCCCTTTCAGCTCCCTGAATGACATTGTTGCTGCATGCAGGCTATCTGCTGACTAATGATGGACCTCTGACTGGCCTCGGCTGTACAGCAGAGCTGTGTGTCGGGGGAGTTCTGTAACTAAGAATCAGTGAAAGCTGTTAAATTATCTGGACAAACTGCATGTTGTAATTCATTCTACCCATCAGAATTACGGCCGTTTAGTTCAGAAGCAATATTGATTGGTTTCAGGCTTGCAAGGAAGGTGGCATATGTGACCCTTATTGTGCGAACTCATTAGATACACACTTGGATACAACCAAGCCTCTTAGATTTGTAAGAAAATCAGAACTGCAACTACTTATTTCAGTCCAGGGTTTTTTCCCCATTATGTGTATTTTAATCAGTGACAACAAAGTACCATTGTCAAAGAAAATTCCAGCACATTTTTTTAGAGCTTAAAATGGTGTAGAAAAATAGAATTATATAAAAGAGAAACAATTTCAACTCTATTTAGAAGCTTGATTTAAAAATAAAATGACTGGGCACACTTTATCGTAATCAACATATGCATAGATCACTGAGAACCCGTATTGTAAAAAACTCTGGTTAAATCTAGAGCTTGCAGTAAAATTCAAAAGAATGTCACTTGTAATTTTGGACTTCTTTCATTATGTGTGGCAGTATGGTCGTTGCGTGCATGCCCCCTGTCTTGGAATGCTTTGTAAATGAAACTGGCGAAGCTTGTGGTTTTCCACATTAATTTTCAATGTACCACATGGTCTTGTGTGAAGGTGAAGTTCATGAAATGTCAGTACATGCTTGCTCTGCTTGATCCTGGACAGGTCTCTTGATTTGTTTGTGTTTTGATCAGTTCAGCCACAGTAATGTGTGTTTTGGATTTTATTTCATGCATGGCTATGAACTGACAAGGCTGTAGTATGATTGATTGATTGAGGGTCTGTATCCCTAAACTACAGGCAACTTGACTTCAGTCCATGAAACCACATTTCTAAATAAACGACAATTATTTTTTCAATTTCAAAGGGACTGTTTAAAGTTTTGCTAGGCCTGCATATCTTGCATGTCCATGTAAAGTTATGTAGTGTGTAGCTTAGTCCCAAAGGATTACTGTCTTACCTAAGTAGGATATTTTAGATGCTCTATGGCTATTTTTTGGAAACATTGTAATATGGCATAAATTTTCAGTTATTATTATGAATGACTGATATTTGAAACTTCTCTTACAGAACATATTAAATGCTAAAGATTCTCACTTGTGAAATGGATCTCGTACCACTCTCATTCACAATCATTAGTACGTTAGGAAGTATTGAGCTGATTGTGACAAGGTAGAGACTGACTTTATGTGATAACTCGTACAGTAGAGCCCGGGCGCCAGTATTCAAACCAACCAAAATGGCTGCAGAATTGCTAATACACCTTGGATCAACAAGTTTTTACTAAAAGACCGTCATTCACTGATATTCATACTCCATTCATGCTATTTTGGATGTCAATACCAATCTGGTTGTCACTATGTCTTTGCCACATTGGTTTATGTCTATCCAGTGGCATCCAGATGTACTTTCTTCTCCATCTGTTACTACTGTCCCCTGGAAATCAAAGAATCCAGAGGAATCAGACTAATAAAATATGGGACTTGGCCCAAACAGTATGAAAATAACAACTCTACTGCTGGTGATTGTCTTACTAGTGTTGTTTTGAACAGCATTGTGTACCACTCAAGGATGCTTGCTGCCCTTGTCCTGTCAGTTTTTCCCTCTTATCTAAATATATAGGCCTGCAGGAGAAAAAGGAAGAAAAAAACACAAACCAGAGAAGACGGGGTTGAATTATGTCAACGTTCATTTAACAAATGAATTTATTTTCAGAAAATGACACATGTATGGACTTTATCGGCAAGGAAGCAATATTGTGACTCCAAATGCTTGTCATTAGGTGAATAGCATTTTTTTTTTTTAATTTGTCTCGCACTGCAAATTTTAAAGGTGTTGGTGAAAATAAATTCTTAATAGACTACTAATTTTCTGCAGTTGCATCATATCTTGTCAGCCAGTTCAAAATATTCAACATCTTTCATTGTTTCACAGCAATAATTTCAGCTTGGTAGAAACAATATGTTTAATGGAAACGTTTAAATGTTTAATGGAGTGATTTGTTATATAATTGCATATTGCTTTTCAATTTTAACACTAGAATATAATTATACTTGTTGTTGTTAAAGTTGTTAAAGTTTTTATTTAATTTCATATTGAATGATGGGGCTGGCCCAGTACCTCAGTGGCTCTTAGATTTCTTAATATAGAGAGAGGTTTTTGTGGGACTTTCATAGCCAGAGAAAGAGACACTATTTCTGCTTAATCATTGGTGTCTGAGTGTAAAAAGAAAGTGGGGAAAGTTGATTCACTCCGTTTGAAAAAGGCCTTGTGACTGAAAATGTCACACTTCATGTGACAGGATAACTGACACATGTCAGGCTGCCTTCATGAGCAGACTCAGCTGAGAGTAACACTTTGTTGAGGCGCTGCAGTCGCCCACAGTACACCCCACTGACTCCCTGTCTTTCTATGCTGTCACAAACCACATCAGAGGAAACTCGGATTTACTGATGAGTAGGCTACAGTGAAAATGTGTTGGGGGACATTTTCCTCTGAGACGGAAATGTCCGCTAAGCTGTGATTCATGCTTCCTTGTGTAGTTGTTTCCTCATCTTCAAGGTCATTTGAAACAAGTGGAGTGGAAATTTCAGTAAAAGTCCCTAATTACTGAGAAAACACAACTGCTTTACAGTTAATGGAAATGCTGCATTAAGCTGCCAGATAAGCTTACTCTCTGGTTAAATGGCATTTATCTGACAGAGTCTTGCTTAGTCTGACCTGTCCACAATCTCAGGGAAAAACAGTAATTTCATTTTAACTGCACTTCAAACCATGTCTTGCTTGTGTCTAGTGCAAGAGCTCTCCGTCTGCTCCAAAAATGACTAGGTCGGCCATCTGTTGACATTGATGTGGCAGAGAGTAAATCCTTAACATCGCTGTCATCTTCTCTCTCCAGGTGCATGATGAACCGACTGTGCTGTAGTCGTCTAAGCTAGTCGGGTGTCGCACCATGGCCAAACCTGGGAGCGACCGAGATGGAGCCATGGTGGATAAGCAGGCGGGGAAGAAGGTTTGTGAACACAGTAACATAGTTCTGCTGACGTTTTCAAGTCCTAGTTATTTTCTTGTTGTTCACCACATAGTTTTTATGTGATAGAAAAGAGAAAAAAAATAGATCCCATGTTGAGGTGCAAAGAGGATCCTGCAGTCACCCTGCATAAGTTAAATGCAACAACTACATTTATTAATTAGAACAAAAAATCTAGTAGGGCTCAGGATCATAAAGATGATGCATAAAGCACTAATAACCTTGTCTTAACTTATCCCCGAAGGTGAGTTATACAAGTGTAATAATTATATATGAGCATAAATCACCTTACATGCAGCTTCATACTACTATGTCACTGTTAGCAGAATCTTGTTCTGTTGATCATTTTTGTTTTAATGTAGGTATATGATCAAATTCAAAAATTCTTTTTAAAGTTTTATTAAATAAGCTTAATGGTAAGCAATGCAGATGTCACACCTGTTTATGACAATTTTTTGAGAGGCATATTGCTGTTTTTTTTTTTTTTCCTTGAATGAATTAATTCTTGGTTCTGAAAGAAATCAAATTAAGCACGCGTCATCCCTAGGGGTGGGACAAAAAAAAACGATTCCTCGTTGCATCGCAATTCAGCCTCGATTATTAAATGTTGACGCATCTATAACCTAAATCTGACGTAATGTAACACAAGTGGGGAAACAAAAAGCGGAACATAATTGTGCAGCAGGCCACCCATCACCTAGACAATTTGAGAGCACACAAATATGGCAGACTGCAAGATTCAACCAGCTCTGACTGCATTAAAAGCTGTTTGGAAGCACTTTGGCTTCTATAAGGTCGACAGTGCAAGTGATTTGACAAGAGTCATGCTATATGT
>JBAMYA010000009.1:2256731-2292645 GCA_037176975.1 Arrhamphus sclerolepis
TCTGGGCATGGAGCTTCACATGCCTTCACATAAACTTTCCAGACTTTCGAACTTTACTTTCTCTGCCTGTCTGGTTCCTTCATCTTTAATCAGAGTTGCCACTCTTTCAGCCTCCTCCTCTCACTCATTAAACTCCTCTGTCAGCTCAACAGTGTTGTGCTGCTGCTAATGATGAAGGGAGAAGTCTTCAGCAACTCCTTTGGGACGTTTAACTGCAGCGAGTTCACTAAGAGGACTATGCAGAATTTTTAGCCTGATAAAAAAAGACATTTAATTATTTCGAAAAGTGAACAGATTAGTTAAATGACTGGAAAATGAATTGTATAGCTGTATTATTTTTCAGCATCTTTTAGCCTCCCAAGCTGAACTTTTAAGTTGATTAGTATTTTTCTTTTCTTTTCTCTCTCGCTTTTCTTTTTTTCTTTTTTTAACAACAACTGAGCTAATGATAATCTCCCTTTCTGTTCATTCACATCCACACTAGTTCTTTCTACTTTAAGCCAATCACACATTTCTGGTGATGATGTAATTATGCAGTGCAGCAGGACTACATCGGCATGTACGTACTGGTTATTCATGTACAGCCTTCACACCTCTTTTTACTCTTTGTTTTGGCTATTCGTTGTCTGCTGCTCACCAAGAGGTCAGATCTGATGTGACAATGTGGAGCTTCAGGAGGTGTAAATTCAACCTGAGCTCACTGCTTAAGTCAGAAATACAGAAATACTTCCCTATGCATGGACGGAACAATGTTTCTCAACAACTGATGGCTAAAGTGTTTGAAAAAGAAAAAAATCTAGAAATGAAAGTAAAAATAGAACCGTGAGACGAGAACATTGGAGTTGAAAGATATATATTTTTTCTTTCTTGTGAAAGAGGCTTTTGAAATGACATGTCCTCATTTCCGGCAATAAAAGGACTCGGTGAAGTACAGTTGTTTTTCTCTTTTTGCTCCTAGGCTAAACAAAACACCCTTTAATAACCAGCTGTCACTTTATTCGATTGTAAATCCCAGGAGTGCTGCTTCTGTGCATTACTGGCTGAATGGTCATCAACTCCTGTCCAGTAATCGATGACTGAGCTGGGTTTTTTTTGCACAGTTGCCTGGACACGATGATAAACACAAGCACACGCATGTGTTATCAACATGTTTCCATCTCGGCTGAACTTCCTCTGGTTCTTATCGGACCCAGTGGTCTCACCAGGTTTGTGCGCCAATTCGAATAAGGTTGTCTAAATAAACAGAATAAAATAAAGAAATAAATAAATATATCTTCATTTGAATCTAATTTGTGAGACTATCGCTCATGAGGTGTGATTTGCCAAATTATGAGATGGGGGATTAATTATGTGATTCCTAGGCTCCTCAATTGTGGAGTTTCTGACTATGTCTTTATTTTTTTCTTGTTTACATCCTCAGCAGATGTAGAGAAAGGAAAAGTATGTTTGATCATATCTAATAAGCTCCATGATTGAAATAGTTGGAGTTCCTGAGTTTAACCATTGTAAGAACTTTGTGGGCTTCATCAAAAAGTAAGGAGTGCCTGACTGTGGGGACATTGTCTGGCTGAATTCCCTTTTGAAGGACATATGCATCCCCGCATCATTGCATCCTCCAGTTTCTTTGTTTTGTTTCCTTGGGTTGCTTCCAGACAGGGAGCTCATCCTGAGTGGAATCTGCTGTCAGGTTATGTGGACTTACTCCTCAGGAGTGCGCACCAACCACTGAGAAAACTCATTACAAGACTTGGCTGCTTTACAATAAGAAGGAGAAGAGGTACAATTACTCCAGAAAGAAGAGGATACAACAAAGGCATTAGAGAAGGTACACTGTCTACAATGGTTACTGTGATGGGATAAAGACTGCACCGGCCTGAGACAGTCTGCTGCACAACAGACATCCCACAAAAAATTAGCTATTTGTTTCATCTGAAATGAAGTGTGGAAGAAAAAGATGCCACTTTGATAAATATGACAAATAACCATAACTGAACAGAACAATATTGATGTTAATACATTTTTTCCCCCATGAACACCAGAAGAGCCACTGCTCTGCTGCGCCCTGAAACACATTCACTGAGCTCCACTGCCACGGTTTGTTGTCAGACCAAGCAGATTGCTCATGCAGTGCAGTACCAAGGTCAGTAGCCTCACCAGCCAAGTCAAAGGGGCTCAAAGTTCAATCAGAGTGAACTTTGACTGCTGCACACTTTGACTTATACAGTGAAACAAATAGACACAGTGGAGGAATCCATCAAGAATGAGGACTGAAACTAAAGTGTGCACTGAGTTAGTCACTGTAGAAACAAAGCTCCCTCACAATCCTAAAATATCCCAAATGGTCTCTGGGCCTGAGGGTCTCATGTACTCCTCCATCTGATCCATCCATTCATTGTCTATCATCATCCTAGTCAGGGTGAGGGGGGTCTACTGGAGCCTGTTCCAGCTGCCTTGGGGGAAAACGACTATGGTACATCCTGGAGAGGCTGACAGTCAATCCTTTTTATTTATTTTTTTATTCTTACTTGCCTGGGAGGGGTACATGTTTGTTGATGGCACCACTATAAACAAGCCAAAGGCTTCTCAACTTCTCTAGTGGGGACATTTTTTTTTCAAACTTTTGCCCAGTTTGTTCTGTACTACCTTGTTTGGTAATCAGACCAGATGGTTCGGGGGCATCTGCAGAAATACAGACTCTGTACTGGTCTGCTGTGGAGGAGTGAGAAGTGAGCCAAAAGGCAAAGCTCTCTATTTCCTAATGAATTTATGTTCTGTCCCTTGGTTATCAACGAAAAGAAAGAGATTGTGGATACAAGCAGATGAATTGAATTTCCTCTGAAGGGTGGCTGGACTCTCCCTGAGTGATACGATGGGAAGCTCAGTCTTTCACATGATCCCTAATATATTTGGTTCATTATCAGTTATTCAGTGCAACCACTACAGATATTAGATTATCATTAACTCATCATTGGCTGTGTTACGCTTATCCTGAATAAAAGCTTCTCCTGTGGGGATCAGGTATTTTCTTCCCAGTTAATCTATTAATTTGTGTTGCATTCAAGTTTACACAAGCAGATTTTGTGTTTTCCTCTAATTTTCTGAAGTTATTTCTGAAGTTAACTCTACCTAAATCCTTCAAATGTCTTAAGTGTCACTCTGGTGAGCTAATAACATTCTTTGATGTGTCTCCTGTTATTACTAATCATTTCTTGTTGTACAGAGGGGATTACATCCCATCTTGTACTTATATTTTAACCTTAACACTTTTACATGTCCCTTTAACCACCTAAATAGATACATGAGCTTAAAAAGCATATAAAATGACATGCATTTGATTTTGTAGAGGTGGTGTGCTATCTGTATGCAATGAAATGAGATAATGGTATCCTTTCTGATTGGGCGAAGAACAATCATCCTTCCCTAATATATTGTACAGGTCAAATGACTGGCACCCATTTAGGAAAAAAGAAAAGTTGCACATGAAGGTTTCTGATAGTAACCAGAGCATCACCTCGCAGATGATAAGAGATGCAACAGGTCCATTTCACCTGTGTCCAAGGCAACCGCTCGGTCTCAGTCCCACTGTAATGAACTCATCCAGATACAAAAAGCCATTGGATTTTTATTTTTTTTGTCTCAGGGATCTGGTTTGTCTGCGGACTTAGGAAAGGCAGAAAGTTCTGTTTATAGTAATGATTAGTCATTATCAGCCACAGCGCTGCAGGGTAGACTCCTCATCACTGAGTAAATGCAACCAAAAAGACGCACACCAAATTTAGCAACAAAACTGAAAAGAACAGAATTTACTATTTACGCTGGGTGGCTCTCAGTCTCATCTATAAGGTCCTAACTTTGGTTATTGTTGTTTGCAATGACATAAAAAGGAAACCCAGAGGAGTTGAACTACAACAACTCCTGCACTTGATACACATTTGTTAGTGATTTAATCAGTTCAACAATTAAGCTAATTATCACTACATTAACAGCTATCTGAACCACCAAAAATAGTTTCCATCCATCATCAGCCTCACCCACTTGTTCCTATTTAGGATCTGCTGGAACCCATCACAGTTCTCTTTGGGTGAAAGGCAAGGGTACGCCATTGATAGTGTGAAAATGGTTCTTGATAGTATTTAAAAAAAAAAAAAAAATGAAATGATATTTCCATTTTGTGCAGACAAGGTGATACATGCTTTTCTGTAAAACTAACAAACCTTCTGTACTTTGGCTGCAGCTTAAAGAGTAACTGGAACAATAAGTTGGACTGCTGTGGGACAAAGGAAATATTCATCGCTGCTTGGAATATTAATCCTTTCCAACCAGGACATGTGACCCTGATGTCCTTCCCTGTCAAGCAGTTGAAATGCCCAGAATTATAAAGGCAGGCTCTCCCTGCATTGACCTCGTCAGAACCTTTGTGAAATCACTGAATGCTCATTAAAAAGTTGATACACATTAAGTCGGTTTGAATGTGCTAAAAAGCATCAATCAATCTTTAAGCAATCAACCCCTTTGAGTCACATAATTAACCACTCAGCTGCAAAGCTCGACTTTTCCTGACATCGCTCCAGTTCAGTCAAACGCTTCCATTACATAACATTATACTCCTGAATAACTCCAAGTTTGTTAAAATATGCACATGTATGTGTATTCTACTGGTTTGTCGTATATCATCTTTGCTACTAATGATTTACTAATGTTTTTAGTGAGTTTCCTGACTCTTTATAGTAAGTGCCCGCTTAAAATGCATCTCCTTCTGGCAGACTATGGCTTATTGATCATCAGGAAATGAGCACAACATCCAGAGTGACAGCTGCCAGGCATTTGTGACCCTTACCCAAGGACAATTTAGTGGGTCAGATAGTTGATAATGCAAAGAGTCTTTACTCAGGAGTGGTGCAAACTGTTCATTTCAGGAACACTTAGCACTGACTGGGCAACGAAATAGAAAAAGGCTGATCAGAAACTGCAGCTGAAACATGCTGGCTTAAAGCATTATGAGTGGGACTGGTGTGAGCTCAGGCCAGGGCTGATATGAAACATTTCTTCGAAGCGAAGATGAAAGAGTCAGCGTGGCATTTTCTCAACTCGTTTGTTGCTTCTATTTTGAAATACAAAAAAAGTGAAAAAAAGAGAAGAAAAAACATTGTCTATCTGTGACAAGCAAATCAAAATATTACCCTAATTCTATCAGTTTCTTTAAGAATTGGGATGTCTTTGATATTGACCACAGTTGGCAATGCTGCTATAATTACAGGTGTTTCTGAAGCAAAGAAAAGGGTACAGATCACACAAGAAAGTCACAATTTTAATGATAACCTTTCTATCATATAAGAGCTAGAAATGCCACCACTTATTCTGAGCACATGCAACATGAGCTGATGTTCAGAGACTGACTTTTCTGGGAACATCTTGCTTATTTCAGCAACATAACAACAGCATGACTCCATAGCAAAGAAGCCTGAGCACTAAACTGGCCAGCCAGCAGTTCATACCTGTCCCAGGCTGAAAACTGACAGCGTTTTATGAAACAAAAAAAGCAAATGAATAAGCTCAGGATGCTGAGCAGTTCGCATTAAAAAAAAAAACAGTCAGAACGATGGTACTTCCCTGTTACCAACACTTGCTTGCTTTGCATCAGCAGTTGTTCTTTTTCTTCTCCATACTTTTTTCTTTCCACCATTCTCACACAACAAAAATGTAATTCAGTGAAAACAATGAATTGTTTTGATGCAAGTTCTGTTGTTTTATTCTGAATGACACGCATTTCAAGCACAGGCTGCAGGAAATGTTGAGGTCTCACTGGTGTTTCTGGACAAAAACCTTTAAGAGATTAACCGAGCGGCTCTACCAGCATTTGCTCTGTTGGACTAAATCATTTTCATATGCTCTGAAATTTTATTTAGTGCATCATTTTAATTTCAATTAGGCATTATTTTTAAATGTACCAAACTGTCAATTTGGTTTTTGCCAACTCTGTTGTAGATTAGTTTTTTCAAACTGATCTCCTTTGAGATCTTGTTTAGATCTTTAAGCGGAAGCTCCAGTCAAACAGCTGTCAAATACCAACTAGTACCTGATATCAGTTCCAACCTTTTTATGTGCTTTATTTGTTTTAAAATGACAAAGGGATGGACCAATTCACTGGTCAATTTACTTCTTTTCAGTTAATTGTCCAAATACGTTTGAGCCCCTGAAAAACGAGGTATTTTGCTTATAATGGTTGTATTTCCCGAATGGTAAATGTCATATTTTTTGTGAAAGTCTACCCTTTAATCAAATCTTGATTGTTTTATTTCAAATCCATTGTGGTGGCACAGGAAAAAGGAAAAATAAAATCATAAAAACCTGTTGTCATTGTTGAATTACTTCTGGATTTAATTGTGTATAAAATAAAAAGCACAAAATGTTGAAAGCTAAATGATCATCTGTGTCCTAATGAGTGGTAAATGTCATTAGGGAGCAGGTGGCTTAAATTTCCAGTTACGTAATCAGCTCAGTATACCGGTTTAAAAAAAAAAAAAAAAAGTGAGCAAAAAAGGGATCAAAATATCTTGTATAGATGTCAAAGTTTCGATATTCTCCAATTACTTGAGCAGTCTCTTAGCAACACTGCTATATTTATATTAAAGACATTTGCTGGCATATGAAACACACATCCCTCAGCTTGTGATGTATTCCATGTTCACCTCAGATCATTCGTCCTGTGACAACGAGGTTCTCGGGAAAAACCTTATTTTCCTGAAGGCACTGATATATATGACTGAATTTAAAAGTAAATATGCTTCATATACTAAATGATCATCATGATATGTCCTCGACTTTAAACTGAAGACATAAATCTGGAAATGGAAACAGTCATAAGAATTAAAACATCCCTAGAGGACAAATGTACATATTAATAGACTCACTTGGTCCTCAAATGACAGAGCCTGCCCAACGTCACGAGGAAACCCATCAATGACAATCCCCTTAGCATCTGGGATCTTCATAATCTTCTGCTTTATCTCAGTTATTGTGGTTTCCTGGGGAAAAAAAGAAAAGAAAAAGCAACATGTTACTCTCCATCACTCAGTGTCTCAGCTGTAAATGTCACAGGAGCAACAAATAAGTCATAAGTAAGCCAATAAGTAAACAATTGCCTCATCTGAAAGAAGGAAGGTCATTAGATTTTTACCAACGCCAGGACATGAGCTTCATATCACATGTATGAAGCTGATATTGGCAGAATACTGGACAATTTTGCCACACGCGTCATCTGTTTATCTGATTGTATTTAATATTCCTGACTGCAGCATGGTGAAGAGCTCCAGAAGCCAGAAAGTGCCAGCATCGCTTAGCATCACTTACTTCCTCATGGCTGGAGGAGGTCAACATGTTTGAACGCATTTCTCCAGGCGGAATGCATCTTGAGATACAACAGAGATACACGAGCAATGCTCTGATCTAAAAATAACACAGACCTTTTATTTCCCTCAGACATCAGAATGTGAGCAGTGGTCCAGCAGACTACACAGAGATTAAACCTAATCTAGATCCTACGAAACAAACTGCTGTATAAAAATCAGAAGAAGCCAACCTGAGGACTGAAAAACCCTCCTCCATTGTGATCAGGTCCTGGCCTCTCACAGGAATGGCAGGCATTAAACATTCTGTGACTCTGACAGAGACGATCCACCTACAGCACTATACAGCAGACCAGCCGGTTTAGAAGAACTCCCATTCTCTCATTCATAATATATAACAGATGCTTAAAGGCGTTCTCTACGGAGAGCAGTAGCCTGTGAGCTCATGGATTGTTTTGTGCATCCCTAACAGGTGCAGTGTTACACGATTGCAGTTTTCATATCCATCAAATGTGACTTACTGCATTATGGTGTAATTAACAAGAAACAACGTGTGCAGTTGTTACCCTTTTTTGTTGCTCTCACAAAGCCGTAATATAATGTTGTGCATAAATTTTACTTAGTAACAGAGCACAGTGTAACAGAGGGTTATTCTAGACTCTGTTTAACTATTGATGATGATGATGATGATGCCACTATATGTGGCACTTCTCAAACGTTTGATTCTCCATGCTGTAGTTCAAAAACAGGGTTGTTTTCTGTCTAAAAGTACAAGAAATATAGAATGTAAGAACTTCTCTAACAGCCCTCTTCTTCTGTGCAAATTCAAGCCCTTTATATTCATAGGTACTGCATTCAGTATGTTTTCTTGTTGTGTGTTTATACTTTAATCAGCGAAGCCAAACCGCACATCCTGAAGTTAGAGATGTTATCAGTAATGAACGCTTTATCAACACACGCATCACACTCATAGTCAAGGAGATAAAACTGTGTTTAATTTCCAAATTAACTTTGCAGACCAAAAACATTTGATACATTTAGCAGTCTAGTCACGCTCTTGTGCTCACACTGTCAATAAAACTTGTTGTTCAACCATTTTATTGCTCGCAGCGCACCAACAAACTTTTTGTCTATGTTGGACTCAAAGAAAATGACAAAGGCAATGATTCATTTGCAACGACTAACTGTCTGAGTAAAGCATTACTCAAGTCCAACAAATGACAGCAAGATTTGGGGGTATAAAGTACACAAAAGGGTTCCGGAGGTCTGGGATGTCCTCTAGCAATTAACTGCAGATCGCTGGGTGATGAGTGTATAGCTACAAATGGGACTGAAGTTTCATTCAAATGCTAGTTTTGAGTGCATTTGCACAAACACTATTTCAACAGTGCACCAGCTGACAGACATGCTCCTTTAAAAAAGAAGAAGAAATAATTTAATCTATTTATTATGGATTTTATTTGCATTCTTATGCTGTTTTATTCATTTAACTTTTTTTTCTCTGTTATCTTTCATTTTAATGGCTTTGCACGGCAAAATCGGCCCTCCCAGAAAGAAACCTAATATTCCTAAATCTAGTCAATTTGTCTTATATTAACCTCTTAAGACTTGCGCTTTGGTTTGGTTTGAATTTTTAAATGTGTTCTAGGTATTTGTGGTTAGGAAGAACCAATATATACAACCAGGTATTATCTTTGAACATTAAGTTCTTTTTAAAAAAAAAATTACGTCCACAAATGTGGACACTCAGTCCGAGTTTCCCCAGAGCATAATCACGACACCATTGGGTAGTAAAGTATAAATCTCTCTTATTTCCAGCCTGAACACTGTTTAACACTTTTTGTTGTCACTGTTACAGACATCTGACTGTCTTCCAGCTTCGTTCACGCTTACGTGTAGTTGCACAGAATTAAGTATTATGGTGCAAACAATCTGATGAGGTACAAAAATTTTAAACCCTCACACAAATCTAGCTACAGAGACTAGGGGTGGGAGAAAAAAATGATTCTTCGACGCATTGCAATTCAGCCTTGGACATGTCTGAATTGACTATTAAATGCTGAAGCATCGATAATCTAAATCTGACGTAATGTAAGACAGATAGAAAAAAAAAAAGAGCACTTAATTGTGCAGCGAGCTGACAAGACCCTGACAAGAGCACACAAATATGGCAGACTGCGCGATTCAACCAGCTCTGACTGCGTTAAAAGCTGTTTGGAAGCACTTTGGCTTCTATAAGGTCGACAGTGCAAGTGATTTGACAAGAGTCATGCTATATGTAAGCTGTGTCACACCAAGATAAATACGTCGGTAACGCAACAAACATGAGGAATCACATCGTACGCGTCTATTCAGAGCAGGAAGGAAAACAGCCGGCAGGTGTTGTTGCTACAAGTGGTTCTACTGACCATAGAACAAGTATTTGTGGAACTTCCACCCTCCTCAAAAAGGGCTAAATGAACCACAAAGTCTGTTGCAATATTTACAGCAAGGATTTGAGGCCGTATTCAGCTGTGGAGAACGAGGGGTTTGTATGGAGCTCTGCTTCATACATTAGAACCAAAATAATGCATCCCTTTGGTGAATATTTCACTGACACGGCCATCCTGAAGTTCTACAACCAAACACAAGTCATGACATCAGTCGTGAAAGCCGGTATGATAGCAGTTAGACATGACACTTGGACATCTATCACCCCTGAATCTAGAATCCCCTGAACCCCTGAATCTTATAATAATTTGTTTACTGAAGTCTGAAAACACTCATGTTAAGCTGCCAAAAAATAATTATAATCAGTTATATTTATATATCATAAATATAATCTTTTTACTTTGGTATAGTAAAAATACTTCTATATAAGCTATAATAATCTGTTGCTCATGTCGCATCTATTTGTTTACTTTAAAAAAAAATTATGAAAGTACAGTTACAAATGCACCATTTTTAAACTAAAGTGTAGCAGTGGTCCAGGGTCCCTTGGTGAGTGTAAAAAATGTTACTAAAGGATTTAGCAAGATGCATCGATTCTAGATGCATTGATAATCGATTTAATAATTGAATCGTAGCCCCCTGAATCGTCATCAAATTGTGAGGTGCCTAAAGATTCCCAACCTTAGTCATCCCTGATGTGCCATTTACTCTTAGAAAATTGTATTTTCGATTATGCAAACATTTGACCTATTGATTGTTGTTCCTTGGTCTAAGTCTTCTTACTTTAATTTGTTGATTTATTTCGTGGCTCAGAATCTACGTTATGATCCGTACGATGAAATAATTGCTCCATTACAGTCCTAATATTTTGCCTACTAGAAAGGTGAGGTGCGGCAGTGATCAGTGTAGATCCGTTCAGATGATTAAAATGTATTTCTTTAATTGTAGGTACGGTGAGAACTTGCAGGCCATTTTGACACCAAAACAACTGAAATAGTTTAGCCATGACCCCAAGTCATGTGACAAGTTTCTGAATAACATATCCATGGACGGTCAGGATTTCCAATTTACCTACTTGAAACTTGGTCATCATTTCTTGCAGTTTTGCCAACTTTGCGGTTCGAAGCCAGAAATGTCGATCAGACTTGTGTGTTGTCAGGACAGATGGTTAAAAGCTTTCATTGGTGCTAAAATACGTTTGTCTGAGTATGTTTGCACCCCGTCATGTTTTGCTTCATCGCAGTGACAGCTTTTTCTTCACAAACATCTGATGTTTCTTTGATATTAGAACCTCAGTGTGCAAACGCACTCATAACCACTCATCAGAACAATAACATGTGAGTGCTGGCAGGGAACACATCCTCACAACACCAGTCTGTACCAATGTGCTCTCTAAACTTTACCTCACACCAGCAGCTGCATATGTATATGCTGACGTTGTTGCTATGATTGTTTTTGGATTCAATACTAATATTTAACTAAATTAATATGAGTAGGGCTTTAACTCACTACTTAGTCCCCCTTTACTCCATAAAACTAATTAAGCACCAGCAATGACATGTTGGCAGTTTAAAAAAAAGCATGATTTTGAATGATAAAATGATATTTTAGTGACTGAAAAAAGCAGCGAGCTACTGTTTTTCTTATGAGCGCTGCTTAATTATTCTTTTCTACATAACTGAAAGATTGTCTTGCCTTTACTTTTAAAGCAAAAGTGCTTTACATCTAGACTCTCATCTCCTTTGAACAGTTCCAGACACTTCAGTGTTGCACAGCTGGCACAGTGCTTCACTGAGATCAAACAAGCGCCACATTGCAGATATTTTCCTCCTGCCAGAAATGTGTTTTACTGCACCAAAGTGCAGCTCTCTAAAAGTAATGGTACTGAAAAAGCTTTGTCTGCAGATCATAGTGCAAAAAAAAAAACAAAAAACATCCGAGACTGTGATAATACAAATATTACAGTGTTATTGGCCTGTTAGTGTGGTTGTTCCATGTTACCTCGTTCAGATTTGTGGCATTGTTTTTTTCTTTAGGAATCATTCAAGCTCTTTGTTCACTTGTATGTCTAATGTCAGTCCAAACACAAAATTCTATCCATCCATCATTTACACCCACTTATTCCTATTTGGGACTACATACTATTCTGGTCACCAGCCATTAACATCTCCCAGTAGGAGTTGGTTTCCCTGATTTTAGAGGATCAGAAATTCACATAGCCTAAGTCTTGATGCGAATTTGATGAATCTCAGCTTACCATGTGACTTGCATAGCGTTCTTCATTCTCTTGAATTTTAATTTCATTACGGCTTTTTTTTTTTTTTGCTCAGCATTTGAATCAGCGCAAATGTAACTAAAGCTGAGCTGTCATTACTTTTATTGTACACAAATCTGTCCTTTCACATTTCTTTTGTTTGCTATTAAATCTATCAAAGAAGAGCATCAAATATATTTGAGAAACAGCAACAGACAGCTTTATTTATTTTATTGTAATTATCATGGAGATGACTTAAGATTATTTACTCAATCCAACATTAAAATTGCTGTTGTTGCTCCCTAAATTTGTGGAAAAAATGAAGTAAACAGTCTTTGGAGTTTGCATGAACACAGCATGCACAGGTTCACAGAATTTTTACACTGCAACAAACGACAACAATAGACTTCTGAAAATAGAGGGAAAAAAACCTGTCATTCCTGATCTTTTACGTTGGGCAGGGACATGAGTGATGCAGGCAAACCTGCAACAATGTGTTGCAAACATAACAAATATCACCTGTAATATAATCACATGTAACTCGTTAGATTAGTGTCATGTTTTAGCAAGCTTTGGTTCCGCATGAATTAGTGCCTGCATACTAAGCTTTCTCTCTCTCTCTCTTACCTTTGCCAAACTACTTAACAGCCTTTAGAATGGGGCTGCTGGGTACTGGCATGGCTGCATTGTTCACATACACTGATGCACAAAGCACTTCATTCTAGCCGCTTTTTTTTTTTTTATTTTTGTTTTTTGTGTGTGTGTCTGTGTTGGGGGGGGGGCATGTTAGACATGCTTATTTTATTTCACTTCTTCCCATGTTTTTGTCCTCTCAGAGCAAAGACAAGTTGTCCCCTTTCACCAAAACTCCAAAGTTGGACAGGAGTGAATTGCTGTGGAAGGAAGGGAAAGCCAAGTCTTCCATGAAGCGCAAGCTCTCCTTCACATCAAGTCCGCCCCGGACGGAGGAGCGGGACTCAGACACTGGTAAGAACTGTTACCATTCCACCCTGCTCCTCCTCAAACTGCCATGCTGCTGGCCCACTGCCATGTCCTCACACTGCCCCCTGGTGACATGTTGTACTTTTTCTTACAGACTTTCTTAGAGACTTAAAATAGATCACTTTCCACACTTGAACTACAGAGGCCTTCTATTTTCCTGCTGTAATTGTTCACCTTAAAGCTCTCGTGGTATACAATAGATAGCACTTGATAATAAATCACAGTTAAGTGGACGTAACTTTCAAGGCAATAAAAGTGTCCCCCTCAGCAGCACTTTGTTGTTCTGGATAAATTTAAAAACTGGCCAATCTGTTTATCACTTCCCAGATGTTTAAAGGACTAACGTACCTGTCAAAATCACCAGAATTTTTCTTTCTCAGCTCTTTCTAATGATTGTAGTTTTTTTTGCCAGAATAAGTTTGTGTCAGCTGGTTTTAGACAAAGCATCATGGGAGGCTTTTATTGCAATTACAGTAACTATCAAGATGTCATAATCTTAATAGCATTGTTTTGGCAAGTTTCATCCACCATACATCCACATGTCCACCTGCTTATAGAGACACCTAACCAATTTTCCTTGGTGAATAACAACCCTCAACTCATGATGAGTATCTCTTATTTTCTTACAGATACCTCTCTGATAATCGGTGACTTATTGATTGAGCCACTCTATTATGTTTCTTTTGTTTGTACCAGGGTCTCCGTTGTCCGCCAAAAACTGTTAAACGCATCAGCCAGCTGCATCGTAGCATTGGTTGTCGTATTCCTTCATTACTTTAAATATTGGCACAGTTGCTTAGTCCTACGTAGGAGCATCATCCCGAGTGAGGCAAGCGACTGCTTGACATTTGTAAGAATTGAGATCATATCCTGCTTTTGAGATTGTACAAGCATTCTAATTTCAGTTATGCATTAAAGGAAAGTGTAAGCATTTTTCAGTTGCCTCAAAGGTTACTGAGCAGTAACTGAGATAAATGGCTCCCTCCAAGTGTTTGGCTCACTCTCTTACTTGTGTAAACGCTACTCTGGTCCCATCATTTAGTCAGAAGCATAACTATATGTTTGCATCAGATTTGAGACCTAAAAATATGTTTTTGTGTGTTGAACGGCCATAATTACAATAAATAAAGTGCATGTTTATCAAGACCGCAGGATCTGATGCTTTTGCTTTCATCTCTCCTTCAGAGCAAAGCTCAACATAATTATTTTCATTGTGTGGTCCTGTGTCATCCTGACAGCAAAAAAAAAAAAGCCCCTCAATTTTAGTGTAATTTATATGTTGCACGGTTTCTAAAGGTAAACGTAGCTTTGAGGGTGGCTTTACCTTCCAACAGCTTTCCCTAGTTCATCTTAGGGCCCTTTGTTGTGCAGCTGTAGGAGGAAGTGAATTAATGACTCCAGCAACCGCCTCGGATTGGATCTCCTTTCCCGTCTCCTGCGTTGCCATGACTCATAATCTGTGGCGTGGAGTGCGAGTGTGCCGCTGTGCCTGCCTGTATTTGAGTACATGTTGAAATGAGGAGGGTGCGAGAGCATGAGCGTTAATGCAGTGCTTTCCCACCCTTCTACCCCCTCCTTGCTCTCCCATCCCTCCTCTTCCCCCCTCCTCCCATCCTCTCTGCTTTGCACTGTAGATGACTCAGACCCAGGCCAGTCGAGTGAGACCTGGGGAGAGAGATTAGTGCCTCCCTGCAGGATATACGCAGGTAACCGCTGCAGCCCGATCCTCAGAACCGTGTCCACCTCGAGTCACTCTGCCCTACTACTCTGCTGCAGACACACATGCACACATGCACGTGTGTGTGTTTTCGCCTTGCATCCGCCTCAATTACAGCTCAGCATGTTATGTGTTTAGTAAATGCCGACCGACCAGAGATGAGGAGGCCCGACGAGTGCTGTCTGCGCTTGGTTGGCTTAAGAGAATGCTGCCTTTTTATACACGTTTTTTTTTTTTTTTTTCCAGACCTCATGCTTGTCATCTGTTTTCTGCGTGCCCAACAGATACAAGGGGAAGAAGAAAATGTGTTGCCATGACAATGATGTTGCTGTTTTCAAAGGCTTTTTTTTTTTTTTTTTTTAATTTCTAAAATCTTTCTTGGTTCTGTTGCAGATAAAGATGGACCAGATAAGAAGAAGGTGAAGAAAGAGGCTGGGAGCAGGAAGTCCCAGGCATCTAACCTTTTGTTTGGGTATCCACTGTCGGAACGAAAACAAATGGCTCTTCTAATGCAAATGACTGCCAACAGTCCAGGTTTGTGTACCTGCCCTTTCAACTTAACTGCAACCTTGAGCATGTCGAGTGTTGGATTAGTCATGCTTCTGAGCACTTTGACTGAACTTCTCAATGTATGAATCATTCATTTAACAAATTCTGAAATGAATGCAGAACCAGCTCTGTTGCTCAGTCTGTCTTTCTCACTGAGATGAGACGTTGGTTGGATTAGGAAATATTTATATAGTATTTATAGTTCAGCTCTTTGTAATTGAACAGTTAAAATTCAGTAGCAAATCAGCTTCAGCTCGAAGGTTTTGACAGCAATGAGATTTGAAACAGTAAGGATGTTTTCATAAATGGTTCCCTATTTTTCTCAAGTGCAATCTTTAGTTGTTTGTGGGTGTTTCTGCCTGTTAATCTCGAGTTCAGAAACTGAAATTCAGCTCAATCAGGTTCAGATAAAATGACTATACCTCCAAACTGCTGTTGCAATGCGTTTTGGGTCCATCTTTGATATGAAACACTGTAGCCTGTGATGCATGGATATATGTTTTGTCTCGTTGTTATTTTATTTTTTCATCTTGGAAGTGTTTGCTTTGGCTTTTCTTTAATGCCACCTCACCAGAACATTCTCCTGTTTTCATTGTCACTCCAGCTGTCGTACCCATGGTTCTTTGGATCTTGTTTTTGTACCTTACAGAAACTCTTACACACCAGACTAGCAATTTAAAATGGTGGTTAGAAAATGACCTCTACTGTGTCTGTGCACATCACCAATATCAGGGAGGCAAAAAACAAAAGATCCAAAAACATGGTTGAACACACGGTGAAGACCGAGTTCAACAGATGTTGTAGTGCCACAGCGCTGAACAGGGTGCTAATAGATGTAACTGAACAAGGCAACCTGGGCCTCATTTACAAAACCTGTTACGCAGAAATAGTTGCGTGATGCAGGGTCAAATTTGCAGTCGCAACATTACTCACAAAAGTCAGGATCTATAAAGAATCTCTGTGTGTCAAAAAGTCCCCAATTTTCCTGAAACCTTTTGACCACACATATAATTGTGCGTAATGCTACCGGAAGATTTTCTAGACTGCTCTTTAGTGACTTGCGATGGTAACACAAAATATCACATGGATAAAGAACTCTGCATAGCGCACAGCCTGCATATGAGCATAATCCTGGGGTCTCAGGAGGAATTTCACCACAGAGCACAGCTCTGCGATGATGTCACATGATGATTAAGACAGCAAGAAGGTTGACCCTTTAAGAAGTTTTTGAAAATACATTTGAGACATTAGAAATAACGTCACACAAATTACTTGATATTGTTCTAATTTCTTTTAATTCATTTGTTGTTTCTCTCTGATATTACAGAGTAGCATTCGTCAACACCCGTCCTCCTCCAGACGCTCCATGCACTTGGGGCGTGGTTGCGTAGTCTCTGTGGTTACCATTTTTAACCAATAACATTGATATGCTGCCTCATTTAAACACACATTGACATTAACAAGGTGCTTTGCATTGATCATTTATGCTTGAATGTGTGTGTGTAGGACAGGAGGCGGAACCTTGTACGCAAACGTTGAGGTGCAGCCATATCTATATAGGGAAATTGCTTGCTTATGTGCATATGTAGGGTTTTATAAATCTGGCTTCTTCTTTTTTTGGCGCAGAGCACTTTCAGCTTTTGTTCATACGTACACTTCCTACGCAGATGGAGACCATGTTGATGAAAAACACTGATGTGTTTGTATTGCGGTTTTAGAAGTGCAATGCAGAGTTGTTCACTCCTAATTCATGGTTATCAGTTGTATCTTCACTTTTGAAGTGTTTCTTGTTTTGGAGAGATGATGACAAATGAGAAGGAAGTGTGTGCGCCATGTTAATTTAGTCATCCGCTTTCTGTCATCGCTGCTGTTTCTCTTCGCCTGCAGCCATTAGAGTGATCTGTCTCACTGACCAGCCCATCACTGATTTGTTATGTTGAAATGGCTGAGAAGAGGGAAAAAACAGATAATTGATTAATCTCTACCAAACGTGCAAGGATATGAGATGTTCACACTTTCTACAGCTGATCGTCAGCTTGGTATATGAGGATCTCAGTACTTTTGAGGCTTTGTAACTTGACTGAATAATATTTAAATGTGATGTGACATTGTTTTGAGACGAAGCTACATTAGCATAAACTGTCTGTGTCCAGTGTTTGCTTCAAGCATCAGCTAAGTATTTTCTCTCTGCATGTGTCCAGACTCTACACCCAGCCACCCCTCACAAACGACCCCTGTGCAAAAGAAAGTCCCCAGCAGCGCCTCATCTCGACAGAAAGACAAAGTCAACAAGAGGAACGAGCGCGGGGAAACTCCCCTTCACATGGCAGCAATCCGGGGAGATGCGAAACAAGTTAAAGAGCTCATTAGTCTTGGAGCTGATGTGAACGTCAAAGACTTTGCAGGTACAGCACTGAAAGCGATATTCATTTCACAGTTTTCATTACGTCTGTTTGGTTACCAGTTACATGAAGCTGAGTAACAGCTGCTGATTCAAGAAATGATATCTCTTTGTGAGATAACAGGAACAGCAGTGAGTCAGCAAATTAGTACATCCTGTGTATATGTTGTTTTTTTTCTTTCTGTGGGGAATATAGAGACCATGGCGGAATAAATTGTTGATGAATTCTTCAAACCTTCTGTTACTTTTGTGCTTACCAGGTTGGACTCCTCTTCACGAAGCCTGTAATCTTGGCTACTACGATGTGGCCAAAGTTTTAATAGCAGCAGGAGCAGAGGTGAATACGCAGGGTCTGGATGATGACACACCGCTCCACGATGCTTCTAGCAGTGGGCACAAAGATGTAAGAACCTTTCCTGAAGTTTCTCCAAATCAGCAAATCTCAAAAAATTCACTGTGTGACAAAAAAAATAAATAAATCAACCAAAAAAAAACTCGAATGAAGGTGTCTGTACAGGCTTGACATGTGAAAGTATTAGAGTAAATAAATGAAAAGTCATCCACATAGATTTGAAAATAAAATTGATTAAAAAAAAAAAAAGACATTGCTGTTGAAGTGTTTGGTCAAACAAGTCAAAACAATAGTTGATGTCAAAGGAATACATTTAAGACTTAAACATGAGCTTCTGTCAGTGCCACATGTTAAGTAGAATACAGCCATTATTATATCTTGTACACAACATAATTTGTCCAGTTTTGAATTGTCTGTAGCCATTTGTCTGGACATTTTCAGTTAATGAAGTGATGTTTAAATATGTGTACAACTGTGGGGAAAAAACCCAAAAAAGTTGACGTCAAATCTTTTTAAACCCATGCTATGTAAAACTACAATTTCTGAATACAGAGAGGCAGCATATCTGGGAAGAAATGTACTGTCAGGCCCAGGCGTTACAACACAATGAAGTCCACCTCCAGCGAGACGAAGTGTTATTTCCAAAAGTGCTGGACCTACCACTTATTGTCTTTTTGCCAGCACAGTAGTTCTAGATGCTCCCATGTGGTCAGAAGTGGTATTGCTACATAGTGTGGGTTTATCAAGGTCTCTTCATTTTCTCCCCGTAGGAGATTCTCAGCATCATTGTTAAACCTTTTCTTTGTTTGTTTTTCTTTGCAGATTGTGAAACTTCTGCTTCGTCACGGTGGTAACGCCTTTCAAGCTAATAAGCGTGGCGAGCGGCCAGTGGATGTGGCCGACTCTGAGGAGCTGGAGCAGCTTTTAAAGGGAGAGGTGTCACTGTCGGACCAGGATGACAGCTCCTCAGGTAAGCAGAACCTACTCACATGAATATTAATATGTTTATATCATTATAAATGCACACCTTACAGCACAATCTCCACTTATATATGTAGCCACTGTAGAGAAGCCGGATAGGACTTATAAAGTGCTTTTATTAACTTATATTTTTACTTGTTTGGCTTTAATTCGGATTATAAACTGACCTCCTCATCTTCACAGAATCCGAAGACCCACCATCTGTCAATCCATCCAGCGTGGATGACAACATAGAGGACTCTGATACCGAAAAAGACTCTGATGGCAAACCAACAACAAAAGCATCATCAACTGTGCCAGGGTTGGACGAGTACGAGTTCAAAGACGAGGAAGAGGAGGAGGATCTCAGCAAAGCTCTGAACGACAGACACATCCTAAGGAGGGAACTGCGGCAGCGGGAGAAGGAAGAGAAAGATAGGAACCATGTGGCAGGAAAGCAGAGCAACAAGGGGGATTCTTCCTCAAAGTCCAAAAAGCAGAAGACGGCTCGTGTCCACTGCAGCTCAGACACCTCCAGCGACGAAATGGAGAGTCTACCAGAAAAAAGAAACTCCCCCACGTGTTCTCAGAGCGCAGAGAACCACAAGCCGGACACAAGGTCAAAAAAGGACAGTGTTGAGCAAAAGGACAAGGGTAAAGTGAAGAGGAAAAGCAAAAGTCAGACGAAAAACAAGGAAAACCAAGAGGACGGGAAAGAGAACAGTAAAACCTTGGTACTGTCTCTTGCAGCTGTGTCTGACAGCACCGAAAAAGGTCGAGAAGAGGACTCTTTCAAGATGTCTTTCAGCCCTAAAGATGACTCATCCGTCCACCTCTTCCATTTGTCATCGATGAAATCTCCTAAGCTGAACCACAGCTTGGCAGATAAACAAACGCCACTCAAGCAGGAAAATACGAAGATGTGCGTTTCCATCAGTGACGGCTCCTGTCCGGTGGACGGTGTCAAATATAACCACTACACAGACACAGATTACTGCACTGAAGGCTCCAGCACCAAGGGCTGTAAGCACAAGGAAAAGAGTAAACATCAACAGAAAGAATCCAATGCAGACGGAGACGATGGTCATATGAGCCCCTACAAAGACAGCAGCATAGGAAACAGTATAGATAGTAGTGATGGTGCCTTACGGAAGACGGATTTGGATGGCAAAGTAGTGAAGAAGCATAAGCTTAAACACAAGGAGAAGGATAAACACAGGAGGGAGTATGAGGCCGAGCGCAGCCGCCACAAGCAAAAGGAAGCCAGGAAAGACAGCCACAGGAATTTGGAATTTGACAGAGAGTTCTGGAAAGAAAATTTTTTCAAAAGTGATGAGACAGATGAACCTCTGGGAGTGAAAAAGGAATGTGAAGACAACAACACGCTTCAGAAGACGGCTGATTCTTCTCCTGTCAAAGATGAGAGAAACGCAAAGGAGAAGCACTCGAGCAGCAAGGACAAGAGGCTGAGAGAGGAGCGAGAAAAAGATAAGACCGTGAAAAAGGAGCGAAAGGAGGCTGCTGTTAAAGAGGAGAAGATGAAGGATTCAAAGCCGAGCGAACGGGATGAGAAGCAGGACTGCCACGGCTCAGGGCGAATGCCTGAAGAGACTCTGCAGAGCAACAGCATGAAAGAAGAGTCTGAAGAGAAACCCATAAGTGGGATCACAGCTGATCAAGAACAGCTGGAGCCCTCTGAAAAAGGCTCACGTGAGAAACCTGACAGGAGGCTTCCAGGAAAAGAGAAGGATTCTGATAAAATGGAGAAAAGGCATCTTGACAAGGAAAAAAAGTGTAAAACAGAACACTCTGACAAAGCTGAACCACAGAATTCAGTGGAACGTTGGAAAGAAAAAGAGAGAACTGGAGCCATTTCTTCTCTGTCGCCTGGGGACAAAAGTTATAGAGAGAATGAAAAACTAAAATCCTTATCCACAACCAAAAAGCATGAAGATAGCAGGAAAAATAAAGATAAGTTCGACAAACGTTCTGATAGGGAGAAACAGGATAGAGACTACAGTGTTGGAGATCACAAAGAAAAAGATCGTACAAACACAGAGAGGAGAGGGAAACCTCTAGAAAAGGTCACAGATCACAGCAAATCTGATCGCTCAAAAGAAAAGGACTGTGACAGAAAGAAGAGAGATAAGATAAAAGATGGAACGCTTTCATCAAGCTCCAATTTGAAATTAATTTTAGAAGAGAAGAGGAGCTATCCGACTGAGAGCATCAAGGTCTTATCCACAAAATCAAAGGAAGAAGTCGTGAGAACACCAGAGAAGGATCGCGACCGGCGAGATCGTGACAGAGACTCTGATAGGCACAAAGACAAGGATAAAGACCGGCACAAAGACCGCTCCCAGCAGGCTAAAATCAGCAAGGCCAAACCCATCGAGCCTGATGCAGAAAAGTCCAAGTCCAAAGCCCCCACTGCAACACGAGACGCTAAACCAAAAGAAAAAAGACTCGTAAACGACGACCTGATGCAGACCAGTTTTGAGCGTATGCTCAGCATGAAGGACCAGGAGATCGAGCTGTGGCATCGGAAACATATGGAAAAAATCAAACAGAAAGAGCGGGAACGGCTTAAGCAGCGGCCTCTAGCAGATGCGGGAAAATCCAAAGTTAAAGACAGAACAAAACAGGAACCGTGTTTGAGTAAGGAGCTAATGCGCTCAAAAAGCTCTGAAGCATCAGATGTCCACTGCAGAGATAAATCTATGAAGGACAGCGCGAGTCCCAGAACAATGTCTCTTGATGGGAAGGCTCTGCCCACCATCAGCGCTAAGGTCATGTCAGCGGTGGAAAACTGCCTGAGCAGATCGCCCCGGCCAGAGAGTGATCGCTGTGGCCTCATGTCCAGATCTGTGTCTTTAGTCTCCGTAGCTAGTTCTGAGGATTCCTGCCAGGCCACGACATTAACTCCCAGAAATGCCGAATACGACTCTGACATGAACCTGGAAGCCTCCGACTCGCAGCCTGCGTTTATTCAGTCTTCCCTCGTCATTCAAGCCGCCAGGTCACCGTCTGTCCACGACAAAGATTCCAACAGTCTTCCAGAAGTTCCGCAAAGTAACCGGATGCTGCTGTCGGGCAGACACGAATCTCAGTACCTCAGGGCTATTCTGGATGAGGATGCCAACTCATCATCTGAAAACAAAGGTGTCGAACATCCGCCCAAATCTGGCTTGACAACGATGGAAGGGGAGGAGCTGAAGGCAAAGGAGACTTTGGAAACTGATGAGAGCGTCAGTAGTCAGCAGTGTTCAAACTCAGCTGCTGATCCGGTCACAGAGAGAGAAGGAACCGCAGCTGGATTCGTAACAACACAACTGCTAAACAGAGATCTTCCAAGTAAAAACCTGACGCTTCCACAGTCCAGCACCCCTCAATTAGGTTCAGCAGAGCAGAACGCTCCCCCTTTCTCTGACACCGCTGTTGTGAAAGACATCCCTTGTCTGACAGATAGCCTTCAGTCGGAGTGCAATAAGAAAGAATCCGATCAACCGTTAATATCTACAGCTGCTCCAGCTGCTGAGCCGTCATCGCTCCCAAACACAAAAACCTTCCAGCAGAAAGAATCTTCTGGCACTGAAGACCAGGTGCAGACAGAATCAGGCAGCACGCAACTTTCTGACCCGAAGGACGAACTTGTGGAGAATCCTGATAGACCAGAACAATTAAATATTCAGTTGAACTCAAATACAGAGAGAGGTCCAGAAAACCTAAGGACGGAAGGGGTGGGGAGTGCAGTGCCATCCACCAGCTTGCACATTCCCACTTCTGCCACTGGGGAATCCACACCTGATCTTAGTAAAACTCAGTTCTGTTCTCAAGAAGATATCTTTCCAAATAACCAAGACAGCAAGAACTCAAGACCTTCCAATGACGATGCTGAACCACTTCCTGATGCTCAGATGGACGTTATGCCCTGCTCAAGCCCTGAAAACAGGACTGAAGAGGCGACCAACATCCACCAGAGGTCAGAGAACAGCAGTGGTGATGCCGTTTCTGCAACAACAGAGATGGAGGCAGTTGAAGGCAGCACGAGTACAGAAGGCCCATCTGAGTCCAAAGAGGAGGTCCACTCTGAGCCAATGGAGGTTACACCAACTGAGGACAAACCAGAGTCATCATCAGTCGTAGAAGAGCAGACTCCAAGCACCGTCCAGCCGGCAGCTCAAACCGACAGCAGCAGCACCTCGGGGAGCTCCTCTCCACTGTCTGGAGACCTGGAGTCTGATTCCTCTGGGACAAAGCTGAAAACACGCTCTGCAGACGAAGACGTTGACATCCACGTGCCCCATCCACGCAAAAGGAAAATGCCTAAGCTGTCGACGCCCCAGCTGTGGTCGGTCACTCAGCACGACAAGGAGAAGGGCCAGCAGTCTCTGGCAGCTATCGTGGACTCTGTAAAGCTGGAGGAGATCGAGCCTTACCAAACAGAGAGAGCCAACCCGTATTACGAGTTCCTGCACATCCGGAAGAAGATTGAGGAGAAGCGCAAAGTGTTGTGCAGTGTCACTCCCCAACCACCGCAGTATTATGACGAGTATGTGACCTTCAATGGATCCTACCTCCTTGACGGGAACCCACTCAGCAAGCTGTGCATACCAACAGTAGGTCTTCTCTAAATCCTGATCTTTATGGTTAAGAAATCCTAGATGTCCCTTAAATTTGACTTAAGAGTGGAATGAGTGACGATGTTAACAAACGGCCTGCTTTGTTAGATCTTTGACATGATGCTTATATTTTGTCCGTTTTATTAAAATTGATAAATTTATTAGCTATGGCTTGATTTGAGATGCCAGTTTTGTTGGTGATAAAAGATTTTTCTGCTTAAATTGGTGGGAAAAATTAAAGAACCTCCAGAGGGGAAAATTAATCCCAATTTACTTTATCATCGTATTGGAGTTTTGATTTTTTTTTGTTTTTGTTTTTTACAAGAGGGCTTGTGCATTTAATTGCTTTCTTTCTTAACCACAATAAGCAGAATTTAAACCTTAAAATTGGCATGTTTCTCTTCTGTCTTAAATGTCATCATCACTTGCAGTAAGAATCAGTCCTCTAAAATGATGATGGTAGCTAAATTGTTTCTGTTTCCATGGAGATGGCAACACATGTGAGATCTGCTGGAGAAACCTGAATGTTGGGAGCAGCAGGAATGAGAACATTTTATTACAGGAAGATTTATACATTACCTCAAGTCTGTTTACCAGCCATAAACGTGCGTTTATTCTTCCCAAAACCACATCTAACTGCAGATATTTGTGTCTCTGTCCACATGAAGACATAGCAATGGGGAATGGGCTGTACTTATATTTCTCATTGTTAAGCAGAATAAATTAACATTTAACTTCAGATGCTCAAGTCATCTGAAAATCTTATCAGGCGCAAAATGCGTGTTTTATTTCTTCATAAATGAAATTACCAACAGAAAATGAAAGTTGAACAATTAAGTTCAAAACCAGGCAGTTCATGCAGAAATTGTTTCAGTCATGTGCTTACTTCTCCTTCAGCACTGACATTATGTTTTGATAACAACACACACACGTACAATCATGGCCAAGCAGTGGAGAGGTGAAACGGCACAGAAATGCAATTCCATGATTGGCCACTTGAGGCAGGCTCGGGTCTCTGTAAACTCCCAATATGAGTTTTCATGCGACTCAATTGTTTAATTCTTATGGAGGCTCGACGTTATGCACTATTGAACGTGTGACTGGTTTTACAGCTGCAGGTGAATGTTGTCTCTACCCAGTAAGACGACCCAAAACCCAGTATTGTGTCTGCAAAAATCACAGAGGCTGCTTTCAACCCAAAGGCTAACGTAGCCAGACAAATAAACGCTCACTGCTGCTCTTCTAAACAAGCTGCTCTCACTGCACGTTGTTCACAAAGAAGTGTCCAGTTGATATTCACATTGACATAACTGTGACTGATGTTTTGTAATTCTTCACTGAACAGATAACACCCCCTCCGTCGTTACCCGAGCAGCTGAAAGAGATGTTCAAACAACAAGAAGTTGTCCGAATGAAACTACGACTGCAGCACAGCATTGAGAGGGTGCGTGGCTCTACTCTGACACGTGTGTTTGAATATCTCCAGTGTTGTCTGAGACAAAAAATACTGACTGGACTCTCTTTGTTCTTTCAGGAAAAGCTGATTGTTTCAAATGAGCAGGAGGTCTTACGCGTCCATTACCGGGCAGCAAGAACACTAGCCAATCAGACTCTGCCCTTCAGTGCCTGTACCGTCTTACTGGACGCAGAAGTGTACAACATGCCTCAAGATGTCCAGGTCGGTTACACAGAGCAGCATTCAGAGGCTGCGCCGTCTATGTCCGGCAGTCTGACTTCAAGTCTGATAAACTTCAAGAGATAATTCTAAGCTTCTTTTGTTTGTTTGTTTTAAATAGAACGATGATGGCAAAACATCTGTGAGAGATCGATTCAACGCCAGGCAGTTCATGTCCTGGTTGCAGGACGTCGACGACAAGTTTGACAAACTGAAGGTGAGAGCTACTGCCGAATCCCTTATTGCTTCATTACTTTCTAACTTAAAGATGCAGAAAGAAATGCAGCTTGAGCATTTCAAATTTATCACACAAGACTTGAGGAAAATAGTTTTGAAAGAATGAATTAATAAAAACACTATGAAGTGTTGTTTGTCTTTTTTTCTTCAATCACACAGCGATGGGTATATGCTGACGTAGGTGTCCTGGTGAAACTTTTTACATCTAATTTCTGATGTTTCACAGAGAAAAGGGTTTATCAGTATATTGTGAAGATGATCATTAGTTTCAGCTTCACTAAGACTTTTCTGTTTTTTACCCATCTGTTATCAGATGAAATGTTTCTTGATCTGGTTTTGATGTTTTTGCCCTTCCTGCTGATTAGCTACTTGGCCGTAAGTGTACATATATGTACATATGCTTTATATTAATAATATTTGTAGCTGGGCCAGCCATCCTAATTCTTTTCCTCTTACATGCAAGAATTATTCTGGTTCCTCTGAATTTGACATTGATTTTCAGGGAGCGGCACCATCGGATGCAGGAGAAACTGAGACGCCTTTAGATGATGTTGGAGAGGCTTGTGATGTAGGCAGGCCAACATCTAGAGTGGTAGCAAAAAAGATATACAGAATAGCGTGCAGTTGAGTAGGAACACCAGCAAGACTTTTGTTTTGCAGGGAAAAAAACTTGGTTCAAGTGCTGTTAGCAATTCTGCAGCCATCTCCTGGATGAGTCATCAAACAACGCTCACCTTTGCCTCGCTGCGATTGACCCGGTTAAACCCATTTTGTGAGCGAGTGTTCGTCTGCCAGGCTACATAGGCACTTCACCAATAAGCGATTTGAAACACAAGTTTTGTTCCTACGTTGCATTAAAGTTAAAGCACATTTAAAGCATCCAATATATTTACACACATATAAAAACAGTGTGAAATTGTCAAGTTTTATCATGGGGGAGATCTTTTTGTGATGGAGTCTTTGGTGTTGATGTTCAGCTTGTTTCTCATGTGAACAGTGCTGCTGCTGCTGATGATGATGATGATGTCATCCATGCATGTTATGTTAGTTCTACAAAATGCTTAAATGTGAAAGAATGTGTTCGTTGTGAAGGAATCCTACATATTGTTACCTGTCATAATGGAAGTTCAGACAAATTTTACCTGAAAAAGTGGAAGTTTTTTTTTTATTTATTTAAATGTTTGTTTAAAAGCCACAAAGAGACAACTTGAAACATATTTATTGTGTCCATGACCTTATTGAGAATCTCAGTAAAGGCTACCAAGGGTACCAGGGAGCAGTAATGGGGGCAGCACTCACTTTCATCTGTAGCTTTATCGTACTGTGCTCATTTCTCATCTAAATGACAACATCTGATTGGTTGTAATAATCTGCTCTTTGCCTCCACAGACGTGTCTCCTGATGAGGCAGCAGCACGAGGCCGCGGCTCTGAACGCCGTGCAGCGTCTGGAGTGGCAGCTGAAGCTGCAGGAGCTGGACCCGGCCACCTACAAGTCCACCAGCATCTTCGAGATCCCGGAGTTCTACATCCCCCTCGTGGAGGTCAACGACGACTTCGACCTCACCCCGATATGAGCCGTAGGACAGGTGTACTTCGCCACAGCAGCAGTCAGATTACCGACGGAGACGGCAGCCTGCTCAGTGGGGAGAAACGGGAGAGAAGACAAAAAAAATGTGAAGCACTTAGAACGTGTCGGCAACAAAAAAAAGGAGCACTTAAATGGTTGATTTTACTTCAGAGCTCTTACAGTCCAGTATAGGAAGACCACGGGGACAAGAAAGAAGGACTGAGCGGGAGGAAGGGGTCCGGGCCGCAGATGAAGCCCAGGAAACGGAGACCAAGAGCTGGGCCAGGTGGAGCAGAGCACCTGCTGCTGCTCACTGAGCAGGTTCACACAACTGAAAGATTTCAATTGTTTTCAAACTGAGTGTTCATACTTTGTGTACAGGCTGTGCTCTTAATTTTTTAACTTATTTTATACATAAAAAAGAATTGTGCATTTGTACATAGTCATGTAATTATTGTTTTAAACTTGTAAAAAACAAAATAATAGATATTTTGATTGTAAACTTGTTCTGTCTGATGTTTAAATGGACCAAAGTTGTTTTTTTTTTGTTTTTTTTCTTTTTTTTTTTTATATATTGAGTGTCCTCTTCGTCTGTGATGTTCTCGTTGTTGTTGGCTTAAGCTCTTAAGCATGTGTTGACTTTTGTTGTTCTTTTCTTTAAGCCTTTTCCTCCTTCCTCATCTGGAGCTCCACGACACAGCTGGTGTTTTTTGAATTTGGCAATTAAATGCTGTGCATGCGTTGCAATGTTTGTACTTCTTTTCCTTAAAAGCTGTACTGTGGACTTAATTGAGGTTTACTAAAGTGTTCCAGCTTTTTATTTTTCTCTTTCTGACATTGTGTTGCGCCTCTTTTGCAGCCTCACTCCTCATGTGTTGTCCTTTGTGTCATGCGCACATTAAAGTCTGTTGTGGCTTCCAAGGAAAAGGAAAAAAAGAAAAGGAAAAAAAACTTTTACAGTTTCAGTGTGAGATCACAACAAATCCTATTTTTTCAACATATTGCCTTTTGAACGATAGTTCTAAAAAAATGTCTATTTTAATATTTACTTGTTACATGACATGTACATATTTGTAATATATAATTGAATAAATTTTATTTGTTGTGAAATTACATTTTTCTCTTGTGGATTTTGTTACTTATTGGCAAAAGTTATTTTTATTGCTTATGACCAGTCACTGTGGTGGTGCAGAATTCTGCTCGGCCACCAGGTGTCACTGTAGACAGCACTGCACGTCCATTCAGCTGATTGGATGGTCCTGAATATTTCTAACCGAGTGTTCATTAATTTGGCTTAAAAATAGTGATTTTTAATTTATTTAAATGATTCAGAGAGAAAATGGAAAACAGACATTGTCACTACTGTAAAATAAGTAAATCTCGGGTCCCTTTACCAAAAATAGCATTCATTTTTAAATGTAGCAATCATTTTAAATCACTTCACAACCCATTTTTAATACAGGATTTAATTGAGGGTTTTCACTGATATCCTGAACGGGGAGGCAGCTTTTGTAGACAAATGATGTTGAAATAACACTTGTGAATGCCAGGATACAGAGTTTCAGAGCAGAACATTGCATTCCAAGAAGATCAGTGTTTATTCACATAAATACAAACCCAAATAAGCAAGAGGAGTAAAAGGAGCTCAGTGGAAACACAACTTGTGCGTCATGGCACATCCCCACCTGCAATAGCATACACCTATGACATCAGGGATGTTTCAGGGTCGACCAACTAAGCCGACTTTTGTACGTGGGGCCCACCAGAGACACAAATGGGCAGGAAAATGGGACCCCATGTTGGCCCAGAGTGAACTGATTTCCAGTGGTTAAACTCAGATACATGTGTCCAACATGGGTGTCCCAGTTTGGCCATACATAAGCAACCTCATGTGGGACCAATATAAGAAGAGCAGACATCCATTTATATCTCAGGTTAATGAAAAATAAAGGTTTTAAGTCTGGTCTTAGTGGTAAATTTGGTGTCTGCCCCCAGACTGAGTGATTCCACAAGAGAGGAGCATGAAAACTAAAGTTCATTCCTCCTGTTTTACTTTTGGAGACTTTTATGCAAGTAAAGACTGCAGTCTGAGAGCAAAGAGTTTGTTGGTTCATTTGTTGTCAGCTGTTAACTTTAGTCAGAAAGCTTTGCGTGTGTGTGCTTCAACACAATGGACGGCTTTTGGACATGTGAACCTATAATATAATATCAGTGAGCTGACTTGTAAACTTTGTGAATGGAGATAAACTTGCAGCATTGTTAGATGAGCTTCACTTCATCCGCCGAGACTGTTTTCAAACGGCTTTATTTGGTTTGTTCTCGTTTCATTTAATCTGCTCACTGAAACAGAAAATATCACGAGGTGACTTGGAATGTAATCTAATTGCCCTAATTTGTCCCAGAATCAACTCATTTTTAACTCGCCACATCCTCCAGAACAAGAGGACTTCATTTTTTTTAATCCTGCGAAAGATCTTAATCTGTCGTTGTATCAATAAAAATAAACATGTGTTCTCCCGGATCACTTCCTGATTTAAATTCTGTGAATTATTTGTCTCTTCCTGCCCTCAGGCTGGAAGCAGGGCCTGAGATAACACATGTAAACACCTGTGGAGCTGGATGGCCCATGAGAGCGCTGCTGTGGAGGGCTACAAATGAGCGGGGGGTTTGGCGGGAGGGGGCCGATGCCTGAAGGCTTCCGAGTCGGCCCTTTCTCACCTAATGAGCGCACTCACAAAGCTGCTGATAGGACAGCAGACAAAGGGCTCTTTAATGGAAGTGGGAGGGGGGATTTGCTGGTGGAGAAGAAGGCAAACAGATCCCACCTCACCTGGGCAGGCCCGAGTTGAGACAAAGCGAGGAAGATTTTACGCACGATTTTTACGCACAAAGCTCTCATCAATGCTTCTCACTGGACAGAAGGGGGGTTGTTTCAGTGAGCTTGGGACATTCAACCGATGTGTCTCTGTGGGAGACCCCAGGCTCTTCTTCTTCCTACTCTTCTTCTTCTCCACAGACATTTGCTAGAAAATGGAGTGTGTGCCTTTAAGGCGCCCGACTGCCTGTCGCTTTGTGCTGCTGAGAGACTGACGCCCTCTGGACACAGTGGACAGTTGAGCGGCGGCAGAACACCATCCTGGATAAGTTCAAAGAGGCAAAACAGCTCCGGTGCCCCCTCGCCCTGAAAAGAGAAGCCGAGACCTTTTCAACGCGTTGTGGTAAGTTTCAACAAAACATCCAGTGGCTTTACTTTTCATCGCTGCTTTGCGCTCAACGCGCCTGCGGTTGCGTGCGATTCAGAGAAAGTTTTTAGCAATAAGAAAAAAAGGGGGAAGAAAAGGGGAAGAAAATAAGAAGTGGTGAAGAAACAAACTCGCTCAGGAATGAGGGAGCTCATGTTCCCTCACATGTTTTCTCTCCATCACGTGAAGTGGAACAATGTGCAGCAAGTGTTGAAGTGTAAAAGCAGGAGTGCGTGTTAAAGAGCTGCACATGTGAGGGAGAGAAAAGTGGGTGAAGGGAGCTGATGTTGCCAGATGTGTAATGCGTGTGTTCAGGAAAGCAGTGCTGGCTTTGAATGAAATGTGACGCAGGTCTGTTAGAAATGTTAAGCATGCACGTTGAAGCTCTGGACTTATTTTCATGGCGAAGCATCATGTTTACAACACAGTTGCATGTGCTTTTTTAGTGCATTCTTTGTGTTTTACTTCTACAAGCTGGGTTCCAGATGTGAGAACCAGATCAGATGGAAATGAAGAATGCCATGTTTTCTGCTATCAGTAATGCAGCTTTATCTCTGTTTCCAGGTCTGTGCTGGTGAGCCATCAGGATGAGGCCTGGTCAGCTGATCCTCCCCACTGCTGCAGCCCTCCTCTTCCTCCTATCAGGACTGTCTCTGACCTTCGGCTGCAACAAAGCCCTCTGTGCAAGTGACGTCAGCAAATGTCTCATCCAGGTAAAACACTCCACGTCCCTCACGCTGGACCAAAACACAAACATGGCAATCATCTCTGTAGATGAAATCAGGACAGCGCAGCCAAGTTCAAGTTTTCCTTCTTCCAGCGTTCCAGCTGTTTTACATAAAACCACACTGCTGTTTCTCTTCACAAAGACGCAAATTACAAATTAACATGAGAGCCACAGAAAAGCAATATAAAACTACAGAGTAACATTCCTTTGACAGGCCGCTGAATTTGCTTGCATGCCAGCTTCACACAAGTATTTTTTTTTTTGAAATCACAAAGAAACTCCGGCTGCAGCAAAAGTCAAGTTACAATCTGCCAGAACAAGATGGATATCTGGAGCCAGGAACAAAGATGGGATCTGTTGTGAAGAATGCAGATGCATTCCTTCAATAAGTCGGGATGGAGGTTGTTTTCCAGAGATCGGAGATGGAAAACTGTCTGATCTCACCTTACCTGCCGTTAGATTTACTGACCTGCTTGCTCTTTGAGGAATATTTCTCTGTTTTCAGTCACTTTTCCCTCTCACATCAGTACAACAGTATGTCTACATACTGTACAAAATGTCTACATGTCTTTTTGTGATTTTTAAAGAGAAAATAGGAAACACTTGAGGTGCTGACCTGTCTTTATTCCACCTGTCAACTTCATTGTGAGCTGCTGCTTTTGCTTTTCCTTTGTTCTGAGGGTGAGTTTTGTGTGTTTAGTGGCCCTGCCTCTCTCATTAAGATCTTTAAATTACAGTCATTAACTGCGGTGGCCATGTCACCTGCATGACCTCAGCCAGAGTGAGTGTGAGCTGAAGGGGCGTTTTGCATGCAGCTGGATTACTGATGCTGGAAACTTTGCAGCTTTGTATGCAAATGAAGACTGCTGGAGTGAGACATGCAAATGGATAACTGCTAGTGCCACTGATTCCGTCCACAATTGGAAATGTGAATGCTTGGGTGGACTATCCCACAATCATCATATAATTCAACTGACAAGCAAAATACCAGTATATATTATCGGTAATTAAAACATTGTTTTTCTGCTCTGTGGCTGCAGGCAAAACCGACCTCTTGGCTCCGTGTTATCAAGTCTTGTTAAACACAGCTTCATGTCAAAATGTGGGATGTTCACAGAGCAGCACAGACTAATGTAGTATTTTTCATTTTCCTGTTATTTGGGTCATTCTGTGGAATCTTCTTGAAGATTAAACGTTATTTTAAAACTTTTTTTAGCACTGAATATACAAGCAACCATATTTAACTATTTGAACTGTGTACTGGCCAATGTCAGGCTGCTTTATTGCATTTTTTTCACAAGATGTGTAAGCAAAGGAGTCGGTCCTGTTGCCAAGAAGTCCACCTGCAGCTAACAGTAACAGGACTGAGTTTTTAGCATAGTTTTAGAAAATGTAGTGAAGTGATATTGAGCACATTCTACTGATTTGCCAAGCTACATATTTCTTAAATAAACTATCTGGAATAATATAGACCACAGCCATTTTTTGTACCGGCCTATAGGTAGTTTTTATTTCTGCTATAAAGTTTTAGCAGGAGCCAGCACCTAATGATCATTTGAGGATTTAGAAATTTGTTACATCCTCTATCACTTCATAAGTATGGATGTCTTGACATGTTTTAAAAGTGGACGTTGAAGACATTTAATTCTCAATTTCTTCTTAGAAGAAAGCAAACAAACTTGTCTTGTAACAGCACAGTTTTGGCCAGTGGTGTTACATGTTTTTTCTGTATATACATTTCACAATGTTTTAATTCTAAAAAATGTGCCTTAGCCAGAGTGAGTGCAAGTTGAAAAACCATGCTATTAGCTAAGCTTAGTTAATGTATTTGACATACTTTACAAGCATCTGAAAGCTTAGTGATTTTTTAAAACTCACAAAATAAGTTCCAATTTTTGTAATAACTAAACTAATCATCTCCTAGCTTTAGCCTTATAGCTAATGTAACATGCAGACATTGGTGTCAGTTTAATTCATAAAACCTGCCAAGGAACAAGTTTACAGAGAAGAACGTGGTGTTAATATGTTTCTTTTTTCATTTAACTTTATTTGGATAGAGATGCTTTTGCTGTTTTCCTGGCTTTCAAACTACAGTATATGATAAACTAAGCTAGTTTATTGTTAAATGTATCATATTGGGTATGTTACAGAGATTATTAGCGGTAATAAAATATTCTTTATGGCTTAAGAAAAGATTAATGTCTAGACTTGGCATGTAAGCACATTACAGGATCAAACAATAACATTGTTGCAGGTAATTCTTGTAAAACTATCATCCCCTTTGCTTCAGGTCATTATGCTAAATGGAGCTAATAGCTAAACCTAACTAACTTATGTTACAAGCAAGCAAGAAAGACTTTTTTTTTTTTTTTTTTTTTTTGTTAGCAGAAAGCAAACTTTAAACTAAGTTAGCTTGCTGATGTGGGGGTTTTTAAACCTCAGAAAGTGCCACATTACAACGTTTCCCTCCTAAACTACAACTTTAATGACTAAGCTATCTTCTATCTTTGGCTTTATACATAATGTGCAGACATAAGTTTAATTCTTTATTATTCAGAAAGGAGAAACAACATTTATTGAGAGCTGTTTCACATAAATCTTGTTTCCAGTCAGCACAATCATCTTTTTGGCCTGGACTCTTTGCCACCAAGCCTTCTGGTGTCTCTTCCTTCTGGCTTCACTTTCTCCGAAAATACTTGCACTTCTGCTTGCTCCTTTTTACTTCCAGGTGGCTTATTTCTGATGAATCCATAGGCCTGCTTGGGACAACAAGCTCTCTAGCTTCCGCAACCCTGCTGACACCAACTTGCTAGCTGTCAGAGGTGAGAGCGATGGTGTGTGTGCTGTGAAGGAGAAACTCCTCCACCTCCGGCCGCTCCGTAGACGTAGACTCCGTGTTGCCTGTGATTAGTGGGATCTGCTGTCTGATGCTTGCTTTCATGCTCTACTGCCATCTCAAGTCATTTGTCTGAATTCCCTAAAACCCCTGAGAGCAGGAGAACATGAGTGGAGAAGGAGGGGGGCTAAGGTCAGGAGGAGGTGTGTTTATATATGTGTGTGTGTGTGTCGGTGGGGGAGGTTGGGCAAATGTACATTTAGAAGCCCCAGAAGTGCGTATAGATTCATAATCCAGCTCCGTCCATACCAGGCTACGTAGCAGGGTGGGGCAAAAGCATTTCAAGGCCAACACACAGCAGCGGCCGCTTGCTTGGCAAGCACACGTTCACTTTCTCTCCAGTGTTTGTCACGCTGCAGCTGAGGTCTGACTGATTGCAGTGGTTTCCACTCCAGAGCAAGAGCAGCCTAATAAGGGCTCTTTAAGATAACCTCATCCATCTCAGTGGGGAAATTGCTCTCGGTGGGTTACGACTAGCGATTAGTCTGTCCATTTGTTTTCAAATTGTTTATTCCCTACAAATGTCAGCGATGGTGAATGACGAGTTCACAACCGAAAGCCACATCCTCTGACGGCGTGTTTTGTTCAAGAAGTGTTCTGAAAACAAAATGATCTGAATTTACCAGCAGGACGAAATATTGAAAACCAGCAAATGCCCAAATTTGAGTATTTGTTCCTTGTTTTCATTATTGGTTAAGCTAGCATTGTTTGATTAGATTCATATTTTTAAAAAGAAATAGCTTTTTCTTTGTAAATAGTTTGGTGAGAAGATTATAGCACTCGTGTGTTGGTGCAAAACACAGTAGTAGTCTGGACCAGTGTCCCACTCTGGGGTCTTTTAGCAAGTTTTACTGTGTCATCATTCAGCTAGATGACTGTTTTTACACTGACACGCCACAATACTACTGTTTCATAGTCACCAGTATGTCACCCATGCGGTGCTCATATGTTCAGACTAAAGGTGGTAAGCCAGCGTGTGAATACGAGCTTCCCGGGTACTGCAAGCATGTTATCTTCTAGGTGGCAGCACCAGTTGAAACCGGTCGTTACTGCTGCATTCATGGCTTTTGGAAGAAAACTTCTGGTGTGGGTAAAATAAAACAAAACTCCCACTTATTCAGTGAGGGTATGGAAA
The DNA here is from genome assembly GCA_037176975.1 of Arrhamphus sclerolepis. Taxonomy (NCBI): domain Eukaryota; kingdom Metazoa; phylum Chordata; class Actinopteri; order Beloniformes; family Hemiramphidae; genus Arrhamphus; species Arrhamphus sclerolepis. Next base: position 2,291,845 of record JBAMYA010000009.1, read on the forward strand.
AAAACAGGGAAGAATGTTGATGTGCTGAATCTCACGAAATTCCAGGCTATTTTCTTGTAATTTTGCCCCAAAGGTGATGATCACTGATAGTGAGTGTCTGGAATAACTAGATGAAGCCACTTGGGCAGAAAGACATGGGTCTGCAAAGTCCTGGAAGAGTGGTTCTGCCCCCTTACATGTGTTATTTGGATAGTCCCTGTTCAGACATCAAGCCTGCATTCCACGTTAAACCAGTTTAAATGACCAGTTTAAAAGGAAAATACTGGAATTAAATCAATCCTAGGTTTAATATTAGATGGTAAGGAGTGAAAGCTTTCTTTTTTAGGGACCAAAATTATATGAATCAAAGCCATTCAGTGAAAACGCAATGAGTTTGCAAAGAGGTAGGGCTGTCCAACTGATCAAATTTCAACTGTAATTTCAAAACAGTTATTTTTGCCACATATGTCTTGTATTCTGAATGGCACATTCGGGCATAGCCTCCACTTGGTCATAGATGACTGATAACTTCTTATCAACAACATTGGGTTAAGCAATGTAGAGGTCACGTTGATATTTCTGGCCAAAAGGGAGTTTAATGTGGAAATTTCATTTTTAAATAGTTATGATTTTGATGTTGATGAAAATAATAGTTTTTTTCTATTTTTCTCCATAATTGAGTCTCCCTTTAAAAAGTATTGTTTGTACCAGCACATCCTTTTGGTTGCCCCCATGTTGTAAAAAGTCCATCCATCCATCCATCTTCTATACCCGCTATTTCCTGTTCAGGGTCACGGGGGTCTGCTGGAGCCTATCCCAGCT
>JBAMYA010000009.1:2313449-2341548 GCA_037176975.1 Arrhamphus sclerolepis
TCATAACCCATATTTAATTCCTAATAGAACATAAAGAATATATCAGATGTTTAAACTAAGTCATGTTATCATTTCATGGCCAATATTAGCTCATTTTGACTTTGATGACAGCAACATATTAAAAAAAAAGTTGGAACAGGGGCAATAAAAGACTGGAAAAGTAAATGCTGCAAATCAGAAACAAACATAGGAACATTTGACAATTAATGAGATTAACAGGCGACAGATCTGCAACATGACTGGGTATTAAAGTGCATTTCAGAGAGGCAGAACCTTTGGATGTACAGATGGGCAGAGGTTTACAGGTCTGCAAAAACATGACAAAAATTGTGGAGCAATTTCAGGGAAAAAATGTGACATATCACTGTCTTAGAATGCAGTTCGCTGTGAAATCCACAAATGTAAGTTAAAGCTGTATCATATAAAGAAGTCAGATGTGAACATGATTCAAAAATGCCACTGTCTTCTCTCAAAGCTCATCTAAAATGGTCTGAGGCAAAATGGAAAATTGTTCCGTGGTTAGATGAATCAAAATTTGAAAATTTCTTTTTGGAAACAGTGTCACAGTATCCTGCAAACTAAAGAGGAGAGGACAGCGGACAGCTCAAAAGCCTGCATCTCTGATGGTATGGGGTTGCGTTAGTGTCTACGGCATGGACAGCTCACACATCTGGAAAGACTTCATCAATGGTGAAGAGTACATAGAGGTTTTAGAGCAGCATATGCTCCTATCCAGACAATGTCTCTCAGGGAAGGTCTTGCATATTATGCAAGACAATACTAAACCACATACTGCATCCCTCACAACAGCATGATTTCACAGGAGAAGTGTCCTGGTGCTGAAGTGGTCTGCCTGCAGTCCAGACTTTTCACCAACAGAAAACATTTGGTGCATCATAAAATAAAACATGCACCACTAAAGGCCCAGAACTGTTAAACAGCTACAACCTAAAACTCTAGTAACTGGACTTCTCACTTCTAAGATGTTTACAGTTGTTAAAAGAAGATTATGATGCTACACAATGATAAACATCTCCTTGTTTTTCTGCTGTCAAGGTCAGAATTAGCTAATATTTTCCACAGAATGATAAAAATTTCATCATCTGATGTGTTCTTTAGGTTCTATGGAGAAAATAATAGGGATTTATGAGATTTGCAAATCATTGTGTTTTTATGTACGCTTTACACAGCTTCCTTACATTTTCGGATTAGAGGCTCTACATCATCGATGCAGTCACAGCCATATTATTGTTTCATTTACTTCCTGAAAGTCCAGGTCAACAAATATCAAATTATCTGCTTTTAGCTGTGGTTGATAAAGACCACTGTGGGTTTGCTTCTGCTTGCTTTGAGTTTCATAACAGACATGTTAGAAGTAGGATTTGGACATTGAGATTGTTTGAATGGCAGAAGCCCCATCTGGTGGGAGGATGTTACTGTTGCAGTTGTTTTTGAGAATTGAACCAACACCAGCCAATATGGAAAAAATAGTTTTCATATTGTTTCATTGCAAACTGGGTAAAAAAAACAACTCTAACCCAGATGCTTGGAATCAGGTTTTTCTTTGTGTCGGAATGTAACATTTCTTCCTGCCACAGGTGTGATGGTGAGGTGATGTGCCAGTGGGAGGAGCGATAAGGCCAGAGAAGCTATGACTGAGTGCTTCCTGCCCCCCAGCAGCAGCCCTGCAGAGCAGCGCAGGGCTGAGCACCCAGGGGGCGTGGCCCGCACCCCCAGCTCTGAAGAGATCAGCCCCACCAAGTTCCCTGGGCTGTATCGTACGGGAGAACCATCGCCGCCTCATGATGGACATCACCATGAGCCCCCTGATACCTACATATCAGATGATGACAAAGAGCACAGCAAGAAGAAGAACAAGTTCAAGAAGAAGGAGAAAAGGAGTAAGAAACCATGTTCTTTTAACGTTCTATTTCTGTTCAGCCATTATTCACCAGAGGTATGCCTGCAGTGAATAATTTGTGCTGAAGTAATAATTATTGAGACTTTTATCCAGAGAGAATTTTTTGCATGCAGCAAACAGTTGCAGACTGGAAGTTGAACCTGTGACCGCTGCAGGAGGACTTTAACCTTTTTGACGTTCTGAATGTTCTATTTACAATGTGGCACAAGTGATGATTACTTCCATTTGGAGTGACAGAAGTAATGGGGGGAATACCTTCATCAACTAACAGCTAATCTTTCTGTACCATGCATCTCGCTGTACTAACATATGGACAGAGACAGCTGCCTGAAACAAAGTAGTAATATCTTATCTGATCAATCTTGCACCTAACCTTATCCCGCCCAAAAACTGGGTATATTACAGCTTAAGTCAATTTTGAGACTTTGAAAGTCAGGAAAAGCAGAATATGTGACCTTTTAATAAGCTCTGTCTTCTCTGATTGTTTGTAAAGAATCTGTGTGTCCTCACCAGTTCAGTCTGTTGTCATGGTCAGCAGATAGCTATCTGAAGTCCTTTCAGTTTTCTTGGCTCCTTTCAGTCCATCATTGTCCCCAGAATGCATTAATACTAATACCCTTAAATAAAATAGAAGAAAAGTAGCAGCCAGATTGGAATGGTCGTCCAATCTTTCACATGTATCCACATGTAAACAGAATTTTTTTCTTTTTGATCCAGTATTTATGCTCTGATAAATGATTGTTCTTATGGTGTGGGTCTATTTTCAACAATAGAAGCATAAAATGAACAAAAGACTGCATCATTTCCACAAAGGGAAAAAAAACAGCCAAAAAATGCAGAGACGGTGGTGATGTTTGAACATCCTAAATAACTAATAATTGTTTAGAACTTTAACAAAACTGTCTTGTTGTTGTAAAAACAAGTGATGTTGAGAATGACCAGACCCACTGTGGAATACATGTTTATCACCACTAAATGCTGTTTTTGTGATGCATTTCACACATTTTAGCTTTGCACAAGCGCAGTTTGCACAAGCGCTGTTGGCAATTAAATTCAAATGAATATTAAATGAGTAACGGGTTAAATTTCTTTAATAGAAAAAAATGGGAAATTACTGGTTTTGTAATTTTTCCAGGGGTTAACCACCAGATACATGCATATATATATGTGTGTGTGTGTGTGTGTATGTATATATGTATGTATGTACGTATGTATGTATGTATGTATGTATGTATGTATATACATACTTATATAAGAAACCTGACTAATAGCAGCATCCTATAGCCACCACATTTAGAGAAGTGCTGATTGAACTCGGCTATATTTAGATGAAAGTGGCTCAGTACTGGAGCGTTCCTCTGGCTGCTTGCATTGGGAGTGTATTTGTCCACTCTGTGTCATGATTTTTCCATGTTTGTATTTAGCTCCTGCACTAGTGTGTGGTGGGAGAGAGGAAGAGATGGTCAGTGTCAGGGCACACCCACAGAGCTCAGCGAAGGTGTGCCTCAGACAGCGGTATGATATACTGGGCTCATTCTGGGGGAACCCCACAACAGATACAGTTTGGGGAGACTAAATCTGCAAAGAGACCAACAACTCTATTTGAGATTATCTTCATTGTGCTGAGAAAAAAACCTGCTCTGGATAGGAGTCGACAAAGGTGCTCTGGGAGCTGCGCAAAATCAGTGCCTGACCTCTTTTTCAAGTCCCCATTCTCCCTCTCCACCGCTGTGTCCTTTCTCACCCACATCTCTCTTCCTGTTACTATTTCCTGTTACTATCATAGTTAGCAGCAGCAAAGTCGTAGGCAGGAGATAAGAGCACAGACTGTTTCTCCCCTCAGATCTAACCCCCTTTCTGTCTCCTTTTTATTCACAGCGGAGGGATACGCCGCCTTCCAGGAGGACAGTTCAGCAGACGAAGCAGAGAGTCCGTCAAAGATGAAGCGCTCGAAGGGAATCCACGTGTTCAAAAAGCCAAGCTTCTCCAAGAAGAAAGAGAAGGACTTCAAGGTGAAGGAAAAAGGTCCCAAAGAGGATAAGGCCAAGGATAAGAAGACCAAGGACCTGACAGCTGCAGATGTGGTCAAACAGTGGAAGGAGAAGAAAAAGAAGAAGAAGCCTACAACAGAAGCAGAGCCAGTCCCAGTGGAGACCCCCACCTTCAGGCCCATCTTTGGAGCCCCTCTGACAGAAGCTGTCAAGAGGACAGCTCTGTATGATGGCATCCAGCTTCCAGCCATCTTCAGAGAATGTTTGGACTACATTGAAAATTATGGTATGAAGTGTGAGGGCATCTACCGAGTCTCGGGTAAGAAAATACATCAGTTTTCTTGTGTGAAAGAAGCAAAACATATCGACATTTCTCCCCAAGAACTCACATTAATTTCTCTTCCTTTCAGGTATGAAGTCCAAAGTGGACGAGCTGAAAGCAGCATATGACCGGGAGGAGTGCCCATGCCTGGAGGAGTACGACCCTCACACAGTTGCCAGCCTGCTGAAGCAGTACCTTCGTGAGCTGCCAGAGAACCTGCTGGGTGCTCTGGTCCAGCGGTTCGAGGACGCCTGTGGTCGGCAGGTGGAGGCCGAGAAGGTGACCGAGTTCCAGAGGCTGCTGGCTGAAGTGTCACCGGAGAGCCGACTCCTCCTGTCGTGGCTCATCACACACATGGACCACGTCATCGCCAGAGAGGCTGACACCAAGATGAATATTCAGAATATCTCCATCGTCCTCAACCCCACCATACAGGTCAGAGGGGTGGGGCGGGGCGACTCTAAGTAAAGGAAAGAACGATGCAAGAAGAGGAGGAAATGTTAGAGAAGGCAATCTAAACTTTCAAGAGGAATGTGGAGCTTTGGTTCTGACTCAGACTCAAATATCTCCATGGCAACAAACCCACCAAGATCTTATTGGGCCAAACAGTTCATCTCTGAAACCCTGGCCCACTTTAGTGAAGCTAATGTATCCCCTTAGGAGACATCTCTGTGGCTGCTCCACTTTTTTTTTTCTTTTAACCCAACAGCAGGAGCAGCCGCCATAGCACTGTTAAATAAACATGACGTTTAATTAATAAATGGAATCCAGGATCTGTGTAAAGAGGCCATGTAAATATACTGGAGAAACTGGTACTGTTCAGCAATATGGCACAGATTCAGTTAAATGGTAAATGCTTTTTGTGTTTGCTTTGTTGCTCCTTTTCCTCTGCTGATTAGGTCGCCTGTCTTTCAGATCGGGAATCGAGTCCTCTACATTTTTTTCACACATGTGACGGAGTTGTTTGGAGACGTCGTCTTGAAGCCGGTGGTGCGGCCGCTCCGCTGGTCCAACATGGCAACGATGCCAGCTCTTCCTGAGACACAGGAGAACATCAAAGAGGAGATCCGGCGACAGGTGGGTTCAGTTTGCTGTGTTCACTTCAGTGCATGAAACAAAGGCTTCATTCATTCAATAATGACCTGCTGCTCAGAAAGAAAATCAGACTTCCACCAGTAATGAAAATCATTTTTTCAGCTTCGTCTTTTTAAATGTAAAGTGTCAGTGCTTTTTTTCTGTTCTGTATTTCGCGTACGGTCCACCATCCTAAGAGCTGTCGCCACTGGATGATGCTCACGCATGTGCAGTCCTGAAGAATTACTGTGTGTCTCGGGCATTACATTGGTCCCACCTGTTCTGACCTAAGTGGGGCCAGATTACCCAACAGCAACATCTTGAGGGTAGAACCTATGTACAGAATCTGGAATTACATTAATTAAACACAGCACTGCAGTACAAATGAAATAAATGATCCACTATATGGCAAAAATCTTTCTGGCATAGGAGGTTTTAAGTATGCTTAGTAAGTGCTATGCTAAGTAAGTTTCTTCTGTAAATCTTTCTGTGTATCTCACATATGTGTGTTTGTGTGTATATATACATATATGTATATATTTATATGTGTGTATGTAAGGTTTTTTTTCTTGGTGTAGTATTCAGCCTGCAGCTATTTCTCATTTGAAAAATTCCTACTTAATTACTAAATAATTAATTCCTAGAAATTAAATGACGCTTTCTAATAATGTAGGTGGTCGAGCCTCACCTGGGACATGTTTGCTCAGTAAACATATTTTGGCCAGCTAAGTCTTAAACCATTTAAATGTTTGAACTGAAGTTTAGAGCAATGTTTATGTTGGGAGAAAGTGTTACCGTGCTTGTACATGTCGTCTACCGCGGCAGGCAGCAGAAACCCAGTCATGACACAGATTAATGTTGCATGAGCACAGAAGCATTCATGAAAGCGTAGTTCACTTATGTCTCTGTTAGAGACCAAAACAACATAATTGAAGCAGTTTTCAATATGTGTTGCAGCAAAATGGCAGTAATAAAAGCACAGGGAGAAATGTTGCTAAGTCTAAATAAGTTTCTCTTTTTAAGCCTCTGATAAGACTCAGAAATGTCATTCCACTGAAGTGATAGTGTGGGTGGTGTCTCAGATGAACCAGATAAATCTAACCTTGTAAGTTTGCAGAAGGGCTTTTCGTACAGCTATCTCCATCCAGTCGGTGCAACCCAATGTTGGACTAACTGTTGTCAGCAGATGCAAAAAGAGGGAAAGTTCTTCTAACTTTTGTTTATTTTGTTATATCACCCTACTGATCCAGTTCTATGGAAGTGGGGGGGTGATATTGGTGGTCTACCTATAACAAGGCGTAGAGTCCACTTTAAATACTTTATGCACACTTACAAAGCTGAAATGACCTGCTTCAATTTTGGTCCCAAATGAAGGTTTACGCCCCTTACCATTTAATAATTGGTCGAGGCTTGTTTTAACTCAGGAGTGCTCATTTAGAATTATGTTTTATGTGTCTCTACCGCTCTTTTAAATGATTTATTACTTTTAGTTTGTCATTAAAGGCTATGACTGACTTTTTCAGCGGAATCAAAAAACTTTTGTCTACATTTTGGGCTCATCGTCATCAGATAAATTTGATCTGGTGTTTTTATTTAGGAGTTCCTCCTGAACTGTCTGCACAGAGACCTGCAGGCTGGTGTGAAAGACTTGTCTAAGGAGGAGCGACTCTGGGAGGTTCAGAGAATCCTGACTGCTCTGAAACGCAAGCTCAGGGAGGCAAAACGTCAGGTGACTTTTCCTTATATATATATTTAATCGCTCAATAGCAATGCTGTATAAACTTTAGTCTTCACAAATTATATTAGCTGCGTTATGTCGATGATTTGGATTCAAGTGGTTGTCATGGCAGCATATCTCCAAGAGCAAATCTACGTGAAATCTGTTTAATTCATCGCATTTGGAAAAACCCAACATGATTCTTGTAATGTCTGTGTTTTATTTCAGTTTCGTATGTCGGTACGTGATCTGAATATTAAAGAATAAATAAGTCATAAACCATTAAAAACAGTAAGATCGGTATATGTTAGTCACACATTTGTTACTCATAATTGCTCTGCAGATTGTCATACTCCATTTCTCTTCCTCTGATAGTTTTACTTAAGTGTTTTTGCAGTTTCAAATATGATCAGCAGACCCTGAATCCATCAGAAACTCTTTGATCCTTTGAGTTACATACAGAGAACAGTGCTCAGATCTGTTTGATTTATGCTTTATCTGTGTATCTTAACTTTGTGGGGCTTCAGGAGTGTGAGAGTAAGATAGCCCAGGAGATAGCCAGCCTGTCAAAGGAAGATGTGTCGAAAGAGGAAATGACTGAGAATGAGGAGGAAGTCATCAACCTACTTTTAGCACAGGTGAGTCATTCATGCCAACACACTGATCTGCTTAGCCCAACAAAAGATTGCTTGGATATTAATTTTTAACTGTTGCTAACACCACTTGTGTGTAATAAAGCTGCTGTGTCTGCTATCTTTGGATAATTAGGAAAATGAGATCCTGACAGAGCAGGAGGAGCTGATCTCTCTTGAGCAGGTGCTGCGTAGACAGATTGCCACTGAGAAAGAAGAAATCGAGAGACTGCGGGCAGAGATTGCAGACATACAAAGGTAGGAGAAGAACTGATGCTCAGCAGTCAGGAGGTGCCTTTCTTTTATACTTGAAATGTACGTAGAAACTCACAAAAAAGCGTGTATGATCAACTGAGATGTTTTTTCTTTCCTGGCAATCTGAAAAAGGTTTGCTAAATTCAAATTCAATTCAATTCAAAACTTACTATGATGTATCATCCTCTACACAGTCAACTCCAGAGGCTCCAGAACAGAGCCAGTCTTCTTTATCAGTTAGTTCAGTTTTTTAACTGAGCCAGTAACTGGCTCTGAATTCTCCACAACAGACTTAAATTCAACATCTGGCCTCAAACACTGAAGGATCTAAGCTTCTTGTCTGCTCTGTCCCTGCAGTGGAAACACTTTTTCCACATCTACATGTCATATCCATGTCAGGATCCATATTGACTTCAGCTTTTTCAGGGTAATGATGAAGAAGGAATGTCCAGGAGTGTAGTGTCTTCATCCAGTTAGGCGTTTACCAGATTCCCACTCTGCAGTCAGGGGAAGGGGCTGATTTTGATTTTGATCACCGTTGCGCTGTTGGACACTGTTTTACTAGCGTTTACAAACATCACTTAAGTTTTGCGCCAAAGCTATAATCGAAACAAAGTTTCTTTTGACTGGAACCTGTTATTTCATTCATTTATTCACTCATTCCCCCTCTTTAGCCGTCAGCAAGGTCGGAGTGAAACAGAGGAGTATTCATCGGACAGTGAAAGTGAGAGTGAAGATGAGGAAGAGCTGCAGATGATACTGGAAGACCTCCAGAAACAAAATGAGGAACTAGAGGTGAGAAAACATACCTCTAACTTTAAAAAAAAAAAATGTTTGGCTGGTTCAGTTGATTTTCAATTCAGTTTTACTTGTTCAATTGTAATTCCCAGCAAATTCACCTTAAAGCACTTTACACAGAAAACATAAGTTTACAAAGTTAAATATGATCCACTTAAGTCGAAACATTGTATTCCAATTCAGTCCAATTCACTGTTATTCATGCATGTTGAATTGATGTCACATGTGGTCATGCATATAAAACTTAACCGAAGCCTTTTGAGGATGTTGAGCTCAGGCTCCTGTTTTTCAGAGATATGGCGATGAAAGGGTGAAGCACAAAGTGGAGCTGCATTCAGTCACAGCATTATCTGCTTTTTATTTCCCCGCAGAACAAAAACACCCACTTGAACCAGGCCATCCACGAGGAGCAGGAAGCCATCCTGGAGCTCAGAGTCCAGCTTCGCCTCCTACAGAGTCAGAAACAGCAACAGCAGCAGCAGCAGCAGCAGCAGCAGGAACTGACTGTCCAGCCGCCGGCCGAGCAGGCTCCTCCCACACAGCCGAGCCCAGAGGCCCGCAGCGAAGAGCAAACCAAACGCTCCGTCACCGCCGTGGCTCCTGCCGCCGCCGACACGCCCACTTCAATCAACGGAAAAGCGGCCAAGGATCCTTCAAAGCCCTCGCCAAGCAAAGACAGAAGAGACACCAACATGTGAGATCACTGACATCTCACTGACATCTCTGCCACTGGTCAGTTGTCCGTGTAGTCTAACTCTTTCCTCTGGAGATTGCAGAGCTCATTAGTGATTTTGTCCCTCAAGAGGAAGCCAGCAGAAAACCTATCATATAACCTGTGGCACCTTGACTTTCTTTCCCTGTTTTTAAAACACACAACCAGTAAACAGAGTAGCTTCTGTAGTGGACAACAGTGGCTACCACTGTCAGAGGTTTGCAGGGACCATATTTTCAAATCTACAGTGCCAAGCCTGTATGAAGGAAGAGGAGGGGTGTGAAGGAGGAAATCAAAGAAGTCCTGAAGGGATTTGGGGGATGTAGCAGAGATTATATGAAGTTTATTTTTCACTGTTAACAGAGTAAAGAAATAATCACAAAACCAGATATAATCATAATCCCTGTAACTCACTTTAATCCCTCAAATGATACAAATCTGAAAAAGTCAGAATTGAGTCCACCGTGCCATAACTTAAGATGCCAGATCGCTCCCAGAGAACCACTAACACAAAAGCTCTTTAAATACGAAGACATTTACAATCGGTCTGTCTGTATATTATATATTTAATTAGTTTTCTGGTGAATATTTATGGATGTTGGAGAAGTACGTTGATTTTAATTACAGCTGTTTATTAATATATGATTAAAGCTATTGTAGACGCGTTTCTGTCTTTGAACAGCAGATGCACAAAAGCACAGAGGCACTGCACCTCGCAGTCAACCAGCGGATGAAAACGAGAGGGGCAAACGCGCTCGAAGAAAACGTACTCGTCACTTCAAAGGGTTGGCAGGCGGCCGTGCAGTCGTCTTTTCAGTTTTTTTCTCTGCCTGTCCGCGACAGACATGGAAATTTTAGAAGATTACATTTCAGTTTATCTTTGATGTAAAAGATTCATGGTTGATCCAGAAAGTGTGCAGAGATGCACCGGACACTTATTGAGCTTACTCTGTTTTTTTTTTTGTTTCTTTTTTAAACTCTGGATGTTTAAAGTTATTCATGGCATCAGCTGCAGAAAAAAAAACAATTTAATTTCAAAGCAAATCCATTATTATTGCAAAGTACCGTCATTGTTCAATACTATTAAGGCAAAGGCATGGCCAGACCTACTTACCTTTTCTGTATATTGCTGTAAAATTGCAAGCAAACTATTTTCAACGCTTATGTTTGATCATATGTGTTTTTCTTTCTTCCTTTTTCATCTTATTAATGACCTATGGATAGTGCTGGTGTGACACTCTTGCTTCAGTCACCGAAAAATCGAGGCAATTTCATCTGGACTCATGATTCAACGTTATTAATCCTGTGACTGCAGCAGACACATGCCAGATTGGGCTCACAAGCATCTCGTGAGGTTATTTTCATATTGTTAAGAGCTTTTGTAGCAGAGTGTTACAGACAGACTAATGCTTGTGAAAAATAAAATGTCAGTCTGAATCTTTTTTTCTTTTTTTTTTGTCTCTGTTGTTCAACCTTATCTTTTACTCCGGAAGTGTACTTTTGTACTTTTAGCCCTTCGCATGTTCTTTACACACAATTAAGACTACTGATCCTCCTAGTATAAATACAACCTGCATGTGCTTTAAAGGTGGTATGTTTTGACCATCAAGGTTTAAGTAATGAAGCTACAGTAGCAGAACCCATGTTGTTTTTGTTTGTTTTTTTGTCATCTCTCTTTTTTTAAATTTTTTTTAAGGTAGGCATGTGAAGTCAGAAGAAAATTTCAAGAAAACTATTGAATATAGAGTAATTATCTTTCAAAATAAAAGCATACAATGAATTCATACTGATGACATGCTTTGCACCAAATAAATATAATTAAGGGAGACTTTTTTTTTTCTTTAAAATTAATAATTGTGTTGTTTTTGTTTTCAACATATATTATTTAACATACATTATTGTATGTAATTGACTATATTTGTAAACACAACCAATGTTCAAATCATTGTTTATTCATGCACCAGTGATTTTAATGATGCTCAGTGTTTTTCAAAGTTAAATTATTTTGGTTGCACTGGAAAAAAAGGTTCTTCTGACAATAGCTTCAATCTGTAGCAGGACTCTTCAACTGCAGTCCTTGAGTGACGCTCCCCTGCTCGTCTTAGACGTTTCTCAGCCACAACACACCCGATTCAAATGAATGAATTTCTTTTGAGGAGTGGCTCTAGGACGCCTCTATGAGTCTAAAGTCCCACCCTCTGCAACTGGTAGGGTACTTTCTATACTTGTAGAATTGACGGGGGCAATTTCTTTTGCATCTGTTAGCACTACGCTGTGGAAATTAATGTTCAATCCAGATTAATTCTTTGCATCGAAGAGAAATACATTTAGGATAACTGACAAGGATAACCAAACCCATTTTAAGAAAAAAATTCTTTCAAAGTGAATGTGTATGCCTGGCTAGGCTGTTCAATCTTGCAAACCACCATGAAATTACTAGAACTAAATGGGGAATAAATAGTGTCCAATTTTTAGCACAACACCTGAACACATTGATCCTTGTCTTGTCTTGTGACCAACTGACACAAAACTAAATGGTAAATCATGCCACTAGACAACATAAATGAGGTACAGTAACTTTTTTATTGAATTTTAAGCCGTTTTCAATTTTTTTTTATGTAATACAAGAAATTATTTAAATTTGTTTCTCGGGAGTGTTTGGTTGTAAATTTGAAGAGAACGACTGGCCGAAATTAGAGTCCTGAATCGGATCAACAGTGAGCTAGACGTCGCTAACTCCGCGAAACTCCAGGTCTCCCAACTGTTCTTGTGTGGTACACACACTTCTGCAATCATCTGAGACATCGCTGCTTGGACTTCACTTCTTCTCAAATATGGCGTTCTGAAACGGCCGCAAGCAGGCATGCACAGCGATCTACACCTGGATCCTGCTCCTTCATGTTTATTGAGAGGAGCTGGCCCAAGAAGGGCAGCCTTCCTCATTTGCATAATGAGGCAGAAATGCATACGGTAAAGGAAAAAGAGAGAGGGAATGTAAAGGCATCAGATGCTTGTATAAGGAAAAGGAAAAACAATATATATATATATTTTTAGATGAAAGTGCATGTATAAGGAAAAATAAATCGTAGGCTACTTTTTGATGAAAGTGCAAGTATAAGGGAAAGGAAAAACAATATATATATATCTATATATATATAGATATATATATATAGATATATATATGCCTATGTATGAAAATGCATGTATAATGAAAATGAAAAAAAAAATACACATTTTTGATGACAGTGCATGTATAATGAAAAGGAAAAACAAAAAATATTTCTGCTTTTGTTTTTAATTATGTCAGTTTTGGTTCTCCATAGAAGGAGGTGCGCATACTGGTTCTCTTACTTCCCAATCAAGTGTTTGTAAATGACAACACAATATGACGGTCAGTCTGCAGGTGGCGTCCAGATTTTATTTTGAAAGTCTGTACCGGAAGTTGTTTGTTAAGCGACACCGCTGTCGATGGTTGAGGCAGGACGGTCAGTCGGTCTGTCTCTGGGGCTGGGTTTCCCTTTTATCCAAGAAGAGGAAAAAATTATCAGCATTGTCAAGTATGAGGAAGCAAAGACAGTGAATTAACACGTACAAATGATGATATAGAAACTTTCAGAACTTGCCATGGCCATAAGGGAGCTCAAAGTTTGCCTTTTAGGGGTAAGTGGTGGATGATTTTGTTGATGGATTTTGGGGGAAAATTCCTTTCAGCCTGCTCCGCGAGGAGCTCACCGACGACATTTTTTTAAGGTTAACATCACCCAAACTGTGTATTTCGTCTCTATATTCAGTCCGTTTCGATGTGTTTTATATGCGTGCTTTTGTTAGAAAACTTGGACCATGTTGATAACTTGGAGAAAAAAAAAACACACCAAGAAACCATCGACCGGCGGGCGCAGCTTTTTCCTTTCATTCTTTTTCTTTTCTCCGCGTTTGTTGCCGGAATTTTGTTTTTCTGTTTCTTTAACAAAATAAGTGTCGTTTTTTTCATGTTTTGGCTTCATTTTTTTTAGCAACTCTTGACAGTTTATCACCCATTACGTCATCACGAGACTCAGACCGCTGCAAGCCGTTAGTTTTCCTGCTGCGTCTGCAAAACGCAGCCGTGTCTCTCTCCCCCCTCCTTTACTTAAAAAAAATAAACTCTGACAAAGAACTCGTCATTTCAATATCAAAGTTGTCCTTTATCAATGAAATATAACCCTTTTAGATCTTCATAACATACATTAGGCTTGTGTACAGGCCTTCAACATGCCCACAAAGGCACTTTAAATTGACCAAATCATTCAGCTCATTTGTATTTAAACCGTATGAAACCAACATGAGACCTGTTTTTTTGTTTTTGTTTGTTTGTTTGTTTTTTTTTGTTTGTTTGTTGTTGTTGTTTTGCTTTGTTTTGTTTTGTTTTTTACTTGGATACCCAAAGGTGACAGGATAAGCCTTTTACTTTCATGTTAGAAGAACTAGCAGGAACATTTCTGATGGGATGAGTTGGTGCCCACAGACTTGCACAAACTGGGTTCAAAGTGACCACATCTGTGTACATGAGCTGTGACTGAAGTGTGACCCTCTCTTTTCAGGACACCGGCGTTGGTAAATCCAGCATTGTATGCCGGTTTGTTCAAGATCATTTTGATCACAACATAAGCCCGACTATAGGGTGAGTATGAATCACACAGCAGGAAACAAATCAGTCAAGCTTGACTATGGAGGTGTTTATGCTTCTTAAAGGTTGCATCTGTTTTTCTATGCTTGAGACAAGCTGTTTAGGTGTTTGAAAACTTCTCATTCAGATCTGCAGGACACAGTGACATTCCAGATCAGAGTTGAATTATCCAGCTTCCCCATTTACCCCATTTTTATTTCCTTCAAAATTAACATTTTTTTAGTATTTGCTGTACCCCAAAGGTAGGTAACACTGCGCTTTTAAAGGTTGGGTAGTAGCAAGGTTAAACTATGTATGCTTCCTTTCACTTATTTTAAAATCAGAGATATGTACTCTTTAATTAGAAAATTAAAACAAAAAAAACACCGCTAGGTGGTTTAGTGGTGTAAGCAGACAGCCTACGTACTGAGCGTATAGTCTTCCTGCAGCGGTTGAAGGCTTGACTACCAGCCCGCAACACTTTGATGTGGGTCTTCCCCATTCTTTCTCTGTCCCACTCTCTTGTCTTGCAATACTGTGAATAAAATTCCACAAAAACTTAAAAGAAGACAGACAGGATAGAAAGACAATAGAGGTATCTTGTTCAATTAATCGTGATATTGAGTTGAGGTCATATTGCCCAGCCCAAGGTGGTATACTGTATATCAGAAAGACCAGTAAGAGCAAGATTTTGCAAACACATTGTCAAAGACTACAGCTCCTTTTTCTTCAGATGTGCCACCCAAGGATAAGTTTTCTAGAGTGATCTTAGAAGCCTCTCTTCTACTCATTCTGCAAGGTGCCATGTTGCACACGGGTGGGACACACCCACCTTAGTTCAGTTACAGTTAGCTATTTTAGATTGGCTGGCTTATCTTACGTCAACCCAGGATGGTAATCGATATTACCTTTCATTCATCCTGACTATAAGTATCGGCTGTCCATCCCTGCATCCACAGGTTGTAGTCAGGGAAGCCTACCAATGTCAGCCCGCGAATCGCAGGATGAAAGAGTGCGAGTCCCAGCATACCTCCACTTGGAAGGGTCCGCCATGGCTCCCTGCTACGTCAGCTGAGCCATGCTGGACGAGCTGCTGCCAGACATCCGCAGTGTTAACTCCTGTTTCAAATGTCATTTTGGTGGTGACATCAGAAATGACTGCTGTGTGTAGTCGACGCTCGTTGGCCCACATTCATCACTGTATTTCCTCTTTGTTTTTGATGACATAATATACCATCAACCAGCGTAATTCTCAGTATTAGTCATGCTTTGCTGATTTAATTAAATCTTTTACCCTGTTTTTTTTAAAGAATGACCTCAGAGGCACTGTTTTGAAATGCACCTAATCATCCACAGAGCATCATTTTTGACCAAGACAGTACCCTGTGGTAATGAACTACATAAGTTTCTCATCTGGGATACGGCTGGACAGGAACGGGTGAGTTATCACTTATTAAGAATTTTCCTCAAGTTTACACACATGACTCCATGAATCATGCTTATGAAGTCAATTTTCTATTACATGTCGCTCCCCTCATGACGGCGTGTAATTATCAAGTATGCAACAGTATGATTCTCATTGAACTCAAAGGTCATGAAATACACTTTGTTTGGATTTAAAGACTGGTACTTGTAAGCATATGTTTTAATATACATAATCTCGCAAGTCAATCCCCCTGACAGTTGTCTTTACAAATTTGCTTTAATAAATTCAAGATGATTGGTTATCATAATAATATCATATTTGATCCAATTATCTGAGTTATTTGGTTTAACAGAGGATAATATCTTCAAATATCTGCTGTACAAATACGACACTGAATTAGAAATCAGTTACTGGAATCAGTCTCTTAATAGAATCAGAGAAATCCTCATTGGAACTCAAAAGAGGAGGAGGGGTAACATCATTCATACAAGCCCAAATGAGAAAACGTTTGCATGGCATTGGTATGGAAAATATCACACAAGACACTCTAGCACAGAGCACACCAAGTAATCCAATTTAGATTTGATAATCCAATTTAGTAATCCAACTTCCTCTGAAAATGACTGATCTGCTGCTGTGGCCTCTGAAGGGGAGCAGAAGAAGCTAAAGGATGAGGAGAGGCAGAGGGAGGACGAGAAGAAGGAGGAGGAGAGGCAGGATTACAAGAAGGCAGATGAGATGAAAGAGGAACAGAAGCGGTAGAAGAAGGAAACGGAAGAAGGATAAAAACAGATGTACAAGGCGAAGGAGTAGTAGGATGAGAAGAAGGATGGCGAGAAGGACTATTTCAAAAATATCCAGCAACTTTTTTTGGAATGTGTCACAACACATAAATGTAAAGTAATGGAACAAAACATCAAGTCCACACTGGCTGCAATAAAATAAAAGTCAAAGTAAATCTAAATTTACATTTCAGTTAGTTTTTCCCCTCATTTCTCAATTTTCTCTATTTCATTGTTGTAATACTTATTAATAACCTCTTAGGACACCTCAATAGATCCTTGAAGAATTAAACTGGGCATCTAATGGTGACTTGGCACCCTCCTAGAAACATCCTCAACTGTACCATTCTCCACTGAGCACAAACAAATCCATTAGAACATAAATTAAACATTTGATACCTTTTTTTTATAGAATAAACAAGCAAATTTTGTGGTATCTGCTGTGTGCCAGAGATTCATAAACCTCAATGAGTCATCTTCTAAAGCTGTCTGGTGTCATTGGCAATTTGGAAATATCTTAATTGCAGTAGATTATAAAATCCTTTTTCCTAGTGACAGCAGAGATGGGCCTCAGCAGACCCCGTTGACCCTGAGTGAGACTGAAGTGGGTGTAGATAACGAATGGATAAATCTCAAATTGACTTTGATTCATACTATTAAAAACGGGGAAATAAAACAAAGGCCTAGCAGGTGGAAAAACACTGGATGTGTAAACTGAAAAGGCCATGAACTTTGTTACTACCTACATGCTTGCTTTTCTTTGTCATTTCAAAACCGTCATATTTATGTCAGTTTAAATAGTTGGCTTTTTATTTGTATTGTGGTGATGGGGAAAAAAGGGAATTTGCTGTACTTTCATACATATTTTCTGCTGAATATGTCTAAGAAAAAGGGGTCATGAGACATAATAGTGATTCATTTGATGGAAGAGGGTGGCGGTTGTTGGAGTTTGCCAGACTTGCTTACTGCATGGAAAATGTAATAAGTATTTCCTGCTTGTGACTTGAAACAATATCATGAAATCTCTGTTACAAAGAGTTTTTATGACAACACATTGTTTGTGCAATCTGTTTTACATCTGCACTCAGAACTGTTAAAATAGATTTTTTTGAGTAAATGCTGAAATAAAGGATAAAATTATCAGTTTGTTGGCAATATACAATTAAAAATATGTGTTTTTGACCTTTAAGGTCTCATGAAAGAGGATTATATGGTGCACTTCACCATTATTGCAGAAAAAAAAATACAATGCAGATTTTTGCTGACTTCAGCAATGGCAGTTTACTTATGTAGCACATTTCTTTACATCTACATAAAAGCATTGAAAGCCAAAAACACCATACTGAAAGCTTTGTTCAAACACACAGTTATGTGAAAAAGAAACCACACCCTCCTTAAATTCTAAGATTTTTCTTTTTAAATATTATAATTGTCAAAGTCAGTTCTGCTATATGTACAGGAAATATAGAGGATTTAAATATTGTTTCTCTGACTCTCTTAAAGCTAAACAACAATAAACAATGAAAACAATTGAAGAGGACATGAGATTTTTTTTATAAATACAGCATTTAAAAAAGACTAAGTACACAAAGTATTTACAAATAAAGACAACAAGGTAAATTGCTGGATTTAAAGTGACACCAAAGAGTATTTTATAAGTTTACATTTCATTTGAAGGAATGTTTTGTTTTCCTGTCCTTAATGTTGGCACAAACCACTCAAAAGTACTTTTTGACTCCTGTCCCAGTCATCTCTCGCAGCAACTGTGAATCACCTAAGGACTCCAATAGCCTGCTCGATTTCTGCAGTCGTATACGATTAGAACATCTCACACTGTACGATTTGCATTTGCTTAACCTCGGAAACGATGTCAAGAATGGTATGAAGCTGCTCTACGTAGATGAGCCCTCCTTGAATCGTTGGCTACGACTGGTGCAGATATGTAGAAGTGCATCATTATGCTTTAACAGTAAACAAACAACATGTAAAAAATAACCTGCTCTGTGGTACTCTGTTGCAACAGGCAGTCTTTGGTCGTCAGACTGCTGACGTTGTATAACGTAGGACATTTGGATGAAAGATGAAAGTTATCCCTGCTATAATTTCATGACAGCGATCTTTTGTCTTTGGAAGCCCAAAATCGTGCAGTGTATAGGGGCCTGTATGACAGTATGTCACACATCAACCACACTGATCAATGAGGGCTATAAGTTTAGCTAGCTCACAGAGCTACAGTGGACATCATGGCGTAGTGACCCAAGAAAGCAATAATCAGAGAAGTGAGGATGAGAAAATAAGAGTGACAGAGCAAGAGAGACTGCACAACAGTAAGTCTCAGACAGTGTTATTGAAGCAACTTAAAATCCACAGCTATAGGGGTATTTTTGGAGCTAAAAAAAATTTACTTTGCAATGCTTTAAATATAATGGAGATGTGCAATGAAGCACAGAGATTTGTTGATGCCCCAGACCAGAAAACTAGCAAAAATTCAGTTTTTCTTGATGTCGTCGCACTTGCTGAAGATCAGTTAGTCGTGTACTTTTGATTAGCAGCACCTCACTGCTACTCATTTGCACTACTTCTGTAAGTATGTCTATGAGTAGACATATTTAGTTTTTCATTTCTCATTTGTATTTGATAATGATGCTGTGTGATATGCCCTGTGGTATTCAACAAGTGCTGAAGTTAAGACAGCTCACAAACTGTTGGTTTCTTTGATTGTATTGAGAGGATGTATTTAGAGGGTTGAGTCTAATCAGTATGAAGGTGAAATGGTTTCATCAGTTCCCCCCAATGATTGAAATTTTTACCAAATTTGGAAGTTATCGAAGGAATGTCACTTGAACCGAGTTTCTTGAAATTTTAAACTTCTACATCAGATTGTTATGATTGGCTGTGGATCTTTGAAGGACCAGGCTTTTATATGTTTTTGCCAAACACAAACCTTTTAGGGCACTAGAGAATAACCATCCTTACAAAAACAAGAGGTTCCCAGCAGCTTCACTGCTTGGTCCCGTAAAAATGTAGCTAACTCACCATAAGCAGAAAGTGTTTGAAACAAAGGAGACATAAAATGTAACTAACTTACCTGAAATTGTTCAGAAAGAATTCTAAACTAACAATTACAATTCTTCAAGCAGAAAAGATTAGTAAGGCTGAAGTGAGGAGGATATTGAAGAGGATGAAGAGTGGAAAGGCAGTTAGTCCTGATAATATACCTGTGGAAGTGTTGAGGAGAGGTGGCAGTAGAGCTTTTGATGAGAACATTCAACAAGATCTTAGTGAGCGAGAGGATGGCTGAAGAATAGAGGAGAAGTGTTCTGGTACTGACTTTTAAGAACAAAGGAGATGTGCAGAGTCGTGGCAACTACAGAGGAATGAAGTTGATGAGCCATACAATAAGTTGGAAATAGTAGTGGAAGCTAGGGGGCAGACGTGAGCATGCGTGAACAACACGATGGTTTCATGCCAAAAAAAAGAGAGGATGTTGATGGATAAATACAGAGACGGTCAAAGGGAGATGGATCGTGTCTTTGTAGACTCTGAGAAAGCAGAAGGCAGGGCAGTGAGAGAGGGGCTATAGTCTTGTTGGAAGAAGTCTAGAGTAACAGAAGTATGTTAGAGTGGTGGAGGACATATATGAGAGCTGTGAGACAATGGTGAGGTGTCCTGTAGGTGTGACAGAGAAGTTCAAGGTGGAGGTGGGACTGCATCAAGGATCAGCTCTGAGCCCCTTCTTGTTGCTATGGTAATGGGCAGGATGACAGATGAGGTCAGACAGGAATCTCCATGGACTATGACGTTTATAGATGAAATTGTGATGTGTAGTGAAAGGAGGGAGCAGGTGGAGGAACAGCTGGAGAGGTGGAGGTATGTCCTGGAAAGAAGAGGAATGAAGATAGCCGCAGCAAGACATAATACCTGTGTGCAAATGGCACTTCAATTACTTCAGTGTTCTTGGTAAACAAGTGATAAAATGAAACGACAAATCCATTTACTGGGGGGCCTAGCTCACTGTGTTTTGCTGATGTTTTGTTTCAAATTTCAAAAGTGTCTCTTACCCCACTTTTAAGATAAACGGGTAGATTAAATATGCTATCTTACAATAGAAAAATAGTTTTTTAGTTCTCTTTTGTGAATAAAACTCTAAAGAAAAAGCTGTGTATAAATGATCAATAACCACTTTCGGCCTTCTGCATTGAAGCGTGTATCTGTTATTAGGATGATGTAATAAAAAGGCTTTAAAACATTTGCACTGTCAGAGCAATTTTTATACTGAGTAAAAATTGCTAATACTTAAACAACTCATCTTTTATTAGTCAATAAATTAACATTAATGCTGTTTGAATGAATGAATAATCATGCTGATTAATATAAATGTGTTGTTCATTTCTAGTTTCACTCATTAGCCCCTATGTACTATAGAGGATCAGCTGCTGCTGTCATTGTCTACGACATAACTAAACTGGTAAGTGTAACATGTAACTTGTTTAAAGGCATTTCTGATGTTGGATGGTGACATGCTTTGCTGTCTGAATCCCTCGAACCAGCTGGAAAAACCCCCCACTACTTTTCCATCACTCCTGGATGATGTGCTTCAATGACCAACAGATGTTGTCATTTCCTGGCTCGCATATGGAAACTTGTAAAAAAAAAAAAAAATGTTTCGACTGTGACAGGAGTTTAAAAAAAAATGCTGGGCATGTTCTTATGAAGTTTATCTCTAGAGCTGACTACAATGTGTTACTGTTGTTCAGGATTCTTTTCAGACTTTGAAGAAGTGGGTGAAGGAGCTGAAGGAACACGGTCCAGAGGACATTGTTGTCGCTGTAGCAGGAAACAAGAATGACTTAGGAGACATCAGGTAGGCTACTTTTCTTCTCTTTAGCAGTCACACCTTTTACTCAAGATTATAAGAGAAACTCTGTGTGGATTGTGGCATAAACAGCACAGGGATAGATTTTGATATTCATAAGCCTGTTGTCCTTTAGCACAAATGTACACACAAATCTAACTGAACGCAGATATGAAATATACTGCAAAATGGGTTGTAAAGCAGTTGAAGTCAGTGTTTTTGTTTTTCTTGTGGTCTGTAGATAGCAGTCTGTAGCTGAAGAGTTCAAAATAGTTCCAAGCACACAGGAAGGATGCCACTTCACACCTTCAGAGTGCAGCAACCAGTCACCAAAGCCTTCCTGTCTCACTAGTGTCAATGCATGAAATAATGATAATAATAATAATAATTAATTAAATTTATAAAGCGCTTTATTGTCCTACCAGGACACTCAGAGATGCTTCAGAGTGAGAGTTGAATCAGGAACATTATTGCCCAAAGTGAAGTGAGAGACATATCCAGATAGTGACAATAGCATAGCTACTGTCTTCCTGTTTCACACCACCTGAACTGGGTTGAAAGGCCAGAGCCAGCTTTCCTCATCAGCTTATCATGTCTCTCTTTAGCATCATTCAAAATGCTGCAACCCCAAACCACTCCTTAAGAATGATTGATTTTATCTGTACGGTGACCTTGAAAGTTAGAAAGCCACCAATAAATAAAATGTGTTATTGTTATTGTTATTATTATTATTGTTAAGACAGTAGCTGATGCCTCAGTAGTTTTTAGTGGTGCTCCCTTCAGTCCAAAAGAGCAGCCCTCAGCAGGTTGAATCTGCTCAGATTCTTCTTGGGCTTTACTGGAATTTAGGTGAACATGTAGGAACTTGTAAGAGTCCTCTGTCTCAGTGTCCATTGGGGTCTGTGCCTGCAGAAGTCTTCCAGTTCTGTAGTCTTCCTTTCATTGATCTGGAGGTGGTTCCACTGGCACCAGTCCACAAGGTCCCGAGTCAGTTCATTGTCATCCTCTTTATCTGTGATGAGGCAAGAACAAACTGAGCCCTAACTCTGATGACTCCTTTTACCCTCCATTTATAATATAGTGTAGTAGTCTAAATTCTTACACTTAGTAATACAGTGAATGAAAGCCATAAATAAAACCTTTCTTTTAGCCGTCTTGAGTTTATTTCACATTGCTTTTCGTCCCTTTTCCAGGGAAGTTCCTATGAAGGAGGCAAAGGAGTTTGCTGAATCAATTGCAGCTATTTTCATCGAGACCAGTGCCAGAAATGCTGTCAATGTTGAGGAGCTCTTTCAGAAAATCAGTAAGTGTCATCAGTTTGTTTTACATTCATTTAAGGTGTTAGTATATTTTAAATTTTCCATTTGCAAAATTCAAGGGAATCTATTGACCAGGAACACTAGAGTAGTAAAGACTCATCTTGCTTCATTACTTTAGAACACACAGGCAAGATATGGCTGTATCTGGCTCCCCTGGACCATGTCCATCACCCACCCCCAAGTAAAATAATGTCTACCACAGCAGAGGCCACTGTCTAAGTTCTGAACTAAACCTGAAAGAAAAAGTTGGACAGAATGTTGTGACTTCATTACTATTGGTCCTAAGTATCTCTTTACTCCAAATCATCTAATGTGTGACTGCTTGTCTACTTTAACTGTGAGAATATGTCTCTGTGAAAGAAAAAATGTTGCCCACCACTACCTTAAAATGATCCTTTTATATGTAAAAGCACTGCAGGTCGTCTTCCTCACATTTAGGCATGTTACATCACAGTGATGAAACAGAATTTTACATAGCAGCTCCACTGTTATTTTGCTCAACATGTCATTCCATGGTACATTCCTATTTGTTCATAGTTATAGGCATTTTTTGTACCCCCACAATGCTTTTAACTCTGTTTTTTTGTATTTTTTTTTATTTTTATTTTTTTTATGACAGCCAACCAAAAAAAAAAAAGCCAATGATTTAATGAAGCTTCTGTCTCTCAAAGTCAAAAGCTAATTTCAGCTTATACGATGAACTAAGCAGAACCCCACAGAACCAGTGAATTGAAGCTGAAATTGTTGATTGTTGTTGCACCTTAAACCAGCCCACAGATACCAGCACAGGATGCTGATCAGCCTGAACTCTTGTGTGGCAGCCATGAAGATGATAAGAAGATGGATTTTGTGTTTGTGCGCGCGTGTGTGTGCGCAGTGTGTAGCACTTTATAATAGCATGTTTTTGTTTTGCAGTATTGAACCAAGCAAAACTGTCTGGTATTAATGGGAAAGTGCTGCCAATCATGCTACAGTATTACTGGTTAAAGACTGTGTGTCAGTAATCACTATTTATGGTATTTTAGGTAAACAGATTCCTCCGCTGGAAAATCCGGAAGTGGACAGCAACGAGTCCTTTAAACTCACCCGGCAGCCCACTCCATCTGCCAGGAGGTGCTGCTAGTACCAGGACGGCTGGATGAAAATAACTTCCTCCACCACGCACCCTCTGCCAGCACAGCACGTTGTCCACAATGCACACAGTGTCCTACCCCTGGGAAAGGCAGCACGGTGGATGGACCGAGGTCAGCATCATGAACAGAAAAACCTGCCAACACCATTATGTAGGTCAATGCACCAAATTCAGCAAGCACATTTATTTCATTTAACTGTAACAGCTCCAGCTCTGATGAAGTCTGGAAGGAGAAAGCCTTTCATTTGTCCCCCTCAAGTGGTGTTTTGGCTGAATTACAATAATATTCTGTCATGCACATTTTCATTGCACCAGGGTTTTTAAATGGAACACATGGAAATTTAAGTTTTTACCAACTGTATACTCATCTACTCATGGAGCTTTTTAAAAAAACAAAAAAAAAAAACATGCATACAAATCACAATTGTATAAAGAAAATTTGAAAAAGTGTTTGTTGAGCCCTGGATGACTCACGGCTTTACGTTCCTCTTCATCATGTGTTTCATCCACATTTGTTACACAAGGGTTTAATGCTGCAGAACAAACTGCTCAGATGCCAAAATCATAATTACAGTACGACAGCCCCTGCTGAAACACTGACCAATAATAGAACTGTTTACATAGCGATTCGTTGAGGATGTTTTCTACGCGCTGAAATGTGTTGTTTTAGATTTAACTACAGGGAAAGGCTGTAAACGAGTGCCAACTGTCAGCTTTGCTTGCATTTTACCAGAAAAAGGGCTACATTAATAGTATAGATAGGAAAAAAATGCATGTAAAATGCTGAATATTCATGTTCCAGTATTGCTTATGTTGTATACAATAACTAAACTCGAAATTAACAGTGTTAGTGGAGACTTAACGTTTGATGTGCAGATAATTCGGGGAAAAAGTGTAAAAACTTATTTTTCTTCTTACTACTTCTTGAATTTAAAATTGGATTTGAGAAATGTATAATGGCACTTTTGCTCATATTTAATGCAGTGATTGTTTGGAGTTACTTAAACCAATATTTTCCGAGTTTTTCCTAATGTCCATAAATCCTAAAAAGGATTGAACTTGGAAAAATAACTTGATAGTTTGTTGTTTTTAAGAGAAATCTTTTTTTTGGTTCTGCATAAACGTGTCTCCACTTGTGAATAAAACATTCTATAATGTCTGATTGTCAGCACGTTGGACGTGACGATTAGGTCTTCAGTACTTCGTAATGGAATGTCTATAACTATACATTAGCCTGATCAGTCATACCTGTTCACTTTATAAAACTTCTTTCTTGTGAAATGGGTCTGCCACTCCTTCCATTTACAGCCACTGGTACACTGGTGCACAACGTACTGAACCTTTTGCAACAGGGTGGGATTTATACAATGACTCACAAAGGAGCGTCCAAGTGCCACTATTGAAAACAACTAAAACGGCCGCAAAGCAATAATAACTTCTTTGATCAGGAAGTTTTTTTTATAACAGTTAAACTGACAACAGCATTCCCAATCCACCACACATCATTTTTGGGTGTCTTCTGTTGATACTGGTCTGGTTGTTGCTCAGCGGTGTTTCTCTGATTGGTTGTATACCTATTGAGTGACATCCAGAGGAAGTTTCTTCTACTGCAATTAGAACAACCACCTGGTAGTCAAGGTCGAATCCAGACCAATCACACTTAGCCTTTGTATTGAAGAGTGTGGGAAAAAAATGGATGGATGGTTAGGCTGCAATACACTGATTTCTGTATGGAAACGTAAACTTTCATTTACATATTTGAAGGTTAGCTTTGCTTTGTTTATTTGCAAAACCTACACTGCATTGCTTTTGAAGTAACATGAGATGACTCATCAGGTCTTATTTTAAGCAAATGTCAGACTTGTGACTATAATCTTCAACCTAATTGTAACACTGTTTATACCTTAAAATTGAAGATCAAAGCAGAGCAACAGCTGCTTGGTGAGAGTTGAATGTTTAAAGTATAGGGAGGAGAGGGGGTTCAGTGCAATTTGGTACGATACTATCGCCTTCATGAGATAAAATTCCAAGAAATATTGTTGCCGCACAAGTGCCTTTTGTAATGTCTTTGTAATTTTCTCAACAAAAACATATGACAGTGCTAAAAGTGAATACCATTGCAATAATGCATAGTTACTGTTTAATAAAGTCTAACTGTGCACATATAATTCTACTTTTAAAGTGTCAGTTCTTTCTAACCAACCTTGTGCTTGCATAAGTCATGCTTCCCTGTATCCTCTGTAGAACAGATAAACTTGTTTATTAATCATTGTAATAAAGATGTTATCATTCTACTTCTGTTTGTTCATTATGCCTTTTGCCACTTACAATTTTCTCTCCAAATGCACGTTTTGAGTTCTAAAGGATGACAATCCAGTCTCTCATTTATGACACTATCTGGGCATTTCAGGTGGTTTGAAAACCAGAGCTGAGAGCTCTGAAAAACTAAGAAATAGTACAACAGAATGAAATAAGGAGGTTGACATCACTCCTGAGTTGTCATGGGGAAGATTACAAGCTTATAAAATTGAAGAGCTTTGAGCACTTTTGAAGACAAAGCAAGATTATTGAGAATTTATGTTCTTTCATCAAGACATGAGGGAAGTTCCATTAGAGAGGTTTCTGAGGGGACTTGACTGTTGGTATGTGACTCCGTTAAAGGCTATTCAATTCAATTTATTTATATAGCGCCTATTTACAACAAGTCATCTCGAGGCGCTTTAGAAACCCAGAGCTTGACCCCCGAGCACATGGCAACGCCATCAGTGGCAAGAAAAAACTCCCTCATTAGGACAGTGGGAATGAAGGACAGAGGAGATGTACAATATATAGATTCAAATATATATACAATATGTTGTACAAGAATAGCTATATCATCTAAAATGTATACATTTTGGTACATTTTATATCATATACCTACCTTTTTCTCTTTTAAGGCTACTGCCCTGAAAAGAGAATTTTTGGGAATTACCAAAGGCCAGAGACAGGTTCCCGGCCTCGGGGTAGCTACTGAAATGTGGTCCCAAAAAAACTGCTGGATGATGCATGGTGATTTGATGCTCATTGGGAAGGATGCTAGAGGTCCTCTTTGACTTCAAGTCTCAGTATCTGCCACCATTGCTGTGTAAACAAACAGCAACCATCTCAGTTCCTTCTGTAATGAGTTTTTTTTTCGTTTTTTTGGATAGTTGGATATAAAATTCTTCCAGAGTCGTACACTGTAATAGACACAACAGCTGATAGGAGGGAGGATGAGTTCAGCACTGTTACACTGTCTGCCTCATGGGTAGTGGGCTGAGTTGGTCAACAAATGTCCCTGGATAAGACATTGAACCCCCTACTTATAGTGCTGGTTTAAGCCGCGATAAATGCAGGGAGCTGAGTCAGGACGGACATCGGACATAAATTCTATACCAAATCAATATGAAGAACTTGATCCCCTGTGGAAACCCCCATCAAGGGAAAAGCCAAAATAAGTGGATTTAGGTTTTACCCTGGATATGCATTTGCATTTCATCCACTTTCTACCAGGCTTCAAATGTGCAGATGGAGACTACAGAAGAGATGGTTTAATCCTGGACACGTTACTGTGAAGGAACATACCTGCACCCCAGATATTTAAGTGCTTGCTTTGAATTTCTGTTCATTCACCTCATAATGCATGTTCAACCGGTGTTACTTTTCCACACTGCATTTGATATCATCAGCTCAGTTGTTGCAAAATTAGAAACACAGCACCCCCATGCATTCATGGAAATCTGGAGTTTCTGCAAGCTTCTCTTCTGCTACACATCTAACCTTTTGATGGCCTTTTTTAGAGAAGTACCTCCATTTTCAGGGCTCCAAAGTGACAACAGACAACTGACTTAAAATAATTGATCAGATGTGATCACTCATCACTTCAAGAAAAAAAAGAAGATAAAAAGGCTCCAGACTTCAAGTATTGACTGCAAAGAATTTCATCCAAGTATTAAAACTTATTGCAACACAAACCGCTGCACATTCACTGACATACACCGTGGTACGCAAGCACCACATGCATCATCATACTACACGCACACCAATCACTACCTTGTGTCTTTGTCTTTCCATGCTTTTTTCTTTGGTTATTTTAGTCCTCGCTGACAGAATCAGTCTCAGGTTCCAATGAAATATGTTAGATCAGACTCAAAAGGGCTGCTGAAGGATACTTTCACTCTCACACATGCACTAGAAAACGTAACATCTACTGCAAGAAGAAAGTGCATTTTTGTATTCTTATTATTTTTATTATTGTTATCTTTATTAGTTATATTTTTTGGCTAATCTTTAAACTAACCTATAACTGTGCAAATGGTTGTTTAAAAACATACAAAAAAACAAGTAAAACACAAGTATTAAAAATTATGAACATATTTCATTTTGACCAAACACTTTTGGGCCCCTGAAAATGGTTGTTTAAAAGGCTGTAATTTAATTCCGAAAAGGTAAATGCCATATTTTTGTGAAACCTCTTAAATGTAAGCTGAAAGTCATATA
>JBAMYA010000009.1:2355899-2382539 GCA_037176975.1 Arrhamphus sclerolepis
AAGAAAGAAAGAAAGAAAGAAAGAAAGAAAGAAAGAAAGAAAGAAAGAAAGAAAGAAAGAAAGAAAGAAAAAGAAAGAAAAGAACCCCACCCATTTTGAAGTAAATTACATTAAGGAGAATAAATCAAATAATTGAACAAAATTCCTAAAGTTAATATTTAATGCTTCAGTAACACAAGCAGTGCTAATAGGCACTACAGTGTCAACAAACATTAGCATTAGCATAAGTTAGATAAACAAATTTACCAATAGAAGTATCAAACAAGCATTTTTTTAAATTTACATTTTTAAAATCTCCAGATTTATTACACTTTATACACAGATACACAAAGCTAAAATGTAGTGCTTAGGATGAACTCAGACTGTACTTTGAGCTGAATACAAACCAATATCTGCATGCTACCTGTGTAAAGAGCAGACATGCGCTACGTTGGTCCCAAAATTTTAACATTTTAGATCCAATATAAATTTAAATGAGTACAAAAGAAAAAAAATAAAACCACAACATGCTACAACTATGCTAACAGGTTAGAGCAGCTGTAATTTAGCTTAGTTTAACATGCTAACAATGGCAATGCTATTTAGTGGGAATCATACTCAGGATCTTTGGTATCTTTGCATAGGTTCAGTATACC
The DNA here is from genome assembly GCA_037176975.1 of Arrhamphus sclerolepis. Classification (NCBI taxonomy): domain Eukaryota; kingdom Metazoa; phylum Chordata; class Actinopteri; order Beloniformes; family Hemiramphidae; genus Arrhamphus; species Arrhamphus sclerolepis. The sequence continues at coordinate 2,356,535 of JBAMYA010000009.1, forward strand.
GTCAATAAAAAGAACAGACTAAGGTCTTAGAATAGCTTGTATAAATATATAATATGCAGTTATAAGTAATTTTTGACCTGTAGTTTTCTGCAGCAGCTTTTAAAGAAAACAATTCTGTAGTTTCTCTCATAACGAACGCAAATCCCATGGTGATTCTGAATGAAAAGAAATTAAAACAAAAAATAGCAACCTTCATGAAACAAACCAAAAGCAAAATGAAAAAAAAAGAAGCTTATTCATGTGTTGTATGCTGATTATCCATTGTCATCCACTGGTTGGCTACAACGACCCTTACTCAAGCAAAGTATTAACTACTTGTTTTGAATGTTTTTTTTCCCTCCAAAGTTCTCTGCTAAATTGTAAAGCCAACATGTATAAAAACAAAACAAAAACACTTCTATGAAAGGCGTTAGACCACCATCTGTAGTTGAAGATCATGTCGGACAGCAGAAAGTTCCAGAACGGTGACTAAATGGACTTTAAAGTGAGATTGTTTTGTCAGGTCTCCATGCTCTGATGTTTTCATGGACATGCCACTGAGGTATACAATTGCTATTTTCAGCTTCATAAAGAATAATTCAATACTGACATGAGTCACACTGGTCTACTCTGTGGTTAACTCAACATGCCTTTCCTACAACTGTCTGTCAACTGCCTTCCTTGCCGTCTCTAATTGACCACCGTTTCCTTCTAACACTTTGATTGCATTTGTTCAGCTTGTAAAATGTAACTTTGAAGCCTCTCTTTTTATAAAGTTTCTGGGATTCTTGCCTCTATAATTACAGTGCTGACTATCTGGCATCTTTGGAGTTCAAAGCATTCATTTCCCGCACACTAATAACTGTATAACAACTAAAAACATTACAGTTGTGTTTGGAGAGCCACAGTGTAGATCAGCTAGCTAACATAACTGGTCAGATTTATGTTTTATTTTGTTCAGATTTTGTTTTTATATTGTATTTTTTCACCCCCAGATGCCAAACAGCTGGCTAAATCTAATCAGATTACATTAATTTACAGAGTTTAAGGGTATGCAATTATTCAAATTTTAATCAATTTTTGACTTTCAGCATTAACAACAACAATGTAACGAACACTTTAAGATTATTTTGACAAATATCTTGTGTTTTGCATGACATAAATGATGCTTCAAGCACAGACTCCTCTTGTCCATAGGTGAGTGATTCCTTTATGTGCTCAACTTAATTATTTATTGATGCAATATTAAATACCAGCATTTGCTATATTGGCATCAATCATTTGAAAATGTATTCAGTCCATTGTTTTATCATCGAAATGTCAACAATAGTCTTTGTTACATGGCAGTCAGTAATGGTTTTGAACAATTTCAGTGTTGGCCAAAACAATTATGATTTGATTTTTACTATCTTTTCTCCATAATCGAGAAGCGTTAGCAACACAGTAACATGTTTGTGCACAAAGCTCCTCTACTCAATATGTGTTTTTAAAATTTATTTATTCAAGAGTGTTGAAAATACAATATTTCTTGATATTGCCAATTTTTTGTATTGCAAGCACTTGCCACCACAATGCCACCAAAACAAAAGTACTCCATGAAGATGATTGTTTAATATTCAGCCTACAGATGCAACAAACTGTTGGTTCATGAGAGTTCACCACTTGGAAATAAAACAGTCAAATATGAGCTGCTCCATATATATCCTCTTGTTTCTCTAAATGCATCTTATATCTTTATCTTTGTTGTTTTGCTTCCTGAAGCCTCGCTGTGGCTTTCTCAACCCAGTAAATTTATGGCACACAATAATCTAGGCTGACAAAGCATTTTCATTGCCACTATGAAAGCCTGCAATAACACACCACCTAATTGAACGTTAGATTCACTTAAACATACTTGAGAATAAGTGGACTTCCAAACATCAATTTTATCTCAGCCAAGTCATTTGAAGTTGTTGCCAGACGTTGCCTCCTACTGTCACTGGCAGCAGATGGATTGGGTCAGTTGCAGTCCCATAATCCTCTACTGCTCAGACAAGGTTTTCATCAGGAGAGGATGTTTTAAGTGGCTCTTAACTCTCTGAGGGCTTTCATATAGTACCCCAGGGAGGGTTTTTTAATTGCTTTTTATCGTTTAGAGTAAAGCATAACATGATCATTTGTATTCCTGTTGACACAAATGGACAGGCATGGTGGTCAGCAGGTGTGATGAGGCACAAGGAGGACAGGTGACAGGTTCCACCTGACCTACATGTGCTGTTTATGTTGCTCTGTCATCTGATACGTTTTATTCTACATGAACAGAAAAAGCAAAAACTCTGCTGAATGATGTAAGCAACATGTTTTTTTACGCACATTTCCAAACATCAACGAATGGAACCAGACGGTGCCAAATCAATGCAAATGTGAAAAGGTTTCTTACCCAAAAAAGTCATAAAAATCGCTGTAGGTGACGGCCCCATTTCAGGAGACTGGAACGAGCTTCTGTGGTCACTCTGGAGAGTCAAGAAAGCGACTGTTTTTTTTCTTTTCTATTCTTTTTGATTTTTTTTTTAAAGTTATCCCCACAGAAATCCCTCACATCTTTTAATCCAGAGCGCGGAGCAAACACTCGCGCAGGGTCCGAGCATCATGAAGGAAACGCATGAACCCCCTGCGGATTGAGGTTCAAAACGGACACTTACATCTAGAAATCAGAAAGTTCAAACTTGACCGCAGATTGATGGAAGAAATGCGGTTTCTTTAACGCGCGTCCTCCGTGCGTCCTGCGTGTTGCGCCTCGGAGGAGTGTTTGAAAGCGCGTCCACAGATTGGAGTCATTCCCCTCCGCCCAAGTAGATATTTTATGGGCGTGGAGAGTGTGTTGAAGTTTCCCGTTGTAGGTTCACACTGTAAAAAATCTTCGGTGTGCGATATTGGAGGTTAAGTAAGGCCCATTTCATAAACCACATTTTATGATTACAACTGAATGTGACTGTTAAATTATGGAATAAACTATATCCAGAACTTGAACTGTTTGCTTCAAATCCCATTTCTTGTTTTGATTACATCCAATAGTCTTTTTTGTGTGTGTGGAGATGTTCTAAAATAAAAAAAAGCAGAATAAAATAGTCCCAGAAGTTTCCAGATTCCAGTCCTGAACTTGGTCTCCTCTGAGAGGAAACTCGGCAGGGGTTTCCGCTCAGAGGGTCATTATTTCTTTGATAGTGAAACAGATCAAGAAGAAATACACATATGATCAGAAGTAAATAGTTTTGTTCTCAATTTTTGTGGCAAATGAGATGCTGCTGACAATGCTCTTGGAGTGTCACAATGATTTTACAGATGGAATTGTGGGGGTCTCATGTGGGATTAAGTTGGAGTAAGGACCTCCTGTTGACTTTCGTTCATGCCATTTGTCTCCAGTATGCTCCTTGTTATCCTTCATGATGGATATGTCACATTTTTCTTGACTGCAGCTTTCAAATTATACACCTTCTCATCATATTCACTCTGCCTGGAGGGGGACACAGCAGAGGAGCTTCTCAGTCTGTCTTCTCCTCAACATCTGTTGTGTGTTCATCTGTGTGTTTGACAGACCTTGGCCTTGAGTTTCAAGCTCTTTTTTCAACTTGAAGTTCTTTGCTTTTGTCTCTCTGATCTTTTGACCCTCAGGCTACTCTCCTCCTCTTCATCCACCTGGTTAGTCAGTCTGAGAATGGGACAGTTGAGACCTTCTTCATTCTTTAAACTCTTGTATTAGGCAAAAGTACAAAATTAACTAATTAATTAATTTCATGTTATTTCGTTTTTATTTCAGTGCTGCACAAGCCCCATGTGGTGTAACCGACTGTGCTTTTGGGGTCCCAGTTTGCTGACCCATGCCAACGTACGATGCTACCTAGCATTACCTTGCATCCTTTGACATAAAATCCATCCGTTACCACAAAAAACAATATCTGTAATAAGTACTACCGGAGCTTCGACTGAGACTTGGCTAGCCAGACACGAATCCTCCACTGGCACCCTCGGCTGGAACCCTGGAGCTGAAGCTCAGTCCCTGTGAAGCCCCAGCTGAAGGTGCAGCTAGCTGGCCATGAGTCAAACTTGGAGGATCCAGGCCAGCCTGGAAGGTTGGGGAAAGAGAAAACTTGTTGCTCCATCTGTTGCAGGAGCTAGCAGCTGAACCTGACTGGCTGTCCTCTGGTAGACTGGCTAGCTGCCTTTGGTAGGTAGCTGCTGCCAGCTGCTTAGATAAGGTCCATCCCCAAACCATTTTAGGCCAATCCAGAGCCTTTTTCATTGGCATGTCAGCACAATTAATAGAACAACAAGTCAAAAACAATTATTCTGTGTTACAAACCTGCTAAGTCCCTAAAGTTGGTATTTGACACTATAACTTAATAAAACATACACTTAATTATGCAAAAATTTGTGGTTTTATATAACGTCACTTGATGAGGTACATTAAAACATTTAATAAACTACAATTTTCTCTACATCTGCAGAGGCCAGATTTGAAAACCCTTTTATTTCTTAGTGTACCTTGAGGTGGCTTTGTGTAATGATACTGAAATGAATTCTCTTTTAATTCCAGAGCTCATAATTCCAGCCTCACAACTTATTATTACAGCAAGCGTTTGTTTAACTAATAACAGACTCAAATGAACAATAACATACTGTTACCCTTGTAAGTTAAAGGATAGAGAGTAAGCTAAAGTTCCACCTTTATTTTACAAAGTTAAAAAAAGGAATAGAATTGTATGAAGCCTGTTTTGAATATGATTACACTTTTTAAAAGTAGTTTCTCTAATAAAACTTTACTGAGTTGAATGAGTTGAACCAGGTTGTCCATCAACATTACCAGTAATGCAAAGTGAAGAGTCTAAGAATTTAGGGGTAATAAAGACCTCCAACAATTTTCAACATCTCAGCAGTCACACATTATTATATTTTAATTTGTAGACTTAAGATTGGGGATCTTGTGAGGTGTGATTCTTCTGCAAATCAAATGACAACAACAAACCTGACTTGTTGTCTGTAAGTCCCGCCTCTTGGTCGCAGATGAGCCAATGGCTGTTGAGCGCTAGTTATACAAGGACCAGAACTCGGACGTATTTAGCTTTGAGCTCCATTCTGAAAAATATGACTGGTGACTGTTGTAGTTGACTCTCAAGCAAGACTCTTCATGATTTTCTTCTGATTGTGGAAATTTGTCTGGAACCTTGAAATTGCTTGTAAAATCATTCAGCGTAAGGTCAGCATAACGCTCACTATTACAGTTTATAATTCCCTATTTATAATTCCCCAACCTAACATTCATAGTTTTTTTTCCTTTTTTTTTATGAATTTCAAGTGATATTGAAATGGAAAATTTAGTGAAAGGGCTGGTGAAAATCTATAATGTGGATACCAAATGTGCTCTTTGGCAAGTGAGCTTTTTTCTACTTCACTATCAGTCTTTGTGGTCTATTCCAGCGTACTCACTTTACAATTGCTGAGGCTCTATAATAAAACTAAAAGTCATCATAGGCCAGTGAATACGTTTCATATTCTGGCCATAATTTGGGTTATTTAAATATGGTAGACTGATATTTTGAGAGTCTATTTTAAGGCACCCTACAATGTTTTGTTTTGTTTTTTTTAACACACCAAATTAGTTTTTAAAGCCAAAACCAAAACAAATTACTTTGGTGTCTAAGCATAACCACATGAAAATGAAAATGAATGTGAGGTGTAAAAGAAAACAGAGACTGTATTTGTATAAATTATATTCAGGCTTTTGTGCTGAACTCAAAGTTTTCAGTTATACAAAATGTTTCAATGTTTGACAAAATGTGGAAAAAAAATGTACACAGGATGTCTAAAACATTCTTGCTCGATCTAAAACCAGATACGTAAAAAACAAAAACATCAGGTCAGACTTAATAGACCAATATCAGTACAGTACGGTTTTGTCTCAACTTGTCCTTTCAAATCATAGTATCCACTAACCAGTAAGATTAAATTAAGAGAAAGATAGCAAAGAGCAGAGCAGCAAATCATCACAAGTGAAACATTTGGGCCAAATATACAGTTGTTCATCTTTAATTTTCTGTAATTTAACTAAATGATCACCAAATCTATTCCAACTTTATACAAAAACCTTGTCAACTGAGTCTTTTCTTGAGAGTAAAGGTTCTTGAAATTGGAAATGTGGCATTGATCACAGCTTGTCTTTAAGGTGTTGAAATACCTTTTGTAAAGCTTTCATCCCCTCTGAACACAAAAAAAGCATTTCATGTTCTTATCCAGAAGTCCTCAAATCCTTAATCAGAGGAGCAACACTTCACTGAGGGAGCTCTAATTAATTTCTTTTGTCTGGTGTCTTAACCCTCGCTGCTGCTTCCTCAGAAAGCTCCGTGGTATTTGCTCTTTTTCGCTAATCCTGGATCCTCGCTCTGGGAGAGTGATTCCAGGCCTCCTCTCTGTCTCTCAATTCCTTCGTTTCTCAGTAACTGATAAACCCGTCGAGCTAGATCCGGACAATCAGCGTGATGGGATTAAGAGGAAGCCCGGAAGGGGCATTAATAAGAGGGCTGCGTGGAGGTGAAACTGGAGGCAGGGAGGTAAAACTGGGGTGGCTTGTTCTGGTGTGCTGACCCCTGTGTTGTCCTGTGTGGCTAATCAAAGCATCGCTGCGCCTTTTTTGTGCTGGTGCAGGAATGCGATCTATATGAGGTGGAGATGAGGGTGCTTTGATTATCAAAAGCCTCAGTGGAACAGTGAACCCCTCAACGTATCTTGGTGATTATGAAATTGCATGTGAATACTAAAATGTGCTATCCTCCCTTTAAATTACTTTAGATCTTTTAAACACATTTTTTGGATTAAGCCTCCGTCATTAGTGTTGCTACACATGCCAGAACAGATGAATGCAAGTGGGGACATTTCAAAGTTTCTGTATCTCTGTTTCCTATTAACTTGGTGTTCTGAAGAGTCAGATGGCTGTGCTGTTTTCTGTTTGCCTCTGTCTTCATGTGTCCCAGCAGACCTTCGTGTCATATCTGGAGAGTGCTGTAAAAGGTGGAATGAGAAGGGAGTGGCACTCCACGAAAATGAAACTCCCCCGAGTTATGAGACATTAATCGCTTCAGTCTTGATTGTTTGTCACGGCTTGTGTGGACAGAAGAGTTACTGACAGTAAAAGCAGATCAATCAAACTCACTACATGGTTCAAGCAGCCCAAATGTGATATATTTTATTTCTTCTTCACAGAATGGAGATGACCAAAAGCACATGGATTTAAATATTCTGAATCTGGGTTCAGGCCTCATTAATATGTTGAAATATGCTAGATATGAACCGGATGTGAGCGTTGTCATATCAGCCATTTGGTGACTTCATTTGCTATATGTTGTTCTTATGTTTGTTTAATTTTAGCTATTTTTCCACACTACTGGCGCCAACGCTCATTTTTAGTCTTTCTTCTTTGTTACACTTGTACAATAAATAGCTTTTACTTTCAAACCATTCCAGTTGGTTTACTGATGTAACTTCCCTTTTTCCCTGACCAAGCCGGGCTGTAACACCCTTTTAATGCGACTCATGAATCCTTGAAAATGCACACAGGTGGACTTCATCCTTGCTCACATCTTCTTTGGCGCGATGACAGTGGTCTCATGTGGAGGAGGGATGTCTCTTAAAATTTTGGGGTGAGGAGACATTCCAGGACAAAATAAAAGTCAGTTCTAGAAATAAATCAATTCACAAATACTTTTTGGCTCAGATGGAAAGGCAGGTTATAATCAGTGGGGTCATCAACAGTTTTTCTTCCCTTTCTACATAATCTTTTCCCACGCAGTACATCTATTGTGCATGACTTTTTTCCCCCCAATACGTTAACTAGTGTAAATGCATTTAAAAAAAAAAAAAAAATCAACTGAAGACCATTAAGGCTTGCAGTGTAAATGTGTTCAGTTAAATTCACTTTACTTGTACAGTACATATAGTCATTTCATGGCACTATACATATAAAGCACTTTAAGTTTACAAAGTTGGATAAAAGTAAAATATAACACAGTTAAGTCCAACATTCTAATTCATAAACATCCTAGCTGAGGAAACCAGCAGAATACATGAAATCTTCATTTCAGTGCAATCACTCTTCATGAGCAAGCATGAGGCGACAGTGGTAAGGGAAAAAAAACAAAACAAACCGGTTAACAAAGCTAAAAAAAATCCCCAAAACCTCCAACAGAAGCAGAGTCAAGGCCCTGGCAGGTTTAGGGTATGAGATGAAGGAAAGAAACAATAATAATGACATACATACAAGAAGAGTCATATCATCAGTGAGGTTATCCTGAGCTCACTGACTTATCAGAGTTTCAAGTGTAGCATTAAAGGTTGTGAGGGTGTCTGCTTCCTTAACACTGAGAGCTGTTTCCATGAGAGAAGGTCCTGATATCTGAAGGCTCTGCCTCGCATTCTGCTTTTGGAAACTTTAGGAACCACAAGCAAACCTGCATATTTAAGACTGAGGAGCTCTACTGGGATGATACTCTTTATCCATACACCACAGAGCTCACTGCCAAACAGTCAATAAGCAGCAATAGAGGAACTCGCTGGTGAGCTGTCTCAAGCAACACCAGCACTACTTCCAATCTGACCAGTTTCCATTTTCATCCAATATGATCTCACAAATATGGCATTTTCTGAATTTTGTTATTCTGTTGACATAAAATGAAGCATGGCGAAGAGTGTGTGGAGTCTCATGCTGGACACAGGTCGTCATGAATGTGAACCATCCCTCAGACATTAGGAGAATCTCAGTTGAATCAGAATTGAAGACTGTGACTGCTCGTGTGACAGTTTAGGGTATGCTGTCCCCAATCACTTTTTGGGAGATTTTAGAACCGGAGTGCAAACGTTTCATAATTTAATGAAAGTTTGCGATCCTTTTTAAGATAGGGGGAACAAACCAACCCCTCACACCCCCACCCCCACCCAAGACAGAGAATCTGCTGCCAAACAGTGAAACAAACATATGAGGTAGCCCAGACCCCCTGTCCGAAGAAGGCCTGGCTCCAAGTTCACTTTCAATATGGCCGACATCTGTTGCTGCGGAAACACTTGAAACAGTTAAACCAATCCAGACTGGGAGCTGGAAAACAGAGACAGAGAGGACAGAGGAGGAGGAGAGGGAGGGAGGCCTTTTCATCTGGGTTGCCTTGGTAAATACTCCCATGTGTAATGAGAGATCCCATTGTGTGGAAGTTCTCTGAAATAAAGCAGCCTGCAGGGTCTGAGATTATCTGTCCCTGAAGATATATATGTACACATCCCATAAACATCAGAGAGAAGAGGTGACAGTAAATGAGAATGTGCTCTTTGTGTTTAATTTAAGCATTCAGCCATTTAACCAGACTTTTACATCCAGCTCTGGTTGCTTGAAATAAACTGTCTTGCCACAGGGCGACCCATATGTTACCGTAACAGCTCTGAGGGAATAAGCTTTTGAGCAGTTAGTACCTCCAGGAGACCCCCAGGTCTTCCTGCGGGTGCGAGATGATTGACAGGAAGCAGAGCGTAACCTGATGCGGCGCTGATGGGAAAACACTCTGCTCGGCACGGGGGCATAATGATAAAACTCAAACACTTATAGAACCCATTAGCTGTCATGTTTTCTGAGACGGATTGCTTACTTTGGGAAGGGTTCAGGACTGCTGAGGTTGTTCTCCGTTGTGGACACGATTGAGCTGCGGCCACGATTGAGCTGCGGCCATGTGGCTCCATCTGAAGGAAGAAAAACAAAAACATGAAAGCAGAGGAGTAAGTTACTTAACCAGAAAAAAGATAAAATCCTTCAAATTCACAGAAAATCCATGATGCAGCACCACTGTTTTTTCTTGTGAGCTGACCTAAAAGAGAGCTCAGCTGTTGATCTGCCAAGCCAAAGTCAGGATTTTTGTGGTTTCTGCGGCCTCTGGCCTATCCAGGGGCCTCTGGCCCTCACCGACAGGCCCTTTTTTGTCCTCTGTGGTGCCAGCTGCTTGGTGAAAACACAGGCTGACTCGGCACCTCTGAATGACGCAGGCAGAGGAAGCAGCCGGAGGAGGCAGCAGAGATGTATGCTCAACGTACAACCTTACATAAACATGAGGAACGGCCTCAGTGACCATAAGAACGCCTATGAGACAGCTGAGTATTTGAAGAGACCAAAAAAAAGAATAAAATAAATAAAAGGTACAAGTGCAGGTTAACTTCACGAAGTGCTCGCTGGATGGTCAGACAGCTTCAACTTCCTGTGACTGCTAATCTGACTTTCACACCCACTTTGTGACATGATTGATGAACTGAGCAGTGATGTGAAGCTTGGACCGCTCATTTGTTTTTAATTTGGAACAAAAAAAATTCCTCTTGCATTTCAAGCGCAGCGCAATTAATTTTAGTGAAAGTATCACCAGTGAGACCACACATTTACCAGGAACAGACTAGACTCTGGAAGAAGTCAATTTTAAGTCAGTTTTATGGGATGTAGATGAAAGTTTTGATGTTATATTTGGAGGCATTATCTACATGGTGGTCCTTTTGTTAATAAGTTTAACAAATTCATTATTTTTAAAGCTCTGTGTCAGTTTTTAAGCATTAGCCAGACAGCCAGTTTGTTCCAGCGTCCTGACCCCAGTCCACCTTTGGAGGTAGGAGGAGGTGAAAAGGAAAATGAGTGCTGTGTGGATTGACAGAGTGGACAGGTTTAACTGGGGTGATAACTGTGTTTTAAAAATACATCTAAACATCTTAAGCGCGGTTCATGCTCCTATGTTGAAGCAACAATGTAGCTCTGCTCTAGGCAGGGACCCTACACCGTGACCTCTGCTGTACTCCGATATTCACCTCCAGAAATCTTACTCAAGGCGAATATAAAGATGGATTGCTGCAATGTCAGTAAAAATGAGTGATGTGCAATGTTTGTCAGCTCCAATTCACATAAGATATGATTTATTTGCTCCGTTAACACAGTACAAGTACACGAAAGGAATCTTAGCACTGAGAGTTACATTGCTGCAGAGCAGAACCTGCATGGTTAACCAGAACCTAGAGGTTTCCAGTTATGCGGCTGATGCATGGAATATATATATAATCACTGAACGACCTCTTGTGACACCACCAATACGTTTTCTAAAGACTGATTTTGAAGCTTCTTCTTCTTTGCATTGTGGTGCAAAAGGGTGGATCTAGCAGCACTGAGAAACCAGTTGGAACACGCCCACCAGTTACTATTAGCTGTTTTAGATTGGCTGGCTTAGCTCATGTTATCCCAGGATGATAAATAATATTTCTTTGAATTTATTTTTGATCCAATTTATACAAACATCTTGATTGCAAGTGTTGCTTCTGGAACGACATCCAAAAAAAGTGCTGCCAGAGCTGGAGTGAGCACCAGCAGAGCTCTGCTGGGAATCACTGGTTGTCTCTAGCCATCAGGCTGAGAATCACAGGATAATTGACTGCAGGTCCCAGCATGGTTCCACATGGAGGGGCCTCGGATGATCCACTATGGGTCCTGGCGCCATCAGCCAAGCCACGCTGGAGGAGCTGTGGAGCTGCTGGTGGTCATCCTCCACTGGACTTCCCATTTCAAATGGTTAAATCTTAATGCTTTATATAATTTTTTTACATGATGTGGTGAAAAAATAATCCCCCCCTCCACCCTTCCACAGTTGTCATGGATGTGACTTCCTTCAGGCTGTAAGTATGTTTAATTTCTGCTGTAAAGTTGGCCTTTTTAACATTGGGGACTTGCCCCGTTTTGGAGCCAGCACCTAGTGGCCAGTCAAGGAACTGCTAGTACTGTGTTGACTTCAACCTGGAGATGGAGGGTGGTTGGTGCTTGTGGTTGAAAATGAGCTAATGTCGGTATGTGAACATTTAGCTGAACTAAAACTGAAAATATGAGAATTAGCCAATACAGAGCTATGCATCGAAGATAGAACTAAAGCTTATAGGGCATTCTTAATTTACTGTAAGTTTGTCCAGATCACCATTTGCTGTTGCTGTTATTTATCAGTTGTGTTGTGTATTGGGTTTGCCAGAAACAGCCCAATGATAACAGTTTCAAAGCTGGTGCTACCATTACCTATAGTGGTGGAGTCTGACTTGCTTTGGTTGCTAAATTTGCTGCCTTTACATGCATGTTTATTGTTATTAAACAGATTGCAGACTGAAAAAAAATCAAGGTTTCTAAGCTGGTTGAGAGCAAATAAATACAGCAACATGTATCCCAACTTTTATTGTGTTTTCTTTCAAGTTGTGTATTCACTGAGCAGGAAAAAAAAGTTTTATTGCTCTTGATTTATGTAAAGAGTGTTGGGTTACTACTAAAATGTGTTGCACACTGATCCCAGTAGGTCCCACTGATTTATTGTGGGACTTATGTATAACAGTTTGATGAACTTGAACAAAATGCCTCTCTGTTAAAATGCTCTTCAAACATCTGTCTACCAGCTTCTTTGGGATACTGTAATCACGTATGTTATTAGCATTTCTTCAATAGAAAAATGTTTGAAAAAGTTGGCAGCAAGAACCGACAATAAATAACATTTTAGCTGAGGGGTTGCCATGAAGTCAAATATACAACATATTCCTGTCCAAGTGGTTTTCTCCTGGGTGTGACAGGCAGCTGCATGCATCAAAGAAATACTTCCTGGCCCTCCAGAACGTTCCTTGCACAGGCGGCAGGAAGATGTGTGCAGAGCAGATTCACAATTCAGATGTCTCGATGACGACAAGAGCAGCATGATTGCGATTACTATTAGAGATTACACTTAAGCCGATCTATCACTCTCATTTAAAGTCAATGCCATCCCTTTTGGGAGATTTATTTTATTTTTGAAGGATTTTATTTATGATGGGGCTTCAGGGAGACAAAACGTTTAATGGTAAAGAAATATTTTTTCATGAGTAATGCCTGTTTTGATAGTTAGTGTCTCTTGAAAGGTCTTACATTGGAATGATGTAAACATTTATGAGAGGGAGTCTCTTTTAGGGGAAATGTGCCAACACTGCATTTTCAAATTAAAGAGGATCTCATACGTAGCAACAGCGGGACCTTCAACAGAAATGTGATTTAAAAGAGGGCAATATAATCAGAACTTTCCATTAACATGGCATCACCTGGTAGCTGATTTACAGATATTCACACCTTCATGTAGGATAAAACGAGGAAGCTGAACCTCCATGTGCAGACATCAAAATACCATGCAATGTGCTATACTTTATTATTAATGCAAATACAAAATTAAAACAGCTGTCATTTTCCCACCACCCATTTCTTTTTCATAGGCTTTTGGAAGATGACATTAAGGCAGCACAAAGGAACGTTTGTCATTTTTAGCATGGTAGGCCCATAATGTTGTAATGTTGCCAGAGACGCCCAGGACAGAAGTTAAATGATACTTTGACTTTTGTTTTTGGGGGGGGCTGATAGCAGGCAGACAATGCTTCTGAGAAATAATGAAATATTCCTTCAAATGAAATTAAAACTGAGATTCTAACATGAAAATACTCATTTGCACTGTTGTAAGGATCTTTTGATGAAAAGCAGAAACTCCAGGTTCAGGCTTGACCCGATCAAGGTTGAATCTTCGATCTTACATTCACCTGAGTTGTATGTAACCAGCCAACTGCAGTTTAAATGAATAGATATAAAAGATTTAAAAAAAAACTATCACAAAAGAGTTGAACAACTTTTCATCAATTAAACCATAGCTAAATAACTTAATCTTAAAGAGAAGACAGGATAAACTGGATGTGGATCTCTCCTTCTTTTTGGACAAATAAGTTCACTTTGGTGTTTTTTATGATTTCTTTGAATCATTTGTTATTAAAGCTGTTGATCCATTCGTAACATATAGTGGTACGTAGTCAGCAAGAATGCTCTAGAAAGGCTGTATCATTGACTGCCATTGCAAAAATGTCTCTATTTATATTAATATATATATATATATCTTTATATTAATATATCTTTATATCTTTATAATAATATCTCTATTTATGCTTGTCACAAAATTATAAATTTGCGTAAATGTTTTTTCATTTTACCTGGTCAGTCTACATCTTAAGTCTTCTTGCATTGCCTTTCTCCCTTTTTCTGTTCACCAGACTGTCGTAAAAACTATTTTTCTCCAGATGCCTGCAGGCCTGACAGGTGGTTTTGACCTCTGAACTCACAGCTTCTATCTGTTCCCATGTAGCTGGAGGGATGCTGGCCCTTCACTGGATTCTCACAGCGATGCGTCAACAGTTTTGGCTCTTTACTGATGCAGTGTGATGGGTGGTGGATCTATTTCACATTAACAACACATGAGTATTCCCCACAAACAGTTTAAGTACTTTAATCTTCAAACCCTTACAAAGAATCAACACATTTTTGCTTCTCTAAATGGTTGTCACAGAACATTCTAGTTCACAGGAAATTATTTTTACATATGTGAGACTAAACCTCTCTGCAAAGTTCTTTTTATAACCAGTCATGTTACTGAGTTGATGCTAGATAACAAGTAAAATATGTTACAGTCATGTGCGAAAGTTAGCACTCCCTCTTTTAATCTCATGCTTTTTGTTGTCACTACTAGGAAAAAAAAAACTTATGCAAGCAATACTAAATATCCCCTTAAGTTCTTAAATCCCAAGAAAGTCATAAGTTGCAACCAAGTGCTGCTAATCATTTTAATAGCTTTGGCAGTTTTCTTGTCTGGAGCACTCATGTTTGTGTTAACATAATGCCAAGAGGACAAGACTTAAGCAGTGGTCTCAAAGAAACAACTGTTTCTTCATAACAATATAGAAAGGTGTATTAATCTATTTACAAACACTATGGAGTTTAAGATTCTACAATGAGGAAGAAGATTCCATCAAAATTGAAAAGAGTTCAAGACAGGTCCAGGTTCCCTTAGAGTGGATGTTAAAGCAAACTTACCCCAAGTTTTGACATGACAACTACACATAAGGGACAATCATGCCACATCATTTAAAGTTATACAAAGTAATGGATCTGTGTATAATTAAGGGCATGGTCTTTTCATGGCCAGCATGCAAAGCCAGTGATTAGTTGTCATCTACTTTGCGCTTAGTACTGTCTCGATTTGACTTCTGAACTGTGAATAAAAACCTAAGAGAGCATAGTCACGGATAAAATGACTTGTTGTCCTGTTAACTGTACTAAGAGGTGAAGCAAAGCAGCCTGAAGCAGCTATCTATCTATCTGATGTTTGTCCAGTTCTTCTTATACAGTCTATACCAAAAAAAAGAAAAAGAAAGAAAGAAAATTAGCTACATCGCAAATCTAGGACAGAACAAATGACCATATAAGATGTGCTTGTTAAGGGCTCAAACCTCCTGAGATATCGCACGCAGGTTCTTCTAACCAGCATCACCAGTGGGTTTGGACCTACATACTTCTTCACCTTGTGAACCAACTGTTCATTGCTTTCATCTGCGAATAATTCACATGGGCTCAAACAAAGACTAAAAGTAATTTAATAGCAATTCATTATCTTTCCCATCAGCTGTCATAACCTGTCCAAACAGAGTAAAAACTGTTTTCTAAGATCTCAGCCGTCAGACATGAAAAGCAGCAGGAAGCAGCACGTACACTCATGTTTGTGTTTTTGTGCCTCTGAGTGACAGAGAAAATTGCCGGAGGGTCATATTTCAAAACGTACCAGCACAGCCCTGAACATTTGATCTTCTCATGGTTAGTGGGCGTGCATGCCCGAGCCTGAAGACAGCAAAAGCATTAAGAGGATTTTTGATCACCATTGATGTTTTTAACAGAACAGACTTGCTTGTTCAGGAATTTGGAGGCATGCACTCACTCTCACAGACAGGACAGGAGACAGGAGTTGCAGTTAAAGTTTGCCATTACAGACTCATTGACATAATCTCATAAAAATGACATTGAACTAATACAATAGAAACTGACAACAAACTTCCAGAGCTCCAAAACTTGTTGCCAAAGTCTCTGAAGCTGGAGGAAAAAAAAATGAGCGTGGGAGCCAGACTATCTGTGTTAGGGAAGCGGTCAGGGCACAAAGATTGATGGATTCTCAAAGCAACACCACTGATGTGCGCTGCAGTTTTTCCATGAGCAAAGACAGATTTGCGGTGCGTGTGTGAAACAGAATTTGTCCCAGATTTTCTCTCTTCTCCTTCCTGCGTCTTTGCTCTCCTCTTCTCTCAGCAGGCTGCACAGAGGAAGCTTTGATGTGGCACTCTCTCAGTGTTGTGACCACAGGCCCAAGAGGAACCAGATGCTCTTTGGACTGGCTTGTGGTGGAGAGGCATATTTATAAATTGAAAAAAGAAAAAGAAAGAAAAGATGGGTGCAAGGCCACAGGGGTGGGGGCTGCCTCGATGCCAGCCAAGAATTGTGAAGTTGCCTGTACCAAGGCAAACAGGGAGGGATGACATGATGGCATCACAGATGAGAGACAACAGCAGACTGGAATAAAAGCGCTAGAAGGACTGGATATGAAAATAAAACACAACACAGTAGATGAACCTTTTCATATGCAAAAATAGTGCAAAATAAAGTAAATGTGTACAAATTAACTTAAAATGTAATTTGTAGGGAAGTTTACTGGTGCTGGAGCGTATTCCAGTTTACCAGTCCATGTAGACCAGGGGTGTCAAACGTCAAACTCAAAATCAGCCCCTCCACTTCACTTTTTCTGGCCCGCGAGAGCCTGAAAAGAGAATCATAAACTTATAACTGGAACATTTCTGAGGAAATTTCAATCTGACTGCCTGTTTAATTCAATACCATCAAAAAAAATGGAATAACTCAAGTAGAGAGCAGCTGGTTTCTATGAATAAAAATCATGCTTTAGGAAATGTTTATTTTACATCAAAAAGTTGCAAAAAAAAATTGTGATTTTAGGACTGTTGTAATTTTATGTCAAAATGTGACATTTGTGATAGAAGTCTTTGTTGAAAAAAAGTCTAGAATTTCCAAATTTGCACTTTGACCACAATTTAAAAACAAACAAAAAACCCCAATTAAAAGTAATTAAATAAATAACTGTCTCAAATTTTACGTTTTATGGCCTAGTGGGAAATCTGACAACATAGCTGGTTGACAAAATAAAGAATAACTGGCTCTTTAATGGTAACCATGGTGATGATGTGCTCCGGGATGAAACTGTATTTGATGTAGAGAAACGACCACACACACTCACTCCCACAGGGATTTTAGAATCACCAGTTAACCTGGCACACAGATTTTTGGATCAGACTGGGAGAAGGTCAGACATGCAAATCCCACATAGAAAGGTCCTGTTGAGATTTGAACCAGGAACTATCTTTCTGCGCAAACCACCGACCCACCATGCTGCCTGCCACTAAACCAGTTTCATTTATGGTTACAAATCATAAACAATTTCTCCAGTAAATTAAGAACAGAGTGGCTTTAAAATCAGTCATTTCTAATAATAGTTTCTTCTTAAAGCTTTACATATCTTGTTTGACTTAGAAACACCTAGATTCACAAGTTTAGAGGTTGAGAGATTTGATTCAAAGATCCTACATGGAACAACTTGAGGAGATTTGACTGCAGAAGGAAGTCTGGTTATAAGAGCTTCGTAATGAAAGACAGAAGAAAACAGAGAAATAACAAGTCATTTTTTATCATGACAAAGTACAAGCTGAACCGAGATAATCTTATTTGAAGAAGATGGAGCCTTCGAATGGTTTGGATCCATATGAGATCCCAAAGACTGAACTGCAGTCTCCAATGAATAAAACATTGGAGACATAAACACAAGACTGAGAACTCTTTTTCTTTAGCTTTACTGTTTGTATTAACTCACTTCTTTTAATGAACTATAAAAACCCAACTATCTTTCAAAAAAAACAAACACAACAATACATGCAATTAAGATTCATGTGACTGAAAACTCCAACTTTATAAAGGATTGACAAAAAATTATCTATTCAGTATCTTAGTGGTTTTATGGGGAAGGTAAAAGAAAAAAAAAACAGACCCTAATAAAATGCCATGAGAATCACAAGACTAATATTTAAAATGTGTTTGTATTTATATTTTAGCAGTTAAATTGTTAAGTTAAGTAGCAGATGTTAATTTGTGAAGACGTGTTGCTTTTTCTGCCTGGACCTACCTTGTGTTAGTTTACTTAGATGTGCAGCTTCCTACATTTCCCAGAAGGACTTGTGGTGAAGGAAGGAGTCTGAACATGTTTTTTCAGCTGTGGTTTTTCTACTTGGTATAAAGGAGAGTCAGTTATTGTAGTTAAAAAAAAAAAAAAAAGTAAAAAGAAAATGATCTCAAAGCTCTTCCATGAACAACATGTCATGTTTTCTGTTGCTTTGATATTTAAATGCAGTATTCTAAAATTTCATATAATGCAAAATAGTTTATTTTATCATTTATCTTGATTCTTTTGTGTGCAATTTTTAGCCCCATGATATCCAATTTAAAACCATTTTTTTGATTAAAAAGAAAAAAAAACACTTCTAAATGCATAATATTCAAGAAGCAGAATTGAGTTTTTATGTGATTAATAGCTCTTGGATTGGGACTTTAAGCTCTCTCAGCAGGTTTTTCTCCGCTAGTCGGCCATGTGTCATTTGTTTTTTCCTCTGACCACATGGCCACAAACAACCACATCAGTACAAGCAGCACGACAGAACACAAGCTGAATCAGATCCACCTCTTCTGTGACTGTGTGTACAGTATTGTTCCACAAACAAGGTTCTGACTTATGTCCCTCCTGTGACTCAGTGGACTGGCAGGAAGCCTGCACAGCTCCATCCATGACTATGACCACAAAAAACATAATGGCGAGTGTGGTTGGTGAGCTCAAACCTTAATGCAACTGGGAAGAATAAAGAAAAATGAGGACGGGATGCATATTAATCTGATCTCTAAAATGATGCTGTTTCATCTCTGTCTGCTTAGACAAGAAAAACACCCAAACAATGTTGCAGAAGAAAGTCAGTGTTTCCATCTCTGTTCTCCCTCTGCGTGTCTTCTCTGTTTCCTTCTCTAGTTTCTGCTCAGTGAGGCATAGATGACATGAAGTGTTTATCTTAGATGTCATAGAAGTGTTTATGTTGCAAACCACTACCAAGCAGAGGAGCACAATGACTGGGCAACGAATGCTGGATGTTAAATACAATGGAATGACCCCGCTGTTTTGATTGGAAGGCAATTAAACCCAAAGGAGAATAAACAGTGAGAAATATCGGCTGATTTTGTTTATTAACGGAAAGGACAAATCAGGACATTTGCAGGGTCAGAATGTCTTTGATCGTCAAGACAGTAAACACAACAGTTTGTCTTGTTGGCATTGATGCCGCGATGTTCTGACATCTTAGAAATATTTGCACCAGGACAAAGTGGAATCACACGATTTGTTACTTAGAAGAAGAGAGCAAAAGTAGCTGTACTTGGATGCTTTGCAGGTAGAAGAAACCTTGAATTTTGTTTTTCATTTTAAAGTAAGTGTGATTTGTTGTCTTATACTATGATACGGTAGCTGAAACACTTTCTTTTACATTTAAAAATAGGGAATTTACCTGAGAGATCACTAAAATCATATTAGCTCATTTCATGACTCTTTCAATTACAAAACATTACAAAGATATATTTAAGTCATTTAAGTCGGTTTTATTATTCATTATCACTATAACCAGTTTGGAGGTTTGAAGTTTTGTTTCTGCTTAAGGTCCTTTTCTTTTTTACGCCAGTGGCTATTAATGACCCGTAGTTGGAATCCTGTCACCATAAAAATGATGTTATAAATTATATGAAGCCACACATTTATGCATAATCAGGGGTGTGGTTTTGTGAGTGACAGCCACATTGTCGTGTATGGTGGTAACGACTGTCTTTCATCCGTTCAGCGCTCTAAGTGAACTTGACTTCTGAGCCGTGAATAAAGACTTTAGAGAGTATATGAGTTTTTATTTTAAAGATAATACGGCTCGTTGTTAATTGTACTAACAGACCACCACAACTGGCTCAACCAGACTGGGTAACTCTGCCTGGGATTTGTTTTTTCTTTTTTGCACCATATCAGGGAAAATTATACAAAGCAACAACTTTATTTATATTCATGGGTGTGGTCTTTTGATTGGTGGCCATTTTTGCAACTTGCATAGTATGGTTGCTATCTGGTCAGCTACTCTTGTTCTGCTCTTTTGCACACTTTGGCTCCTCAGTATAAGAAAAAAAAAGTGGCTTCAAAAGCACTCTTCTGAATAT
The DNA here is from genome assembly GCA_037176975.1 of Arrhamphus sclerolepis. NCBI lineage: Eukaryota > Metazoa > Chordata > Actinopteri > Beloniformes > Hemiramphidae > Arrhamphus > Arrhamphus sclerolepis. The sequence goes on from JBAMYA010000009.1 coordinate 2,376,756, forward strand.
CTATGGTGGACATCATGGAGGTTTCTCCAGTTCTTCCTGTACAGTCTATGGTTCCAACCAGTTTGTGGCTTTGAGAGCTCAGTCGTATGAGTGATTTTTAAACTCATACAAACGGCATTCATTCAGGATTCTGAGTGGAAATTGTAGATCAAGGTCTCTGAAAGAGTTCAGCATAAGTTTCTGTGTAAACGAACATGTTCCTTTGAAGCTTGCTTCAGTCCTTCTCGGTAAGAACAAAGTTCTCTCTCTGCTTTTCCCAGCTCTTCAATCTAAATCTGACAATTTTGACCTTTTTAGTTAAATCTAACCAGCAGCAATGGTGGAAAGTACAGAGGGAACAAGAGAGTGTTTCTCACAACGCGCTGCTCCCCTCCCAAACGTACAAGTTGGCCTGACGCACTCTCACATCCACTATAGGAGAACAGAAGAGTAATAGGCACTAATTAGCATAAACCTCCTTTAAATTTTCTAGAAAAAGTCAAGCAGAATCTATTTAACAGAAACTGGTCTACAAGCTGGTAAACAATAAGACTGGGTTCTTATTTTTAAAAGTCTGGTAACACATTTAGCAAAAGAAAAGCCCTCTGGAAATTGAAACAGGTGGTTATGGAAAGTCATTATGCATTTTTTTCATGGTATATTGTTATTTATAAAAATTTCTAATCCTTTTGATTTGCTAACGTTTCCAGTACAGCCACAGTAACTATTAATTTTGGACAGCATTTTTTCCCCCAACTCAAATAAGGTCAAGGTGATAAGTTTAAATTTAGTGGGCCCACTTATTTTAAAAAGCAATGACACACAACAAGAGATGAATCTAAATGACATGGTGATAATCTTAAGAAAGAAAGCAGCCTGTGAAACCCTTCAGCCTTTGTGTGTTCAGCCACAAATCCAAATGAAGAGCGGCTCTTTGACCCCGTCCACTGACATCTCCCCCACGCAATGAAATGTTTCCTGCATCAAACAAACAGTTTTGTCACTAAACCCAAAGTGCTGCTTGAAAGGTTTTAAAACAGGAAATTTATCCACCAGGAAAAGAGTCAAATGAAAGCTGCTGACAGAAAAAAAAAACATCAAAACTATGCCAGTGGTTTGTTTCATGTGGAAAAATTGTAGCAGTTTAAGGAAACTCTTTGGTTTCCCTCTTAAAGATCAAAGGCTCTGGGATGATCTATTTGACTGGAGCCCACTGTCTCCATGACAACAAGATCACAGACAGGAAGCCTGTCCTTCCTTCACGGGCCCTTGTCACCAACAATGCAACCACTCAGCAGTGTCTGACTCTCCCATAAGTCATAGCGCATGTGGAAGCATGATTGTTTGCATTTGTGTGTAACTCAACACTACAAGGCCAAAAAAAAAAAAGAAAAAGAAAAGAAAAGAAAAGACAAGAAACAACTTTACAAAGGTGTGTATATACCAAAATCCTTGACTTATTTTTCTAATCCACAGGTGTTTGTGTGAAGTAAGTGAGAAAGTGTGGAGTTGTGCTTCAGTGACCCTGAAGACATCTTTAAACACTGCTCCCTCAGATCCCTGTGGAGCCATCATTGTTTGCCCAGCATGTTACTAACTATAACCACGTTTTTTTCTCTTTGTCTCAGAAAAGTAAGAAAGCATTATATATTACATGGTACTTCTTTTGGACACATTAAAACAATGACTGTGATGGTCTGTGTTTAGTGTGCATGTAGCTTTAACAACAGCAGCCTAAACTGGTGCCTGAACTGGTCTCTTAATGCCTCTTTTACTTTTTGTCAATACTCCTGTGGGCACAAAGTGACAAATAAATGAAGAAGTAAATAAATAAAGGAAAAGCGAACCCTCACAGTCATGGTTTAAGACCCACTAGAGGTGTGTGTTGGCGTGTTTCTGTACAGAGACACAGTTCTCTACAGATTATTCGCTTGTTTGTTGTTATTTTTTATGTTTTTAATACATTTTATTGGTGCAGCCTTTTGGGAAAAAAAATAAGGGGGCAGGTCCACTGTTTGATACTCATGTGCACTGACAGACTTTCACGTAAAACCCAACAAAGCACTAACTTCCACTGGAGGTGTACCTTGACTGACCACAGTCAAGTTTTTGTGTTACTTTTTAATAACAGCACTGCCTTGTTGTGCTGCATTCAGTGACTATTGGAAACTGGTTTTTGTGATCTTTGACTTGAACATAATCAAATTCTCTAGATTGATTTAGTTGGTAAAAAGCTAACATTGGAGGGCTTACACATATTACACATGGGAAAAAGATCTTACTGTCGTTGTGATCACAGGTGACAACATCCACGATCACCACTGCTGATGTAGCACATAGATTTAATTATTTTGAATATAATTTAATAAATCTGGAAAGTCATGACTTTAGATCTTTTGCGCAACATAATGCACACAAGCTATAACGAGAGGTCTAGTATTAAGTAGCTCATAACAATTGTAATTGGATCATTTTAGATGGTAGCAGAGTTAAAAGCATTGTTGCTTGGATTTACATTAGAATAAATACGGACGTCCTTGTTAATCTTCAGCATGTTCAGTTGGCAACAAAGTGAAGCAAAGTATTACAGGAACATTGATTTAAATTTATTTGTTTGCCATAAAAACCATGAAACAGATGGTTCAAGATCCTTTAATAGCTTTCTAAGGAGCTAACAGGTACAGATGCCCAAGTTCCAGTCCTCATGCAACTGATAATAAACAATCATTAGCTCATCTGTGTTTGAGGGGTGGGTCTTAGTGATCTTACCGTCTATTCTGAGTGGTCTCCTATGCAGCTGGCATCATCATGCATGATTGTTTATTACGTCTAGGCCTTAGGATAGCTGGGGTAGGCTTAGCTTCAGGAGCTAAGGACAGTATCCGGTCCTTGTTGTGCAAAAAAAAGCAGTTCGAGTTACTGGTAATGCAATTACAAGGACCTTTGTTGTCGCAGTTGGGCAGAAACCTAGCAATTTCTATGGAAACATGAAAGAATTCATACTACACACTAACTTTGGAATAGACCTCACTCTATTTATGGAAATAGGTTAGGCTTGTTAATCAGTGGACCCAAAAAGAATCAAAAAACAAATTTAATGGGAAGTCTTCTTTGTCATCTTCTCCAAAGTTTCCAAAATTCCAGCTCAATATTTATTACAGTAATTTTGTTCACTGGTACCAGTGAACACAATGTGCAAATCATCATCTATACTGTCCTCGGGGTCATTGCCTGATGAGAACACTGTGTCTATGTGGGTGTGTGACAGACTTTTTGTCATCTTCAGATTGTTTCAAGCTGAAAGTGAACAATAAGATCTGGATTCCTGCAGGCCTTTATGTTCTCAGAGAATGTGACGTCTGTCTTTCATTAAAAGTCTGTTTTAATCTTATGAGTGAAGGCTGGAATGAGGCTGTGAAAGCAGAGGGGTTCATCTGCAGCACATTAGGAGTTTGAGCCTGACAGATTGCGCTCTTCTTGCTTTGAGAAATAGATTCCATGGTGTCCCACTTGCTGCAGTTTCCCTCTTCTCTCCATCTTGTTTGTATAACATCAAGAGCAGAGGGAAAAAAAATAAAAGGTTTTATGAGTTCTGGTGGGGTACATGATGCTTTGTGCATCTTTGTACATTGGCTGTGGACCAGAAGCAGTGCTTGTGTGCATGTGCGGAGGGACCTCTTTTGAGCTGTATTTGGAAATTGTTTTTAAATGGCTTATCTGAGTTTTCTTTTTCTTTTTGAGGTACAATGTGGTTTTGATTTGATTAACACTTAACAGCAACAGTCAGGTCACACCTTATAAAAGGTTTACGAGCTGGTACTAGTGGTGCTGAAATTGAAAATTATGCTTGCAAATAATCAAAAGTCATTAAAGAGTCCATATTGTGTCTGTTTACAAGTTCATGCTTTTATCTTGTTGGTTTACTGGAGGACGTTTTCGTATAACTGAACCATAATTAGCCAAACTATATTGAAGATGAGGTGAGCATCTGTAAAACTGAGCAAAACTTCTGATTCAGCAGTTGGCAAAAGGGCTGAGTGGAAGTCAGCTTCATCTTTGATCTTTGTACATGTTTCCAGCTTCCAACCAGTTTAACTGCAGATCAGATGAACCATGTTGAAACTGGAATCATGTTGAACATGGAGCACAGCTGCAGGTTTATTATTCAGGGTGGTATTTCTGATACCAAGCCAATACAGCTGTTATTTAAATGTTGTTTTTCTTCCATTATGAACAATTTTTTGTAATTAAAAATAAATAAATAAGACATACATATTTGACCACATTGGAGGTCTAAATTTCCTACACTTCTGCACTATTTGAAGGTAAGAGTTTCAGAGATGTATTTTGGACCTGGGGAACTGGACCGCGGCTCAAGATGTTCAAATATGCAGTGAACTCCAGCGTTTTCAATGGCTGACAGGACCTGGACATCCAGAACAATGAGTTTGAAAGTTTTGTCCCTGATTCCTCTATAAGTTTCTGACTTTCTTTGGGAACTTTCTCTCATTTCCAAAAGCCAAACTGCAGAGTTTGCTTCAGTGCTATACATCTCTTCTTGACCTGGCGAACTTATGCTCTTTTGCATAAGGAGGAAGTCACAGTTTTCCTGGTGGGATTTTTATTTATTTATTTTATAATTGTTATTATTTAGGATTGTTAAGTCCAGAGTAGGTTATTCAACAATCAGAGTAGGTGCAGCTGTCATTCTGCAGTTATTAACATCAAAAGTGAACCACTAGATACCAACTACTAGGCTAGATACTGGTATAGAACATATTGGTCATGGAAATGTGGGTCAGACCTGTGGAGCGTAAGCTAACTGATTGATAAGGTCAAAGTGTTTGTAACTCTTTGAGTCATTAAGAACATGCAGATTTGTCACAGACCCTGCAGCCGTGTGATTTCTTCCCTCCTCTCCAGCCCACACCGTTTCAAACACCTCATTACTAATGAGTTGTGAGGCAATGAATTTTCAAACACATCGGCGACTCCATCTCTTAGCAGGGCCATTTTGTCTGGTCCCACCAGCAGGTTGGAAACAGATGGGAGGAGGGATGGAGGGAAATGCTGGGCTGTATCTAAACTATCACAAACACTTGTCTCCTTATCTGTCAGACAGCCCACAAAGCAATTGTGCAGCTGCAGATTTTTGTAAACTCTTCAAGTCCTTAGAAAGTTCTTTTCTTTTTCAGTTCATTTTTATTGTTTGGTTCTCCTCCTCTAAATGAAGACTATTTTATTTCAGAACTTTTTTTTTTTCATCTAAAGGAGAAGCCAGCAGTGAGAAACTCCTTTTAGCTGCTTTAAACTGAGGCAGCATTAATCCCTAGAGCTGTCCCCATTCACCCGTCAGTTCATGGATCTCATCCAGTGTCATGCAAACAAAGACATAACTGTTCATTACATAGTGGTGCTTTTTTTTGTTTTTGTTCTTGTTATGTGTAATTTATTGCACAAAGCAGGCAAATAAATGGATTTATCCACGGCACATATGTGATACATATGAGTCACACACGAGCCAAGTAATTCATCATTTTATTTGCTTTCCATTTTTCAAATGCAAATCTGATTTATATAAAGGACAAATCAACACCCATTTATGTCAAGAGCGACTGCGTTCCCCAGCCAAGCTGCTTTTATTGTGTTCTTGCTTTGTAAATTAATAACGCCGTGCAGCACTAGAATCAGATCTTTTTCTTCTTTCTTTTTTTTTGACTGAATTTTGTGGAAAAGGTTGAAATGGCTGGAATATAAATACATACACACACACACACACACACACACACACACACACACACACAC
>JBAMYA010000009.1:2382639-2424370 GCA_037176975.1 Arrhamphus sclerolepis
ATTGAAAAGAAGGGAGGGGGAGAGGGAACCCCGGTTCCTGAAGACCCTCTAAAATAACCTCCTCGTTTCGGGGGAAAAGGTCCTGGTTCTCTCCTCCCCCCCCCCCCCCCCCCACCTGTATCACAACCGGAGGAGTTTCAGCAACAGCATCTTCTCTCCTCCGTTTAGTTGCATCTCGCTGCTTCATTTGCAAAAAAGGAGGATTGATGCTGCTCATGGAAAAGTGCAAACTGAATTGAAAGTAAATACACAATGTGGCAAAATGTTCTGATGGATGCCCAGAGACTGATGGAGGAGAGAAACAACAACTCTTGTCATTCTTAGCCTGACCAGCTGTCTTTATTCTCTTTTTTTTTTTTAATCTTTGATACAAATTATTATTCTGGTTTCTCTGGATTCCACTTTGATTTCCAAGAGGCAGAACCAACAGATGGAGCAGAAAATGCCCCTGGATGCTGCTGGATCAGCATACAACCAATGAGAGAAGTGAAAAAACAGCAACAGCCAGAGTAGTAAATGGCATTCAGCGGAGTTTTACAGAAAAAAACAGCAAAAACAAACAAAAACCTGTCGATCCATGTTGTTAACAGCCATCTTGGTTGGTTTGAATAGTGACTCTTGGATGCTCGATGTTGTCATTGGTTCGGTACATTCTGAAACACTGGAAACGGATGCGGATGGCAGCGGTACTGGACCCATTTTGGCTCAAAAAAAAAACAACAAAAAAGAGCAAAGCTGTTGTTTAAAAAAAAAAAAGAAAAAAAACAAGGATTGTTAGGAACTTCACGTGACTTGTGTGAACAGTTCAGGCTCAGCGACTGATGAAGCAGCAATCGTACGCCCTTCGCCGACAAAAATCAAACCTTTCAACAACAGTAAAACACAGCCGATGGTGTTTATTGTCAAAGTGTAGGAGTAGGACAATGTTATATGTGCATAATTCATTATTGTGTACACTAGCTGTGCAACAAACTAAGCTACAGTATATACAGACACCTATCATTAACTGCTGATAGCTGGATGACAGTTATACTGTATAACAGTAAATCTAGTTGGCCGGTTGCTTGGGCAGGACAGCCTCTAAAGACGATCCGTCAGGGGCCCAAGACTTTGGTATCATCTGCTTCAAATGCAAAATGGTGACTCTTACAGTGTAATATCAATCAATACAACTAAACATCCATTAAAAACATCCACGTGAATATACTCAATGCAACAAATGTTATGCAATCTCCCCCGCTCCCCGTCCCCCCTCCCCTCACCCTAACATCTGCATCTTTCTTTTACCTCCATAAAATCCGTTAAAGGTTAAACAAACATTTAAATGTTACATATCTCATTAAAAGTAAAAGAGAATAACGTTATGAGAACCCTCAGTCTAGATAGCGACACTGCTTTGTGAAAAATATATGTATAGTAGAGTGAACTAAACATTTACATGACTTTACAGGTGAAAAGGAAACATCGCTTTTGACATAACTCTTTAGAATAGTAATAATAATAATAATAATACAGCCCCACAGTCTCATGAACATGCTATGATCTCTTGTTACTCACTCTGATCGCTGTCCGTGTGACCTGAGGCCGACGGGCCGTCACAGGTTCGTGGTTGTGTCAGTGTGGATACTTGGTTTTTAAGTGTGCATGTATGGATGTCAGTATGTCAGTGTGAGTGTCTCTCTGCGGGCTCAACAGTCGCCCGAGTTGTGCGAGTGTGGCCCGGTCTCCATTTTCCAGTCTCTCTGGTCGGTGCCATCCCCCTGGCTGTGCTGGGAGGCGACGGGAGACAGGGACATCTGTCTGCGGGGGTTGCCGCTGTGCATGGTGTTCCAGTGGCGCTTCAAATCCGACGCTTTGATGAAGGCTTTGTCGCACGAGCCGCAGTTGAAGGGCCGCTCTCCCCGGTGCTGCCGTTCGTGGTCTTTCAGGTGGGACTTGTGCTTGAAGGCCTTTTCGCACAGTTGGCAGGCGAAGGGCCTCTCGTTGCTGTGGACCCGCTCGTGCCGCTTCAGGTCGGGACCTCTGATGAAGGCCTTGCCACACACCACGCAGCGGTGTGGCTTGAAGCCGGAGTGGATCTTCAGGTGCTCTTTGAGGTGGGCGGCGGTGGTGAAGGCTTTGGGGCAGTGCTCGCAGCCGTACGGACGGTTGGCGGTGAGAAGCCGCTCCTTTTTGGCATTGTGGTCCATGGGCTTGGCGCCGGTGCTCTGGCAGGAGTTGTGGTCGCGGTGGCCGTACAGCAGGTACTCCAGCTTCATGTCGCCGGAGGTGGAAGAGCCCCAGCTGTGGGTGTGAGGGTCTTTAGCCATGTTGGTGTTGTAGTTGTGCGGCTGCGTCACGTGGGAGCCGCCGGGCCCCATGCCATCCATCCCCTGGTCGTAAAAGCTGTTCTTCCTAACCTCCTCCATGGCCAGCTCCTTCAGGATGGCGTCCTGCGCCCTCATGCCGTGGTCGCCCGGAGCCTGGTTCTCGCGGGTCTTCATGTTTGTGAGCTCCCGTTTCTGGGTGCACAGGTTATCCAGGAAGTTGATCCCCAGGATCTGACCGGACGACATCATCATGTTTATGTCCTTCTTCCTCACAGCCAGCCTGGCCGTGTACATGTAGTTGAGCACCTCCTCAAAGATGTCGGAGCGGATGAAGTCCAGCTCCACGATGGAGTTATCCTCTTCACTCTGCTTCTTAAAGAGCTTTTTAAAGTAGTTGCTGCAGGCCGCCAAGACGCAGCGGTGAGCCCTGAACTCTATGTTTTCCACCACCACCACCACGTCACAGTGCTCACCTTCCATCCTCTGCTGGTTGAGCATCTTCAGGAAGGTGGCTTTGTGGTCATAATCGATATACCTCAGTAGATCAGACATGTTGCAGGTCAAATAGGAGCAACCTGCACGGGAGGAGACACATGTTGTCAGATACTTTGGATTTCAGAAACGTGGGCAGGCACGTCTGCATCCTGCACAGCTGAGGGGTGGAGCTGCGTTCGCAAGCCTCTTAAAAAAAAAAAAAAAGAAAAAAAAGAAAAACGTACACAACAACAAATTACAAGAGCAACTCGCGACCAAAGACTTTAGAAAAAATACCACGAGAAAAGAATGCAAACAGTAAAACAAACCTGTCTAATTAAATCGTAATCGAAAAAAAAAAAAAAAAGATTTAGGAAAAAAATCGAAACGAGCCGCAGCGGTGCAAATAAAAAATAAAAATAAAACAAAAACACAAACTCGAACAAACAGACGCAGCTTTTCTCCACAAAAACAACACGTTTTCCCTGAGAGGTTTACATGACAGTGTTCCTGCGTGCAGAAAGCAGAACCTTAGCGGGTATATTTCACATTTCACTGCGCCCAGCCATTTTGGTCAGCCAGCCTCCATTGGCATGTTTCTGCTTCCTAACAGCGGAGGACGCGGAGCCCGACTAACGGCCCAGACACCGAAAGATTGCTTTCTCATTTTATTTGTTCCACCCGAGCACAGGAAGGGAAATGAGAGATGTTGATACCTGAAGCCTGAACGCGATCCCCTGTGTTGTCACGCAAGGCGGTCGACGACGGTCAGCTCCAGAGCTGTCGTTTTTCCTCTTCCTCCTCTTGTTGTGACTGAGAGGCGCTACAGGAAACGCAACACTGCTCTACCGCCACCTAGAGTACCGGAGCGAGTACTGCACCCAGATCGTCTATGCAAGAATTGATGGATCACTCGGCGCCGAAAAGACAGCGATTGTAAAAAAATCACATGACATTCTTACGTTAATAGACATGTATAAAACAGACTTTCATAAAATGTGCTATTAGTAATCATAGTAATTACAATGAATATAGTAATTGTAATTATAGCTTGTAATTATAATATAAAATGCTGTATATTCATTATAGTTCTAACTCATTACTTACCATTTTCAGTTCAATTCAAATTCAAAATTCAAATTTAAAGACTTTTATTAATCAGTAGTAAGTTGCTGTTCTCGGTTTTAGCATAAACATTTTTTTTTTAAATCAAGTGATTTCATCCGTGTCTCATATTAAATATTAGGCTATAAAAGAAAGTGTATTATATTAAATGTTATTAAAATATTAAATACCATTAAATGATTTAATTTACTTGAGGTTGGTTTGGTGGTTAGCACTGTTGCAAGTAGTAAACATGCGTCAACCTGACGCATGTTTAATTTTAAATTGAGAAAGAAGGAATGAGTGTGATTGTGCATGGTTGTTTGTTCACATGTTGCCCTGTGGTGGACTGGGACCTGTCCAGGTGTACCCCTGCCTATCATCCAAAGAGAACGGTGACAGGCTCCAGCAGACTCCAGTCACTCCACTCCGGAATAAGCAGGTATGGATTAATCTCATAAATATTAAATGCACTATGTGAGACTTTGAAAAAAATTTCATTACTATTAATTTCATTTATTATTCATGATAAGAATAATTCATAATTATTTAATGTTAAGAACCTTAAAGATCAGCAAACATTTTATGTGCGGTGCGCTCCATTCAAATTTGAAATTTCCTTAAATGAATAAATGGCTTTAAAGCACCAGTTAAATTTAAGTTATAAACCCGTAAACATCTGGTTTTGCATGATTATTTTATGAACCATAGTTATTAGTTATGAAACAAACTGTATGCTAACAGATTATGGGTTTTGAGATCCTTTTAGTGTACAGCTCACAAGTATGTTGCTTGTTTTATTACTTTTTAAGTTCTATCGTCTCACACTTTTATCTGATTGTCTTGTAATGTCAGTTCTTAAAGTTATTTTGTTATATATACAAACATAGGGGAATTAAAAGTAGCCTTATTTTGCTTAATTTGTTACATTTGTACCAAATCGTCTTTTGCTTCCCAGTAGAAATATTTGGAGAGACAAGTATATTGCGTTGTGATAATAAGCTGTCCGTCATAAAGACTGCTCATGCTATAAAGGTGCGAGCCAGTTCAACTCTAACTATATTTTACCAAAGATTTTTTTTTTTTTTTATCAGAAAATGAAATAATGGTCCGAAAACTGTTCTAGCCCTCGCCCCCCTTGATCACGCAAAGAACGAAGTGAGACCTCTTATTTTAGGCGTCTCTTTGGCACGCAGACGTTCCCTGAGGGGCGGGGCTTTTGGAGTCTTCCCAGTATTACTCATACCGTAACTACCTTTGGAGAAAGAAAAAAAGTCTTAATTATGCTATTAATTAAGACCGTTTGCCATTCTATTAATAGATCAAACAAATGTTTAGAGCGTTTGATCACACGAATAATCAACAGACTGCAGTTTGAGAACCCTGCTGTCTCTAGGCCTTAAGAATTTTTCTGTAGCTTATTTAAGTTATGTGCTTGAGGCTTTGAAAGACGAAATTACTGACGAAAACGATGTTTTATCTGAAACGACTGGATTACTAATAATTACAACAAAAAACAAAAGATCCCACTCATGTAAATGATTAATGATGGTGTGAAATGACAATCCAAAGACAGAACAAAATACTGCCTCCTAATAAACAAACATGCGACATTTCACCTCAGATATTTTAAGAGAGAAATCAATAATCAACAGGTCCACCGCACAAAAGCTTTGGTACTCTGGTTATTTTATTATTTTAGACGAAAATGTAAAATTAAGAGGAAATGCATGTCACTTTTATTTCACCATTCTGTGGAGAACACGGCCATACACCAACACTGTTCAGATGCACTTGAACGGATCAGGGAGGTTCACAGCTGATATGTTCACGATGGTTTTGGGAGGGGTGACATATCTTTCTTTTTTTGTTTTCTTTTTGGCTTTGCATCTAGGTTGAGCGGAGCTCGGCCTTCAGAGCCCTTTGCCTCACAGTGGCTCAAACCTGGGACCTGTGCTGCAGCTGGTTTTCTATGCTGGAAAACATTCAAAGCCTGCACAAGCGAGTAAAAATCTTCTTGATTCCTTTTGCATTTGGTAAAACAGACCTCAAAGAATGGTGCAGTGGTGTGAGCAATTCATGAGAAACAATAATAAACACAGAAATTACAATAAAAAGAATGCAATTCAAGTACACAACATAATTGAACCATGAATGCTGTTTTCAGGTGGGAAGCTTTGATATGTACAGTGAGCAGTAATTCCTGTAGTGGTATACCTGAAGGAAAAATCATTGTGTCGTTTAAGGAAGTGAAGCAGTATTCACTTTTGTAAATGATGTTGGCACTTCTACAGCAAGGTTACGTAGTGTATGCTCTCTAACATATACAGCCTACAGCAAATATAAGCTTCTGGAGTGATGGCTTTTTCTCATAAACAAAATCTTGCTACAATTATTATTCTTAATAATCATAAAAATGCATCAAAGTCATAAGGCAGTGAAAGCAAACAGTCCGTTTGCTGCAAACAGGGATTTGGCGTGCAGACGGATTGAGAACCATTTTGGAAATCAGTTGGTTTTCAGTATGATCTTGCCGTTTGTTTGATAATGCAACGTTGCGTCCTCATGCAGAATGCATTTATGTGTTTTGCAGGTGATGTTTGCGACTAGCAGCGGGCTGCAGCATTTGGAGAATAGGAGCCTTTCTAGTCTTCAGAGATTCCCGATGTAGTACGTGGAGTTGGGGATGTTGGGTTCACGGAGGTTGAACAGAACAGAAAGTAGCCCTCAGTGTTATTCCTGGAGGAGCAGAGGAGTCAGAAGTTAGTACATCCTGCAAGTTTAATTACTTCTGAGGCTTTTACTGTCACAGTTCAGCCTGCCACACACGGAAAATGAGTCTGATGAAAGGTTATGGCATTTTTACTGATGTGAATAAAAAGCACGGGACCACAAAGATACAAAAATGAAACACACACACACAAACACACACAGGACATAATCTCTCCAGCGTGCTGTGCCTCTGCCTGGGTGGACATGCCCAAAGCACCTCTGCAAAGGAGGACCTTTTATTTATTTATAAAAGAAAATGCAGCCATTTCCAGTATATTCTGCTTTATTCATGTTTGCTCTCAGAAAGAGTATGATTTGGAGAACTGATTCATGTAATAAGCCAATTTAAATTAAAGGAGGAGTTGAGCTCAAAGTCGCTTTTGCAGAATCTAATGAATAAAATATAAACTGGAAATTAAATTGATCAATATAAGTGTTTGGATCAAATAAACGTACAAAAAAGACTTGATTATTACAGCAGCTAATAAGAGTAAGTGTGCCATGAGCACAAACTAATGTCACGTTGTCTCTGTGTGTTGTAATCCGAGCTTCTCTGCTGTTTCAGTCGCCTCATGCAGGTGAGTGGGCACCACTCACACCCTTTAAAACTGTTGTGCTCATCAGGAGACAAAGGGAGTGACCTCCAATGGACTGCAGTCTGGACTTTTCCTCTGGAGGTCATTGTCCAGATGTCCCTCGACATGATACAACATGTTTATGGGCTAAAAAGATCTCTGATGCTGAGAGTGAGACTCAGTCAACACTGGTTCACATGATGATCCCAAAAAGCTGCTAAAATAACTTCTGGCTTTTCTTTACTTTTTTCCTATTTAATGATCATTCTCCTTTTATTCCTATACTTCATGCATCATTGTATTACAAATTATTTGATAAACCAGGGTCCCGCGCAGCAGTTCCCAGGTACAGGTTCATGAATGTAAAGCTCAGAGCTACGATGCTGCCATGAGGGAGAACATTGTAGGTCGGCACATTTAAGGAACACAGTCAAACGCTTTCTCCAAGTGCAGAAAGAACATGTGAACCGGTTTGGCAACAACCAGCCCTCTCTAGGAGCCTAGTGAGGGTACAGAACAGGACCAGTCCTTCACAGCCAGGACAGAATCCACATTACCAACTGGATTCTCCTCTCCAGGTCCTGCATAGACCACAGCAATGCCCCTGTAACTGGAACACATCCTCTGGTCCCCATTTTTTTATTTTTTTTTTTAAAAAGGACACCTGTAGCGGGAAAAGGCATGGGTCTCGATGTTTCCAACCTCAGTCATGAAAATTGGTACGAGTCAAAACATAGTAAGACACTGTGATGGAGCAGTCTGTACGTCAACTACTGCAGATTTAGTGCACGTTTGCCAGGGTGGGGGGGGCGTGGCACGTCGTCAGACAGATTCTGTCTACTGGACCAATCCTAAAGTCAAACATAAAACCTTAAACTCAATCTTGAAAACGAGAAGGATCCAGTGAAGAGATGAAGGTATCAAAGATGTCACCAATCAATATTTAAAAGGCCTCCATAAAAGGCAGGGTGCAGTGTAGGATTAAACTACAAGGCAAAAGAGCAAGATTAATGAGATTAAACATTTATAGTGAACATTTTTAAGAAACAGATGATAGTATGGTGATATTGGGACTTGTTGGCCAAATGACTTCTGCCTGCAAATAAAGAACCCACCAAGGGAAACTGGTGTTGGTGGGAAAAAGACTGGTGAACGATTTGAGAAACTTGTTGAGACTCTCACTGAAGCAGCCACCTCACTGCGAGAACATTCTCAGTATGGGAATCTGCTGAAAGTTTCTGATTCCAGCTCAAAATAGTGTACATCCATTGCTGGGGAAAAGAAACCGGAAAACATTTAAAGCAGTGTTAGTAGTGCTACTATTCAAACAATGTTATTCTGACACGCTGAACACACACACACACGCACAACTGCGGGCAAAACAAAGCCATGCATTCCCATCTGGTGAGTCACACGTGCATACACATGCATGTTTGCTCATCCCAAGCCCTGCTCCTTGGGATTATATCAGATGCTAAAAAAAATAACATGCTGCAGAGCCACAAGGTGAATCTGAGTAAACTAGACAGCAAGCAGCTTCAAAACACAGAAAATATTTAAGGAGTTATGATGACATGTTGTGGCCCAACCACCGACAAGTTCTTTCATGCAGCTTCACACCAGCGGAAACCCTCACAACGCTGTCAGCAGACAAGCTGGAACAGAAATGGTTGCACTTGTGTTTGTGGAAGCACTGCAACAAGGACTGTTGACTTAATTTTCCTCACATGAAGAGGAGAAATACACAGAATGGATAAGTATGTCAAATTGTTGCGGGTGCAGACATCTGAGAAAGAAACTTTGAAGATGCGTCTATGAGGAGTGGGCTCTTTTTTATGTATGAAACAACTGTTTTTGGATAAAAGCCAGTGTGCCTGAGCAGGCCACACCCACGTTTCTAATTGTTTTACTACGGATAAAATGTTTTGAATCTGATATCCTGATTACGGATTCTCACACATGTTCAGTCGCAACGGGAGATTTTGTGCACAACAACATAAAAGAACAAGTTTCTTCAAATGTAGAACTTATGTTTTTCACTGGTTCTGAAGAGAAAAACATCTTATAAGATGCAAAAAAAAAAAAAAACAGACCAAAGCTTGTGCTTTAAAACACAAGATCAGATTTCAGTTTGTACAGGGGTGCATTTGCAGTCAAGAGGCTGAAAGCTCTTGAAGAGCTGAAGCCGGTTCAGCTGGTATTTAATCTCATCTCTGCGGGTTCCCTTTGTGGACCTGCACAATATGGACACAACAGTGGATGGAAAGTCCTTTGACAGGACATTGCAAAACAAAATATATGTTAAACTCCAATTAAGATTTTCTCGTACACCAAGCTGCTTGGATTAAAAAGGAGTAATATCCATATGGTGCACAGTTGCTACTTAAAAAAAATTTGTTTTCTCTCCAGCAGGGGTCAGTGTTGTAGTCAAATTACAAGGAATGGATGAGCCTGCCAACAGAATTACAGTAAGGATTTTTAAGGCTCTTCATTACCAGCTGAGACAGTAATATCCGGTCTCTGTGTACACAAACACAAGCAGCCCTTTTCCTTGCAAGGGGGAAGTGGAGGTGGAATGACAATAGCATGACTCGCAAGCTGTTAGTGCTACAGAAGCAGACTGGTGAGAGGAAGTGTTGATGAGAAAGCGGCATGCCAAAGCCCAGTTCAACCAAATACAAAGCAGACCAAACTAAACTGGACAGGATTGGGACTGGGGTCTTGTTGTCTTACCTGGGTCAGTCCTCCCCCTCCTCTGGTGTGATCTCTGTCTCTTTATGTACCACTACTTTGGTCACTGACATGTCAGGATGCTGTTCTTTAGCCTCCTTTATGGCCTGAGCCAGAGCCTATGTATGGGTGTGCAACGCCAGCAGGGATCACCAGGGGGAGACAGAGAACGGAGAAGGGCAGGGAAGGGAGCGGGAATGTTGGATTGTAAGTCAGTATGCCAACGGAGAAGTCACCTTTTAGTCACATTTGTCATAGTTCCAGTATTTGTTAAGCTGCATTATGAGTTAATAATGGGTTTAAAATGTCACATGTCTATATCTTGTGGCTGCTCACACTCTGCAACTAAAGGTCTTGGGTGTCAATAAGGTTACTGTTTAGCACTTTTATTCTTCAAATTAAACTAACTTCAGGAAAAAATATGAAGATAATAGGGAATGAATGATGAACGGCATGAAAAGCTTAAAAGACCTCATCATGGTCGATGTCTGTGTCTCCTGTGATGACGATCCTCTTCTCGATTCTTGTCTCTGATATTCCTCCCTTTACCGTCTGACCAGCAGAAAACAGAGACACTTTAACACATCTAAAGCTTCATCATGGACATGTTATTTCTGCGCAGTGTGTGTACGCAAATCTACCCTCTAAGCTCAGTTCAAAACCTTCAGTGGGGCCACAGATGAGAAAGAAGATGTGTTACGGGCATCAAGTTCTCTGCCCACAGTTATTACATTCATCACGGTGTTCATTTGTAAAGTTCAAACCCAAAACTGCCTCTCCCAGCTCCTTAAATAAAAGTACATCCTACTTTCCACGCCTCCCTACGTGCACAAAGTTTTCAACAGTTCACCAGAATGTGGAGACTTGACTTGTTTTCCAATGTGAAAACTTAAGATACAAAATGGCACTGAAAATGATGTAAACAAACAAAAAAGTATCTATGACCATGTATTCACACTAATGGTTTTTAATTTGATGACTATACTTTATTATTGCTGTGGTTTCCTTTGTCAGAAATGCAGTTTTTTTAATAAAATACAGAGAAGATTGACATTTTCAAGAAAAAACAAGGAAAAGTTTCTGATTCCTCTTCTCGAGATGCATAGAAGGCCTCAAAATGTACCCATCCTCCCTTCTCCATCATTATGTTTGAATTTAGCAATAAACGGAGAGACTCAAGGCATGTAGCAGCTGTAGAAATGTTTGGGTTTTCAATATGTGAAGAGGCTAAAGTGAAAACAAATGCACTCTGACCTTTGTGATGTGTGTGGTTGTCGTGGTGCTGGTGGTTTCCGAGGTGATGGTCTGAGCACTCAGCAACACCCCTGGGTCTGCGTCACCATTAGTGTCAGCCTGTCAATGAGAAACCTTCCTTATTCACATTTTTATTAAACTAAATAAATAAAATCAATGCAACATTGTTTTGAAGTTGTAATATTATTCAGAGATGGTTGTAAAAGTGAACAAGTATAAGAAAAAACAAAAAAACTGAAACTGTATGGCATAGTCCTTACGTATCCATCTATATATTTGTGGAAATACTACCATTAATATTTACTAATTTGGCTTCCTGCTTTAAAAAACTAAATTTCTTTCTGCCGAACCAATCACAAAACTGACTCAGGACCATCTACGGACTGACTTGATGTCACACAGTATATATATCTATAGTATATATATGTTTTGGTGACAATATAGTCAAATTGTACATTCTGGGAAAAGATAAAAAATACAATATAAAACAAAAGGATCACAGGTAACAACAAAGCCACAAAGAAATAAAAAATGTGCTGAACTATTGTAGAAGAGAAAAAGAGATCAAGGTACAGCTGTGTTGAAAATAATAGCAGTGTGTTTAAAAAAAAAAGAGAGAAGGAACAATCTTTCTTTCTTCAGTCCATAAAACATCGCTCCATTTCTCTCCCTTGTTATTTTTTCTTTCTTCAGTCAGAAGTTAGCCAGGCTGGAAGGGATTGAGTACCTCTGGTTTGCAAAGTTAAACTTAGCTTTTTCTGGGCCCCTTAAAGGCCGTCTGCTTTTGAGATAAGATTTAACGTGGTGGGCAAAAAGCAAACATATGAAGCTTCTCTGAGCTGAGACGAACTGCAGAGTCAGGTGTTTATTCTCTGCAGGTTTGTAAGCATGTGTCACAGCTGCCATAAGATTTAATCCACTGTCAAAGTAAGAAATATGCTGTATTTTCCAATAGTTAAAATTCATTACACGTTTAAGTTTTACTGCTTTGGCTCTTTCTCACTTCTTTGAGCAGTTGTTCCAACAATCAGCTGGTGTTTTTTTTCCTTTTTCTTTTTTAGAAAACATTTCACTTCTGTTTGGGAAAAAACCCACAGTAGCAGACTGGCTGAGGCAGCAACTGTCTGGTGAATCCAGACATGTATTAAGCTTCTGAAGAAACAATATTATCAATTGAGAGGTTGTGGAGAACAGATTAATATGACAAGGCTGCATTATTTTGAGTAATTATTGTACAACCATGTTGTGTTTATATTTACCTCTGCAGACTCATAAGTAATGGTTTTTGTCTCTGTATGGACCACAGGCAAGTCTTTGGCAACCACCTCTGCAGTGTCAGGAGTCTGGTGGACAAAAAAAAAAAGCAAAACAGGTAAAAATAAGCACCTGTGGAGGGAGACCAGCTTTTTAAAAAACAGTAGTGCTTCATCTCATATGTACCGTTTAAAAAATGAGCTACCACAGGTGTTTACTCTTAACTGTATGTTTTTGTTCTTAAAAATAACACCCCACTGATGTACATGAAATCAAATTGACACAAATAAGCACCACATGCTAATAAACTGAACCAAAGACACCCATTGAAGGGCTTACATTTTTAAAACAAGCATGCAGTCATGCATTACAGTCCCTAATCCAGTGAAGGAGGGGGCAATGAAGAGCCCAAATCACAAGGTTTTGATCAAGTGTGTGCACAACATCGTATTAAATGTCCTCTGATCTGTGCAGCCACAAACTGTGAAGTTAGGAGGTTGAGACACATGTAATTGCTTTTGGTGGAGTTTGGTATCTGATTAGTGGTGGCAGACTGAGTCACCAGGAGAGGCAGGGGTGTTGTGGTTACACGGCTGACACTGAGGCTGCAGGAGCAGATGCAGGAGCCCCTCCAACTGAGGCACAGCTGGAGGTGATGTAACGGGTTCATTCTGAGTCACGGTGCGTGGACTGGACTTGTGGTCATGATTAAGCATGTCAGCTTCTTCCATTCCTGTCTTTTTACCTTATCTTCTGCTCCGTCTCCTTTGAATCACTTGGTTCATTCTCTGCCCTCTCCATCCTATCCTTGAGCCCTTCTGTGCACAATCACTAATGCAAATAGTAATGACAGTGACTGACACCAACAGTCACGCCACACGAACTGGCTGAACTCCAACCTAAAACTTGTTGCTAAAGGCTACACAGATGTCACAGATGGCAAACTCTACCTAAAGTCCATGCAAGGCTGCGAAGGAATGATTTTTTAGCTAGTGGCTCTCCCAAACTAGCTTCAAAGTACGACAACAAAACCCAGTCAAGCTTCCTGCTTTCAATATCCACTGACATTGGTTTGTAGGGTGCACCAGTTGACTTGTGCTACATCTGCTGCCTTGATAATTACCGTCGGCCCTGCTGACTTGGCTGGGGCTACTTCTGTTTCCGTGGCAACCACCGCCTTCTCCTGATCAGCTGATGCCTGCAAATGGTAAATGCATCATTAGATTGTTTCTTGGGATCACCAACACTAGCACAAACATCACAGGACAGTTTCACACTGCTGCTTACACTGAGAATAGCATACTAGAGGACAATGTAAAAGGACGAGACAAAGGTGGTCACCTTTTGAGAGGAGGAAACCCATCCCAGCGTAGACTGATGGGACATGAAGATGTATAGATAAGAAGAGAGGAAAGTAAAGAGTGGGAAATCACATCACAGTGAACAGTTAAAAACAAAAGAGGGTGGAAAAACTAAAGGCTTGAAAGGTAATGATTGTATGGAATACCAGTGTGCAGCTAATTAGATATGCTATCGAATGCAACAAATGAAAATCCAGTTTTAGACCTACAGAAACCACCGAGAGCAAATTTCTGCTAATCTGCTTCTGAAAGCTGTTTAAGAACAGAGAAATGATCTCTTCAGGTAGATCCATACAATTTTTTTTTCCCCCTGACTTGTCGCTTAGGATGAGGGGATTTTGGAGGATGAGTTGGGAAAAGCTGCAGCAGTGGCACCCAGCCAGAGCTATGAAGTCACCACTTTCAGGGAACCGATAACAAAACTGAAAGAAACAAAATGGTGTAACGGTAGAAACAAATAAGAGCCATCCACAGCTCCCATTTATTTCCTTATCAGCAGTGAGAGCAGCTCAGGCATGAAAAGTTGTTTTAGCTGTCAGAAAAAAAAAGCACATAAAACCTCCCAAAACAACAATACAGGTTCAACCAAAAAAAAAAAAGAAAAAAAAAAAGGAGCTAATGGGCTTAACTGCAACAGAAACTGACGGTTTGGTAAGTGTGAGTGACACTGGGTGTTAAGGGACCATTAGCCATGCATAGGGCTTGATTACGCTGTTGTTAGACTGGATCAGCTGCTGCTGCTGGAGGGAAAGCAGTGGGGGGGGGTAGGCAGCGGGTGGTGGTGGAGATATGAAGGGACCAAGCCAAAACGGAACAGTTGCTTTTAGTTTTCATACAGTACCACTGCTAAGGTTGCAGCTGAAGATTCAGAAACTGTAATCTGAGTCAGAGTGGACTTTGGCTGCAGCACATCTGAAGTCTCCATCTCTTTGACTTCCTTTGCAGACACATCGATGACCTCTGAAACTTCCGTCTTCACCTCCTCAGAAATCCATGATGCCATTGCTTTCTTAGGAGAGTCAGTACCTTTGATCTGAGTCATGTCATCAGTTTTTATTTCCACAGTGGAACTCACCATCTTGACTACTGCAGTTTGGCCTTCTACAGCAGCAGAAGTGTCTTCCTTGAGAGTTCCTGTCTCTTTAAACACAGACAGCATTTCATTCCTGTCAGCTTCTAAATCCCCTGGAACAAAGGGCTTCTCTTTTTCAACCACAGCACTCATCTCTTTGCCCTCGGTGTCTGCATTATCCTCCGCCTCCTTCAAGATAATAAGTGTGCCTTTCTTGTCACTGATGGCCTGGGACACTTCCTGTCGTACAGCTCCCGGGCTGACCTTCACCATCGACCTCTCTGATACCTCTTCTGGGGAGTCTAGGGCTTTTCCTTGCACCTCCTCCCTAAGAGTCCCGTCCATGAAGACATCATCGTCCATAGTAGTTGACAAACTAATCCCATGAGGCCCAGAGGAGGTGGCCCCGTCAGTTATGAAACTATCCGCCACGTATTTCACCAGATATCCTGCCGCCTGAGGAGAGACTTGACTTATTGGAAAAGGTTTGTTTATGTTAAAAGACAGAGGGCAGCATACATTGCAATTCATGCCGGAAATCTACACAACCAAATACTCATGTAGAAATAACAGGCAAACATGGGCTGAGCTCCAAAAGTATGTGGATCAAGCTTTTTTTTTTTTGGTTTTGTTTTTAATCCTTGTACTGAAAGAACTTTAACCCCTCCAAAAAAAATGAGAAAATGCTAATGGATGATTTTTTAAATTTTTTTTTTTATCAGCAACTGATTCCATTTGATGTGTTTGGTCAGTCCAAAGATGCTCGAAAAGCACTTTTCATTTTGACGTCAAGAGTAATGAGACAAGTGGAAATCAATGTCAAAACGTCCTTTGTTTAGACCTCACTATATGTATGTAGTGACAATGTCCACATACTGGTGAGGCTGGGAAGGTACAAAAGGGAAAATGCAACATTACCAACAAGAAACAAGTTTTCAGTCCTGACTAACAAGTGTCTTACCTCAGTGCCTTTCGGTCCCACCTCCTCTTTTGTCTCGGCTTGCAGCTCATCTTTAGTCTGCAGAGAGAAGTAAATACAAAAGGGTCACGTACATTCAGACAAACAAGTTGAAACTTAATTCTAAAACGAAGATGTGCTGGATCCTAAAGCTTCACCAAAGAAACAGCATCACATCATTTTAGTCACAGACATCAGAAAAGCGTTAATGCTATTCACTGGTCCTGGATAAGCTCATACACACATATGGGAGAATTCATGTCATAATCAGTTGCAAATGAGATATACAGACAACATAAAAACAGGATGACTCATGCATGAAACTGTACTCATGTGCTGACTAAGAATTACCTTACAAATCAGATTCCTCCAACATGGAGCACACAGATGCCAAGATGAAAGTTCAGATCCAGCCACATTTTTATCATCTTTCTCTCGCAGAACACACAACTCCTTGCAACTTCAAATTAATGAGTTTTTGGCTCTTAATTTGTTTAAAAAAGACTGATAAGATGGATAAATATGTATTTAGGACATTCATTATGAAACCAATTACTGAGTTGAGGCACAGTTCAAGTATCTCAAACCAACATAGCTTTCATTATTCCAAAAAGACAGATGTTTTGGATCCACCAGCATAGTTTGATTTCTATGTTCTCTTCAACACATCGAGTAATCAGAGATGGAGGGCATTGATCAGACTTGTAACCTACATGGTAATGATCACCAGACATTTTTTTGTACTGAGTTTTATTGTAGAGATGGGAGAACCTTACAATTGTTGGTGCAACACCCCACCCATCAAAATGCATGGTAGAGAAGTCCGACAAAAATTCTCTGACCTTGTGAGATGAAGATCTCAACAGTGTGTGGAGGAAATGAGGCAATGATTGCTGTCCAATAAAAAAACATTATGGCAGATAAACACGGTCCCAGCATCGTCATTCGGACAGAAAGTTTGTCTGTGGAGCTGGGAGACTGGAAAAAGGTTTCCCCCAAAGTTTATAAAACTGCTGCCAATGCTGTGGTGCCATAATGGGCTCCACAAGTGAGTCAATTTTCACTGACCTTCAGATTGACAAATGGGTGCTATAGCTCAGAAGCAGCTCCACCAGTACTCATTGCAGAAATTGCTTTATTAATGTCATCTGAGATAAGGATGGGTGGATATATTTCATCTCAGTGAATATAAGGTAACATCAGTTTGCCTAATAGCCAAGATATAATGAGCTAAAATAGCTAGTGTCTGCTAAGAGAGGTAGGGTGGGTGTGCTCCAATCAACTGCCAGGCTTGCTCCTCCTCCCTTTTTTTTTTTAAATTTAAATAACTGGGGTTCAGCGGAGTCAGCTCCTCCTAATGAGGAAAAAAATAGGGAGAGAAAAATGGGGTCAAACCCACTGTTGAGTAAATGTTACAAAGTTTATTCAGCTTCTTTTACACAGTCTGGTTTTTCCTCCAGATTTTCCTGTATTTTAGCGTTCACTATTGATTCAAATGTAACAAATCAACAAGCTCAAGGATACTGCCAAGAAAACCCACCAACTACACTGGCTTCAGGGGGACAAAAAAAAAAAACTGGACCTTAACCTAAGGAGAACACCTCTGGCGAGACCCCAAAATGGCTTTAACTGACACTACTCATCCAACTGGTTTAGTGTGAAGATCTCTACCAAGGTGAATGCCAAAACCTTCAGAAGCTAAGGATCATTTCCAAGAAGACTCGAAGCTGCCACTGCTAGCAAAGGCACAATAAAAGACAACTAAGTGGTGGGTCACAAAACTTTTCTAAATCTATTAAAAGTAAAAATAGGGAGTGACCACTCAAGAACCTCGTTCTCTTTTGTAGAGAAGTGTGTCTTTATTTATAAAATAAAACAATGACTTAAAATAAGTTAGAAACATAGCTGTGCTAAACTTGTTGGTCAGAAAAACTGCTGGCTCTGTGAAATGTATTTCACCAGTCTGACTTTGATATAGAAAGAAACGTTCTACTGCCCTAAAATGAGACTTCCTTGATGATGCCATGCTTCACACACACATGCCATCATACAGTCTGCTGTGGACTGCAGCTTACATCCTGTGGCTCCAGTGGCTCTATCATTGGTGCTTCATCTGTTCTGGGTGAGCGTAGAGGGGATGAAGAGAGTCTTTTCTCCCATTCTGTCAGCCCTGGCATGCTGCTGCCACCGGTTTCCAGGAAGGAGCGTTTCAGTTCGCTGATGTTTGTCTGGTGCTTGACCACCTCCAGCGGAGGCTCTGTGTCCTAAAGCAGCCAACGAACCGTGATACAGGGAGATGAGGGCAGGAGCAGTACGCAGCGAACGATGGCCATGCGTTATGTATGCATTGGTAGCTTGCATATCCAGTGGGTTACTAAAAGCATTTTGGGCAGCATTAATACTGCTCTGAAAGGTTCTGGAAAGAAATTATATACTTCTTCAGACCAAAATCAGTTGCATTATTGCATTTACTTCCAGTTGTTGTTCACAGGCCTGTTTTGGAGATTGTGCATGCTACCTGTGCAGCAGCAGGCCAAAAAACAAAACAAAACAAAAAAATTAATAAAAAGGTTCAACTGCAGGGCAGTTGGTAACTGCTGCTGCTTAACCTGCTCTTAAATGCTCGCGTTGCATTTAAGAGCATCTTAAATAAAGGAACAATAAACTTTTTCATGCATAGAATATATTAAGGTCATTGTTAAGTAAAGCACAACACTCCCACATCTCATTAGATATTAACAGACTTATTCCAGTTTAATTTCCGTTGTATTCGTCTTAAAAATATATTTGGGGGAACTAATTCACAAATCCACAAAATGGTATCAAATTGTGGCAGGCACTCAAGACTGAATTTGTCATACCATAAAAGCACCTGCATGCACACTTCAATCATGCTGTTTGCTTACCAACCTCTAGCATCAGATTACTATGTCTGATAAAAACGTTTTCCCCTTTTACCCGTCTTATGAAACTATACTGCAGAGACAGAAAAGGAGAGAGGAATTGTAGAAAAGGTAATTAGGCGCTACACATTCTGCCATGTTTAATTTGAACTCCTGTCAGGAGAAAGTGGGAGCTTTGTCTTCAGCGGCGTAGCTGTAAATAACAAATGACATGACGGAAGAAAAACATTTTGCTCACAATAAAAGCTATAAACACAAAATAAGATGTGAAATAGGGGTGCACGATATTGAATATTTGCTGATATAAACACATTTTTGCTGATAGCCCATGCTTGACAACAATAAATCTATGTTGCTGCATCATAGTGATGGGACAAATGCAAACACATTCCCTTGATAAAATAACTACTGGAGCTTACATGTAAATTCCAGGATTTTGTGACTGGTCACAATCATACTTTTTGCTTCTGTTATTTTTTTTGCAAGAGTCTCTTTCTTGATCTTCACAAATTCCTCATACTGCCTGGGATGATGGTTCTAAAGATGAGTTATTAAAATAATGGTGTTGGAGGAGTGGGATTTGACTTACTCCTCACACGACCAGCGTTGAGAATTCATTGCAAACAGCAACTTTGTTATCACTTTCTGACACAGCCGACATTCTTTGGCTTGTCCTTCTTTTATGATTTCTCTATGATTTTATGTTTCTTTCTTTTTTTTTAAGCTTTATCATTGATTTTGAGTCACTATCGTGCATCCCTAACGTGAAATCAGACTCATGGTTTATGAGCATGATCCCATCATTAAAAAAATTACTTAATAAAAAGCAGCAGCAAAAGCCCTGCAGCAGCAATGAGTGAGGTGAACTCAGGCAAGATTGAAAGGTTAGTCTGGTGTGATAGTGAATGTTGTCAACAGTGATGGAAAAAGGTAAGTCAAGATGGAAGAATGGCATAATGTAGCCGATATTTGATTTTCAGTGCATCTGACAGAGGTGTGATGCACTGAAGGGCGCCATCAAGTGAGCCCAGTCTACCTGAGTCTGCGTCTCAGATTCCTCGTCCGCTTCAGACTGATGGCAAGTAAAGAGGAGAGCACAGGGACAGTGAGACAAGGCAGTGACCGGTTGTTAAAAGAGAAGACATGGAAAGATCAGGCAAGGGAACCAAAAAGCAAGCAACACTGAGAAGGAAAGAAACAAAACAACAATAAACAAGCGGCAGAACCTGACTGCTAATCCAATCACAGCCTTCTACTGAGAACTGAAGCCCAGACAGATCTGGAATTCTCCACGTTTAATCGGTATGTGTTTATATAGTAAGTGTTAGATTCTCTTTTTCCGAAGCAGGAGTGAAAGTTACTTGTTTGCTTGTGTGCTACTAGGCAACGCATGTGCCCTTCTACCTAGAGATGTGTGAGAGAAGATGAACCACTTCCATTATTTTGTGGTCTTTTAGTACGTTTAAGTGATTATGTAAAAAAAACAAAACAAAAACAAACAAAAGTGCCCCAAAAATGTTTATGGAAGGCATTAGTGGTAAAACATCCATCAGTATGTGCAGATGTCTCAGCAGTTCTCTCCTGCAGGGCAGTAAAACGATGGTCGACTTCAGGTAACTTTCTGGAAGCTTTCCAGACAGCTTTAATGGGAGGTTATGCTGGGAAATGTTGGAAGGAGGTCATGCTGAAATCAAATGTTGTACGTGGCATGGTTTAACCTTATGCAATGCCACACAGATATATCATTAGCTAAACAACTCAAATATTCTGGAACGGTTGTGCTGGACAAATTTATGAAAGTGTAGATAAATAGATGAATGCTCCTGCATAAAGTTATAATCCAGACTTGTATAACAGAAAACTAGCTTGTAAAAAACTGTAAAAAAAAACAACAACAACAAAAAAAAAAACACATTACAGTAGCACCATGCAAGGTAGCCTCTTAGTTGTCAAAATGGTGTTATTAAATACATTTTGTACCCAATACTACTGTCTAGGAGAAGGTATGTAGCCATCAAGAGCTTGTTTGAAATAGTAAAAGATTTATTCCTAAAAGAGTAAGGATTAATGGCTTGATGTGATTGACGCCTAATTCTGTTAACGCTGTGAAAACAAGGACGAGTTGTTTAAAATATTAGTTGGAATTTTTACCCACCATTTTCACTGAAGACTTCTATGAAACAGAAGTCTTCACACAGTGAAGATCTTAATGAGTGCAGCAGCAATAAATAATGTAAAAGGCTTAGCAACAGTCAAAGAGTATTGAAGTCGGAGTAAAAGACACACTCAAAAGAGGGACACTTCAGAAATAAGGAAGAGTATTTATAGTCAGAAAATGATGAGAAACAAGAACTGAATGTGCAAAACAAGATCAATTGCAAGCATTGCATGCATAACTTCAAGTGCACACATTCTTCATATTTCATAGAACATCAATGAGCCTTTTCTTTTGCCTGAAACATAAAGTCTTTTTCTTAATATACAAACCTCTGTGGCAGTCATCTCTTCGTCAAAGGCAAAGTCAGTGTGTTCACTGTCAGTCTGCATTTGCAGACCAAACCAAAACGTTCCAAGTTGCAAGCAAGAAAAACAAGAAGGACCCAATTTGTAAATGTTAGAAAATGCAGAACAGAAATTCTTCATTACCACAAATGGGACGAATGGAAATGCTCTGATTGCTGGAACTGTAAGCTACACTTTATCAGACAATACTACAGATAAAATCTCAAAGACAACAGAAAGATAAAAAAAGCAAATTAAATAATAAATAAATAAGCAAGCAGAACAGACTCAGAGGAAGTTGAAACCATCAGTCGGTCACCTTCACATTTATCAAATGTGATTTGAAAAGCTTGCAGCTTCATTTGTATTACTGATGTTTGCAGTACAGGCTTCATACTAAAAATTGGATGTGGCACTTTGTAGCTGAGCAGTAACCTGACTTTCAGGCCCTCCCCCTCCTCTTGATGTTGATACGAGACGCGATCTGGATGCATTTAGCCATCACAGCCAGTCAGTCTGAATCGCAGTGTATGTTGCACTACACTGATGATTCAAAAGGGTGTTGCTCAATGGAGAAATATCACATCTCAGCACACCAGCCTGGAATCGGCTTCATCGAGAAGAGCTCTATGCAGCTGTAATTTTCATTTGTGCTGCTTCACTCAAGTCAGACAGCAATGCAGAGACTGATCGCATAAATAAATATGGTTTGATAAATATAACGAGTGTCAGCATGCGGCTGATGATGATCACTTTATAAGCTGCGCAGACCTTAAATTACAGTACCAGTCAACAGTGAAGATATGAAGGGTAGGCATCTCCAAACCATTGACTGGACCTGCAGGTGATGACGCTGAGATGGGTTAGGCACAAAGCTATGTTTTTAAACAAGGACAAGGGACTCAAAGAAAAGCAGGGGAGATCTTCAGATCCTTCTAACTCAATAAACACAATTTCCAGTCACCTTTGATGGCAAATTGTCCACAATGCTGCAAAGTAATTCCATTTTATGCCCATGTTGGTTAATAGACTGCCAATGTTGCCGACCATTTGCGTCTAACCCTCTCAAAGTGAAGTAGCCAATCAAATATGAAATGGTGAGACTTGTAGGTTCATCTCCGTGTACTTGTGAAGCTGATGAGAATGTGTTCTACAGGATGAGAGCGTGACCGGGCAGAGATGAGGTTCTGAAAGTAGGAGACTGAGACTCTGGGACATACACTGTCTCCAGGCTGGGTCTAAACTGGTGGAACAGTTACAGGACAGGATAATGTGTTAACCAGAATAATGGACTAATAGAGGCGGGCACTGAAACATACAGGGGTACGCACACACACACCTCCTCTTCCTCTGAACTGTCATGGTCATGGTAGCCCTGGGCTATGGAGGCGGTCAGGGAGGCTGCCTTGGGCTCCAGGTAGCAGAGGCACAGGGCCAGTGGGAAGGAGAGAGTGAGAGCATAGGGGACAGAGAAGGAGGTGGAGAGCAGGAAGAAGAAGATGAAGAGGAAGCAGGGGATAAGTGATGGTGATTTAATGGGGAGGAAGTTCTGCGCGCACTCGGGGAGGAAGTGCAACTCGGAAAGATCGGGGAAGGTGATGTAACCGTCTTCGTCCAGGATGGACGACAGGTCGGGCAGGTGCAGGGAGAAGGAGAAGAGCGTGCCGCTGCGGCGCTTGCCCTGCTCCAGCCTTTGCTTGCGGGCCGAGAGCAGCAGAGCCTGCTCCTCCAGCAGGGCGGCTTTGCGGTCGGCACGGGCTTGCCGGCGGCGGCACCCGGAGAGGTTCTTGGCTGGACTGACTGACGAGGCCCGCTTATGAGCGTTCTCCCTGCGCCTACGCCGCACTTTGGTTGATAAAACAGGAGATGAGGGGAGAGAGAGCTCAGAGCGGAGGGGGTCGGTTGTGTATACATGAGGAGAGCACTGATGGAGGGAAATGTCAACGAAGAGATAACGTGTGTGTAAATGGAGAGAAGCGAAGGGGAGAGGGATGTATACGCATCAGCACACATGTAAAATGTAGGGTCAAAGGAAGGACAAGAAAAAAATAAGCTAATTAGTATAGCGCACACAAGATGAGAAGCACTCTGGCCTAGACTACAGCAGTGAGTTAAGATGAAAGCAACTGGAGAATTCACAAAAGTCACTAAGAAGTTTATCAAAGGAAAAAATGAAATCAATAATAAAAAATAAAGTAAATTATAGCTTTTCCTCTAACACATTCAGATAGAAACTTTTTGAACCAAAAGCAGAAACACAAAGCCTCTGTGAGGTGATTTAGCAGTTTACCTTTGTGTCTTGTCTGAGCTCTTTAGTGGCAGCTGGTTCTGGCGTCTCAGTGGCTTCTTTCTGGCCGTCCTCCTGCTCTGCTTTTTCTTCCTCTGCCTTTTTCTCTGTCGTTATTGTGGTGATGATGTCTCCCTTGGCAATGACTTTGGCTTCTCCGCTGTCCTTCATCAGAGTGTCGTGGTTCTCCGTAATTGGAGCTGAAAAACAGAAGACAAAGAGGCATGTAACAGACTCGGATGTAGAACATTTTTAGAAACCATTGTTCTGAATTTCTGGAAATAATGTGAACAGCAGCATGAAGGGTTTGATTTGTTGTTTTGATATCTATTGTGGCCCTGACACTGCCTTGCTATGATTTAAGCATTTCAGCTTTCAAGAGAAAATATGTGTTTTCTGGTACTGAGTTATGTAAAGAGGAAGAACAAGAGACATTTGCTTGTAAAACCAAAGGGTTTTCCACAAATCATGTACGTAATTCCAAGTGTAAACACTGAAAAACGTGCACAAACAGGACATCAGGTGGCATCTGACCAGCACCTGCTCCTCACCTCCGTCTAAACTGCGGGACATGTTGTAGCGTTTGCTGGAGGAGCGTTCGAAGGAGGGGGCAGGTCTGATGATCTGAGAGCTGGCCCTGCGAGTCTGAGCCTGCGTTCTGCCGCTGTAGCGAAACTTGGATCCGAGGGTCAGGAACTTCTTTTGTGGAGCCTCTGGAGACACGAGCCTGTAGCGAGGTTACAAAAGTGTACTTTAGTTGAGAGAGACATGAATGAGAATCAAGTCAAGAACTTAACAGCAATATAACTTCAACTCATTTGCATAATCTCTGGGGAGCCTTCAGGCTGAGCTTGCTGCTCTAAACAACTCAGGGGACTCATTTTTGCTTAAAGCAGCAACTCTGGGTGATGTTTGAACTAGTAATAGCCTTAACAATGCGTCAATGTTACTGCAAAGGTGGCAAAACTATCACTCAGGGTTAGCTCGACAGGGTGTGAGAACAGCAGCGATGAGTCCAACACTATACTGTCATTTAACTTTCTTGCATGTGGTGTTTTTAAATAAATAAATTATGTCTAGTGTGGTGTCATAAAATGTTTTCAGTCAAAACTAAAGGTCATAGATCTTACCTGAAGAAAGTGTGGTGCTCCACGCAGACCTTCCATAGCCTTTTGGCAGCGCGATGGTTTGGAAGCTTAAAGCCAATTGTGCTTTCAAACTGCTCAAACTGCAAGAAGACAAAATCACATAATCAGACTGATTTACTAATTTATTCTAACCCTTTAACCTTTAATATTCAGAGGAATTATTTTTTTTTATACTAGTATGAATTTGATACTAAGAAAAAAGAAAATGTTTTTCTCTGCTGTTCAAAGAAAAGCTGATTATAGATATGTTTGGCAGAGATACAGTGATTATCCTGATACTCAGATGATCAGATGACTCAGATAACTGTTTGAGCAGCTCTAACTGGTGACCAGCAAATTAAGCAGTGAGGAATCCACACCCCTCCTCCTTTCTGCTCAGCAAACACATCAGACTGCAGCGGTGATGACACGGTCTCTCACACACACACACTGAGACCTGCAAGCATGACTTCAGTGTGGATGTTTTCCCACCGTGAGCACAGAAGATCCAAAGACAGCGATTTGCACAAACTGCACGGTAAAAAAGAGACACGCAGCCTCTGCTATCTTTCTCCAGTATCAGCAAAAATGAAAGCTGAGCCAATCCAAGGAGAATCACTTCCTTGGAATGGCATTTTTGAAGGTGTGAATAGAGGCTCCAGAAATTTCACACAACCCAAGAGACCAAAATACACAGTACTAAACAAGACATACCAGATGTTGCATAAGCAGAACTTTTTCATTTTGTCAAGCCAAACTCAGTCCCACATCAGCAACCAGCGTTACAATGAGAAGAATAAAGTTGAATAAATAAATAAAGAAGATTTCCAGTGATGCAGGGGAGAGGCAGCATGCACAAGCTATACACTGTTGCTTTTTAAAAAACTGATCACTTATTAAAAAATTAATAAATAAAAAAAATCCAAAATGGTATTTTGTACCTCAGAATAAAATGTGAATAGGCTGAACAGGAAAAAAAAAAAGAAGAACTGAATGCTTTGGTCATGAGTGTGGTTCACCTCGGTTAGTGTGAACAACGACTGCACTCACACCAGAATGAAGAGGTTGATACAATGTTATTTTGTGAACACCGGGGCCACACCAGCGTATGTGAAAATGACATTAAATGCAATTTTCAACATTCTCAAAGCATGTGTGGCACAAAATAACCAAAAAGCTTAACTTTAGTAAATAAAGGTGGAAATTGAAGTGCTAAACCTATACATACATACATACATGTATACATACAAACATTATGTATGCAAATATATATGTACTCTGTCAGTCTTTACCTCTCCAGGCCGGATTTTAATGTAAAAGTTGTTCCTCTTGTAGGAGATCTTGAGGATTTTGGGCCAGGCAAATCTGTTGATCCGCAACCTGTCTCTGTAGATGAGGAGGCCACTCGCACAAACTCCCAGCATTATCTCCACTCCCTCAGAATCCTGGGAACAAAACACAGCAAGGAGTTAGGAGAAAACAGAGGTTTGTTTAGACAAGTTTAAATGATGTGTCCCTGACAACCTCAATAGTGAATTCAATAACCACTATATTGTTCCCTATTTTCTGTGATCTTCAAAATATAAAACTCTACTGGATATACAGGAATTGTTCAGGCGTCAATGCACAGCAGGACAATGTAGAAATGTAAGAAAAGGTTTGTAATAATAACAGGGATGAGCAAGCAGGCAGAGAGTGGAATCAAGCATGTGGGACTCTGATCACCTCTATGCACACGGTGGTGATGCTGAATAAAGATTAAGAGGAGCACTGAGTGGCAAAAGCAACAGTCAAGTTTTTGGAAAATGGTGGATGTAGCATAAAATGGTGCTCTTCGCTGAACAAAGCATGAGATGAGCAGGTTAAACTATGGTGATGGTATTTTTTTTTTTTTTTTTTTTTTAAATGGGGGAAGCGCTGATCCAAAGCAGGAACAACCAGTCTTAGGTTATAAATGACAACTATCTGCTTAACCATGCAAGAGGAAAACGCACACGCTTACACTCACTCAGGTACTATAAGCACATGGAAGCCTCTTACCTCTCCCTCAGCTGGAGCCAAGCTTTCAAAGAGATTCCCTACCAACTTTGCATTTAATGAGAGAGGAGAGAAGACAAAAGAAGGATGCTCTTCCATATGTACATATTTTTCTTGAGTATCAAAACTATGACTCACAGAAGCAATGCTGAGCATCAATGCCTGTTCAACTTTGATCAAAGCCGCTTCCTCATCTCTCATCTGGTCCATTCTGATCTACATCTGTGAGAGCAATATCCTCCCCACTGATCACATCTAGACCCATTTTGACTTTCAAAGCTCTCTCGATAAGTGATTCATATCAGGAAGATGGAGGACTGTAATTTTCTTATATGATGACATCACTCCAGATGCATTTGATACCGGTGGAATACAAACGGCGACAAAAGTCAAGCTGGGCTCCATACCCCCCCCCGTCACCAAACACGGAGACAGCCGTGTTACAATGTCAATCAGTGAAAAGCGGTGGCATGTTAAACTGAGGCATTGCTGTGGCAGCCATGATGTTTGTGAAGCAGCAGTGTTGTGGTGGGAAGCATCGCTAGTGACTGCATGAGTGAAATATGTTGTGTAAGATCTCACATAACAGATGCAGTAGCTGCATGCACACTTTATAACGTGCATAATTATCAAGACAGAATGGGGACACCCACTGTTACACATGTGAAGTAGATTTTGGTACAACAGATTTAATGGAACCATGTTTTTTGTGTTTTTGTGTTAACATTTTAGATACTTTTATAATAATAATAAAAAAAGCTAAAATTTCTAACAGAAGTCATGGATATTAAGTCAAGATTAATGGTGCTATCGAAATGTGAGCCAATAAAGATAGCATTCCAGTAAAAGGACATACCTCCTGTAATTATAAAGGAATTTTCCTTTTCAAAACTCCTCTGTGCACACTCTGGGATAGAAATCTTCGTAAGTCTCTTTTCCACTTTAGGGGTTGCCTCAGTGGATCAGTGTGATCCCCATAGCCAGAAATCTTTCCTTTAAGGCTCTTTCATAGACCAACTGTCTCCTGTCTCTGTTCTGTACTTTGTGTACAAATGTGCACCTTCAGGTTGATTTGACAGAACAGGTATCATCATATCAGGCACATGTGATGCAGGACGTTGTGTGCAGAGATGTAGAAACGTTCATCATCATTTGTGTATTTTTATTTATTTTTTAAAAAAGGTAAATGCCGAGAAGCAATTGTTAATTTTCATTTTATTTTGGATTCAATGATGTGACACTTTTTTACTCTCACTTTCTCCAACTCATTTGAAAACCTCTGCTGATCCACTTCTTGCACAATGAGAAGGAGAGTTTTTTTCTGTCTGCAAACAATAATTTGCAAAATTAATCTGCAAAAATTTCAATGCTACGTTTAACCAATTTATGTTGTCTAAATATAATACAATTAGTGAAATGCTGACAGAACTGAAAGCAAAAAAATAAAAAAATTAAAAATTCAAAAAGCCTGGTCCAAAGTTCATTCAAATAGACAACTGAAATTTCATGCTAACAGCTAAAAGCTATACCGCATTCATCCTTGGTGTGTTTTTCTTTAAAGGACGGTTCCCCTTTCTGACAAGTCTGCTTATTCATCCGCATATGTGAATTATAAATATGAAGCTACAGCCACTACCTATTCCTCCCATATGCAACCATCTGTGCTTATAAAGGGGTTGCATTTTTAAGGGTTTATTTTTGTTTCATTTCAACAGCTGCATCAGTTTTTGTAACTTGCATGGACATGTCAAAAAGAAAAAACCCCCACATCTTCTGTAACTAGAGTTGTAAGGAAATAATTGTTTTAAAAAAACTAACACCAGCTGCTGAAACGATCCAAAATTTCAAATAAACATGACAATTCACCATTAATCAACATAAACTAACCCAGAGAATTTCACAATTCCATACCTTTTAGAAGCAATAAATTTAAATAATTGTCTATTTGATGGCGTCAAAGCATAGAAATCTATACATACAGCTAGCAAATTTGAATTTTCTCACAAGGACCATCCAGCTAACCTCTGCTGAAGCTCAGTAACTATTCCTAAAAGTCTTGGGGAGTCAATCAGATCAGCCAATCCTTGTAGAGCGTCTCTGACAGGGCTTAATGTGACGACAACAGAGCTGCAATGTAGCCTGGATGGGAAGCACAGACCATTTCAATCGGCTTTGGCATTGACAGTTAAAGTTTTGGTCTTCCATACGAATCTCTGAAGAGATTGTGGTAGATGAGAGCCCATCTCATTTATAAATGCAAGAGACATCTGGGAAACTTGCTCTAATGATAAAAGAAGCTATTCAAGAAGAAATCTGAACATGATTATGTATAGCTGTCTAACGTTAGCATTAGACAGAACCAACTGTTAAAAAGATATTGGTGTACTTGAGCACACTGGTTCTCAAATTCAGCTTGCAAAAACAACACTCGGTGGATTGTGTTTTCATTATATTAGGGTCTCTCTCCATCGAACTGGGACAGCACTCGCCTCCTGACTCTTGTGTCGCTCAAAATACGTAACATTTTTCACTGCTCTTGATTGGTTGCGGTGCTAACCTACTGAATGCAGAGGAAGTCCAAGAAGCAACTGTTGGTGCCATCTCCTGGAAGGGGAGGTCCTATAGTTCATTTTCAGACCCTACATCCGTCTAGATCTGGTCCTGATCTATCAGGCTATAAGTCTTTCTATACATACAAAAACATACTTAAAAAAAAACACACAATAAAAAAAAACGCATATCTCCCAAGTCCCACCACAATATTTCAAAACCTTAGAACTGACACCAGATGTGCTTTGTTTTTCACTTGACTGTAAATAAGAAGTATCCAGTAAAAACAAACAAACGAACAAAAAACAACTGAACTTAATGAACTGAAACTCAATATCTGTTCTTGGGTGAGACAGATATCATTAAAAATAGAACAAGTTGTCCCACAGTGGGCTTCAGCATAAATCTGATTTACAAACATGTTTGAGATCTCAGGGTGCCGTTAGATTTTATCTGGGAGAAGATGACCTCTTTTTCAAACTAGTCTTTTTGGGTGTAAAAAAAAAAAAAAAACAACAACCCCAAAATAAACAATTTTCCATACTCAATGATGCATCTCTGATATCAACACACAAGTTAATTCTCAGGATCTACACAAAATGTGATCAAGCTTTATGAGAAGTAACAACATTGCAAAACAAACAAACAAAAAAATTAGGTTCAAATATTACCCCTTAGCCTAGATGGTCTACAGGGAAATAACTATTCTTACAAATGATATTTAACTTGTGACAGACAGAAATAATGGATAAAAAAAAAAACAAAACAAAGAGATTTAAATGTTTATCTTGAATTATTACCTTAGCATGGTGGAGGTCCACACCGTACATGGACAACTTCTTGGCATTTTCCAGGAAATGTAACTCGGCGTCAGCTGGTGTCATCCCCCTTCAGACAAGTCAGGTAAGTGAGACAAAGACAAATTTTATGCTTTCCTGTCAGCTTTTAAATACAACATTTGACATGTTGAATTTATATAATTTTTTTTTTTTTTTAAATCAGGGGCAATTCATGGATTTTATTATTATTTGCAAAACATAATTTTGTAAAATGTTTGCTTTAATGGATGTTCTTAGCTGAAGCTCCAGAGAATCACATACTGTAAGTGGTTCCATATTTAGAAAAGATGGCTGTTACACAAATCCTGATAATGTCTACCCACTGGACAAGATTGCATCAAATTACACTCAGGTCATTTTGATATTGGAGAAAACCAGGACAAAGGACAGCAAGCAAGATCCATATGTGTGTGTGTGTGTGTGTGTGTGTGTGCGCCATGCCGCCATTCAGATTCTAACCTTCACCCAAGTAGTCTCAAGTGCCAAAACCCAAACAATTGCAGAAGTAAACACACTAGTCAAGGCTTTAGAATTTCTTCTGTTCTGTTTCTGGTACAACAACCTCTCTTTCGCAGTTTGACAGCGATAGACATTTTTTTTTTAACCTCTATTAGTTCATGTGTAGTATTTAAGTTAGAAAATGAACTCCTCATCCTCATTTTTTTTTTGACAGGACCATCTACATGTACAGATGAATTCAAGCCCGTACTCAGATAGATAGAACATGCAGCCACTAACTTATAAGTCTTGTGGAGTTCCATGACCTTCTCTTCTAGGTCTTTGGTCTGGTTAGGTGCCAAGCGCAGCTCGCTGATGTAATCGCTGCCCAGCTCCTCTGGGTCGTAGTCCCCGAGCTCCGACTGTACCGTGTACGAGCCCAGCACTGTATAAGTGGCAAAGGAGCAGGGCAGGCGACCTGAAACCACATCATCCCTCAGCTGTAAACACAAGTAGTACCTGCGAAGGGAGCAAAACACAACCAAAGAGTTTTCATCATCAATCCTTGAGATGTTTTTGTCTTTTTAAAAACATCTCTACCGCACAATCCTTTGCATAATCCATTTTTTTTTGTTCCTTTGTAAATTCAGTGACAACCGATGTAGTTTTAGAAGAAAAACAACAAAACAAAACAGTATAAAACACTTGCTCACCTTGTGATATCTTCAGTCAGCTGTGAGGGATCTGGAGGGTAAAACTTCACGTTGAAAGCAAAGTTCCAGGGACCATCTGAGATGTAGACAGAACAAGGGGATTACCAAAAATCAACTGGCTACTGCACTCACTTCACTTTGTTATTTTGAACAATATGATTATATAGCTTCATTGGATTACTGAACGTACTCCTGATCTGCTTCTTCAGATCCTTGGAAGGGTCCAACCAATTCTGCAGACAACCATCAAAGTAAAACATTAATCTCCATCAATTTGAGAGGAAATTACAAAGAAGTGCAGTCCCTCATGTAGGAAATATTCAATCCAGCATTGTCGTAATGGAGACAAACTTTTCCTCTAAAAACAAATTTAACATTATTTTACTCTAGTTTAGCTTTATTTCATTTTCCACTCTGTAACAAGAAAAGAAAACAAAACAAACAAATCATAGTACCTTCTGATTCTCTACATCTCTATATGTGATGCCAAAGTAGTCCTTCTCCAATAAGTTGAGGTGTTCACAGACTTTATCAAAGAGAACCTGGCCCTTTGCTCGTTTCTGTGAGAAGGAGAAAGAAAACATACTTAATATTGAATGCAGCCTTGTGCATAATATCAACATCAATATTTTCAAAACTATAATCACATTATGATGCATCTGTACTGAGTATACGGATTAAAGCTGCATAAATTATCATAGAAATGATGATCAACTATAAATATGTTTTTTCTCTAACCCTAATCTTTGACTCTATAAAAACCCCATAAAACAAGGAAGCACTATCATCAGCCTTTTCACTTGCGTACTGCAATGCAGTTTTAAAATGCCATGAATCATCCCGCTGGACCTTCTTGTTTTCTCATAGTCGTCTTTAGAGAGTTGAATTAAAATGAACACAAACTGTTAGTGTTTCAAAAGAATAGCATGAAAGCAAAAATTAATTTAGAATACCAGCAAATATAGGCAACATATTGTACCACCTCCTGAAGTTTTCTACCTGTCATGACATTGGAGTCACTATAGACCAACTGGGCCTCCAGCTTTGTAAATGCTTTATTTCATTTGATTTATCGATCTGTGTGCCACATATCATAAACTGTAATTTTGCCATCTCCCTATGTGATGAGGCTGGATTTCATGGAGTCATTTGGGGACAGGAGACGCCTCCTTCCTGCTGCGGGCCAAAGCCAGTTTCTCACCTCTGAAAAGGCTGAAAACTGTCAGATTATTCTAGCAGCAGGAGTTACAACACGCCTACCCATCTGTCATGCTGATATGTAGAAAGGGAGATACACATATGCCATCCACACACCCTGCAAGCTTGTGACTGGCAGTCTGAAGTAGCAGAAACTGTCATTAAACCATACTTTACACTTGTGAGTGCATTTGCAGCTTAGAGGTTAGAGAGGCAGCTTAGGGCCCAAGGTCACTAGTTCACTTTCTGACCAGCAGGAAATGCAAGGTGGCGCTGGCCCTCCTCGTGCTCAGCCACAGCTGAGGGGCCCTTAAGCAAAGCAAAGTCTATCATTCCACCACAGATGCCGTGTTCACTTTCTCTACTCTGTACAATTCTTAATGCATGTTTT
Organism: Arrhamphus sclerolepis; assembly: GCA_037176975.1. Classification (NCBI taxonomy): domain Eukaryota; kingdom Metazoa; phylum Chordata; class Actinopteri; order Beloniformes; family Hemiramphidae; genus Arrhamphus; species Arrhamphus sclerolepis. Next base: position 2,415,487 of record JBAMYA010000009.1, read on the forward strand.
AGATAGGCAGAATTAAAATTCGTGTATGTGTAAAAGTATGCTGGGAAATAAAAGATCCTTCACAGACAAAAAACAAATAATCTTAAATTGCAAAAAGTCAATGCTCTTACAGGACTTTGATGCAGCCGCATCAGAGCTACTGGTAGAGCAGAGTTAATCTCAGCATAACACCTCTGAGGGAATTAGCACGGTCACGTCAAACCACTGCTTGGCTGTGACGTTAGCGTCTCGATACGGCATTTAGATCTGGCTTTACTGACACACAAACAAAAAAGGATGTGATGTGAAAAACCGTATGGATCGGCCAAAAAGCTCTCCAACAGATAAGGATACGGCAACCAGAGTAAATGCACAGCTGACTGATCAACTCTGCAAACACTCTGCATTCCTGGAGGGGGCTGGGTGAGTGTGTGTGTGTGTGTGCATGTGCGTGTGTGTGTGGTGGTAAGAAAAGAGAAACTGATCTCAAATCAGGCCTGGAACATCAGTCTAGATCACTTTGAAGATACTCTTGTCTAAATTTGGAGCGTAAACAACAGCAATTGTGACACTGAGTCTGAAGATTGATTATGTAAGGCAGCTGGAGCACAAGCAACCCAGCGTTAAGAACACTCAAAGAATAATTAAGCTAAGCAGCATAATCTCTAACATGTTCTGCGGTTTAAATTTAGGCTTCTTTTTTTTTTTCTTTTTTATCTTTTTTATAAGTAGTGAGGCAGAGAGATGTGGGATATCATCCCCACTGAGACCTAACACCATTTGCAGAGGCACAGAGACTTTCCAGCAGCACCATGTCACAGAAAATGGTGTGAAGTGATAAGCGCAGACACTTTTCCAACAGGAAGAAATTGAGTTATGCAGGAAAACTATAAGGCCGCGGGGATAAAAATGTCAGGTCTTGACATTCTGAACTGGTTTCAAATGGGACTGGGGGGAGGAAAGGTTTTCCTGGCAATTATCTGAGAGTCTTCTGACCTCAAAAGTATAATGGTTCATCTGATGATGTTTGACACAATCTAATGACTGCAGCTTATGCTTAGCTGCAAGGATGTCTCATATCAGCAATCTAGTCATGATTGCGACCAATTGGTTGATACACAGCTGACTAAAATGCAAAAATAAAAAACAAAAACAAACAACCCCCCACTTAACTCCTAGTTACAAAAACAAAATACATTAAAAAAAAAATCACAAGTCATATTTTCATGGTCTTGTGAACCACTTTGAGCACAGCAATGAATATGTTTTAAGTTTATCAACAGCTCACCATTAATTTTTACTCTTGAACTTTAAAAACAGGGGAAGCAATTTTTGGATGACATCACTTCAGTTGATATCTGAACAGAACAATAAAACATGAGCTACCTCCAGTGCTCCCTGAGAAAAACAGACCTCATTATGAACACGAACCCGCTCTGTTGGTGACTGACTGGAGCAATGTTAATGCACAATTGTAAAACACGCAGACTTCAGCTAAAACCCTGGGAGATTCGGGTACAGTTAGAGGTTGTTTTACTTCAAACGTTTGTGTTTCAGGATGAATGATACAATCCTTCCAGTTATTTAGCATTTTCCTTGTTTCTCACTCATCCGGTTCTCCCTGTTCGTGTGCCCTCTAAAACATTTTAATCCAAGTATTCTTCACATCATGGGAGTGTCAGTGTTTGAATACAGTAAGCTGGTCGTTTGAGATTTAATGCACCACAGAAAGCCTTGATTTAGTACTCTGATTACAGCATAACAGATGGGACATTGTGGTTCAATTCTACATCAGCTTATAGCCACAATTACACCCAAAAAAGGTTTATTTCTTCAGTATATTCATGCTAAACAAAATAACTTCCTCTTCATAAAATATCAGTTTCAATTGTCTTTAAACATAACGCTTTCTTTTTAAACTATTATTAATCTCTCAGATGCAAAAAATCTGATAAATTGAGACTCATTCAAAAAGTTAATTCAGAACTAGCTCAATTTAGCACATTTTGCACAACAAACATCATGGCAGAGAAACCAAAGAAAGAAGATAGATTATAATTTGGGGTTTTCAATTCCACAGATTTGATAGTCTCTCATCAGAATGCAGTTAAATCAGATTTACTTGTTTTCTGGAGCTACCCCACGTGTCGTTTCAAGAGGAAGAAGTCCAGACTGACTTCTCCCAATTCCACATCACTGTCCTCCCAAAACAACGACTAGCACAAAAAAAAAATCCCTTCCCCTACCACAGTGGGACACCTGACACTGATTCCTCCCAACAAATGCTGCCATTTCACAGTCAGAACCCATCACCTCACCACTGCCCCCAGAGCAGTCAGCTAATCCCTCCATCCAAACCCCTGGTGGGGAGGAATCTGCTTAAAGGAGATTTGCAGAGAAGGGTCGGCATCAGCCTGAGCACATTTCATCTGAAGTTTTGAGTCTCACAGCTCTGAGAAAAGGCTCAGGGTAGAAAAACTTGCAAGAGTTAAAGGAATATTCTGCAGTTAAAACAACCCTAGTGTCTACTATAAGATGTTAAGGGGTGTAAACTTTCATTAGGGACCAAAACAACGTGAATCAATGCAGTTTTGAGTCAGGACATATGCATTTACAGCAAAATGAGGAATGCTGTTAACACTTGGGCCACTTGCCACATAACAAATAAATTTCTATATTAGGCCTCTGACAATACTAGAAAATGTCATTTCACCTAAACTATAGTGATGATAAAGTGCCTACACAGACCAACTAAAGCCATTTCAACTTCAGTAGTTAGATACTTATGATACAACAGGAGGCAGAGGCCATGACAAGATACAAAAGTAAATGTGCAGTAAAATCATACTAAACGCTAAACAAACATTTAATTTCTTGGACAGACTGTCCAACCTAGAAAAAATTTAAAAAAAACCTAATGCTCTTCTCTTGCTTTGTCCCATTATCACTGAAAATGAACTAATGCTCCATTTCTTCACTACCCAAAACATCCCATTTACTTATCCACAAAATAATACGAGCCACACTGCTGAGGTTGTAGTGTTGAGAGCCTCATTTTAATGATGCAAAGGCTTGTTTATCCCTGACCGCTGGCTCTCTTTTAATAACAATGTAAATTTCTAAAAAGTTTAAGAACTGCTGTTTTTCCCACGGTACTACAAAGGGAAGCTTTCACATTAAAAAAACAAAACAAAAACAAAAAACAGAATAAAAACAGTTGGACAATATGAAAGTAAATGTGTGACTCCATGATATTTGAGCTCAAAAACATTGGCTTACATAAACTATCAAGACAATTTTTATGAAACCTGGGGAGGGGGGAAAAAAACAGTAAAAAACAGCCAATGATTTAGCACTTCCTTGACTTTATTTAACAAAGAACTCTGAATTACTTGGAACTGGACGTATTCCCTATGCACTTCCAATATGTTGCTTTCTTACTTCTCGTAACAATACTAATCAGGATCGTCCCTGCTAAATAAATACTCAAAGAAGCTGCCATATACTAACATCGTTAGGGGCAGATAATTGTATTCAGATCCTACAGTGACAAACAACTCAAGAAATGTCTTAACTCCTTAGTCTGAAAATAGGTTAAAAACATCATTTTACACATAAACTTTATTAGCAGCACTTATAAATGGAGCTAAACTGGTATAAAAAAAAAAAAAAAAGATGATTTTTGACTCAAATAGCTGACAACATGTTGGGCGCTCCTGAATAAAACATCATTCATTTTCTAAAGGTATTATATTCTAAAAATGATCATTACTTAGTGGTAAACTATAGTCAACAAAATTGTTTGTTGAGATTTGCAGCGACTCACCTCCACTTCGAATGTGTGGTCGGAGCTGTCCAGCAGAGTGACTTTACACTGCATTATCTTCACCTTCTTGATTCCCTTCAAAGGAGACCTGGACAGACGACTTGTGGATGACCTGTGGGACACCTGATCCTCTCCCTGCTGCTCCGGACAAGAAAAAACAACATACAAACAAACAAACAAACAAACAAACAAACAAACAAACAATCAATTATATCAAAAAAAAAAATTGCATGTCTAATATTTTCAGTTTTCCACATTCACGATAAGGATGTGCCCATTTAGCAATTAATTCCTTTCAAAGGAAAGCGTTCAAAGACCAAAGTCATTTCTTTTGTCTTTAATGTCATTTAAAGTAGCTGTCTTTGAGAAAACCAGTAGTTCTGTCACATTCCTGAACCTTAAAATAGATACTGGGAACCTGACTTAATGTAATCGAATCCCACTGAGAAGAACTGTACCACCATTTCGTCTCAAATAGAGAAAATGTAATTTTCCACTTCACTGAAAACAAAGCCCTTCCTGACTAGCTTTATCCTTAAAAAAGAGGCCTGGAGCTTTGAGACTTTTTTTTTTCTTTTTATCCACAAAGTGGATATAATGTTATGCCTGCTGTCGTTTCTTATGTTGCTCCTCAGGTTAAATCAATCACACGATAATACTGTACAAAGCCTACTGTGACTTCTCCAACCACAGAGGCGCGAGAAAATTGAAGTCACTCTGAGAAGGCACAGAAGTTCAACTCAGCGTATAATTCAGTTATAATGAACTTAAATTTCCAATACTAAAATGTTGTATTTCACACATTTTATTGATGATTCATGACTTGATAAGAATGAGTGCTGCAGAGACACTATTAAGCATCGCCACTTCATTTTGTGTGTATAAGTGATGGAACAAGTTTATCACAGGAAAGACTGACAGTGTTGTGTCAGTGCTGTGACTGCCCCGGGTCTTGTTTCTGCCAAATTAATCAGCGCACAGGAGCAGAGCATCATCCATCAAGGGCTGCTAAGGTAGCTGTGAGGATGAATCAACTTAAAAGAGAAACAAGTTATGAAAAGACTGACGTGAAAAGGGTCCTCTTTGGTCTGACCTGCATGTGTTAATGGTTATCTGATATTCCTCAAATCTATTACCAGGTAAACCAGAGAAAGAGGGAGATTCGAGGTGATTCAGATCAGATATGCTGACACATTATATCCTTAATCTTATTTGAAAAAGCATCTAACACCCAGTGGTTTCTTGGAAAACCAAAATTATGTCCATCTCAGAGGTCAAACATCATTCATTTTTGATGATGGTCTACGCTTTTTAAATTATCACAAGAGTTGCGATAACGCAAAGCTATGCTCTACTTAACACGTATTGCTGCACAACAAAAAGAGGAATCAATACAACTGGAAAAAAAGTGGGCTTCTGTGTAGTTCCAGCTGTCAGCACACATCAAAACGTTTTTTTATAACTTGCCATGAACTATGTTGCCGGTGCCTCTGCAAAATGCACTAAGTTGGAAGCACCAGTTGATGAGCAGGTAATCCCTACAAGTATCTTTACAATATTTGCAGGAGCGCAAGGATTTCCAAATTCCACAGAATTTGTTAAATGAAACTGCTGCAGCAACGACTTACAAAAACATTCAGGGTCATGGTGGTGTGCTGACGTTGCAATTTGCACATGCAATGTGGCGACATTAAGCAGCGACAAAAACTGCATTCATAAGCAAAAATGAATTTGTCGACTGTCCAAAGAGCTTACATTGTCACATTATCCATAATGTCATAAGTGTATAAATAACCTAAGCAATTTCTTATTACTAGCCACCTTAATCTAGAAAGGAAATAATACTTGGAAAAAAAAAAAGTAAATGCCACCTAATTTGACTAAGTCATGTTGCCTTATGACATTCACAGAAATAATACTGTGAATCTAACATTAGGACAGGATAACGGTGATACAATGAGAGTCTTTGGTTTATTTAGTACATGAAATAAAGGCAAAAACTTGTGTCTCATAATGTTAAAACCTCTCATTTACTTAAACTGTCTAGAAAAAACAAAACAAAACAAACCATCATCTTGCCCTGACTGTACTGCTCCAGACAAAGGAAAATACATCCCACAACGGAAATGGTGGCTTGCTTATTTAATTACACTCTGATTAAAAGAATGGTATGTTAAGTAATTTGTTCAGGATAAAACTGCAGCATATCAGTACAAATTTTCTAACTCCCAAAGCTGCACGTACTGGTGACAACATCTGTGAGCAGACGCAGCTGTTAAAAATGGTTTCCTTTCGAGAATTAAATTATGAGAATGAGTCGGAATCTTCCACAGACCGTCCCTGTGTTATTCACAGGCGCTGGAAATTGAATTTGCAAATCGATTAGCAGGTGAGGTCAGGCCAGAATTGCCAGAGAAGCACTTAGTGTTCATATATTACAAGAAACCTGGACTACCTTAAGAGACAAAATAGACGGACGCAGATGCAGGCTAGAGAACACTTCAAGACACAGACTGTTATTAATCAAATGCAAAATTTTGTTTTCCACTGTTCCAAATCTTCTGTCCAACATTTGGAGATTGGAGAATCATTAGAAATGTGTTAAGTTTTTATAGCATGCAACAAAAATAATTAATAAATTCAGCTATTCACATGCTACAAACTTATTTTTTTCCAAATTCACAAAACAGAGAGGTCTTTGCAGTTCAAAGTCAGTTTTCATGGGATTTACCACAACAATTAAACTTTATAGATGCCTCAAATCATAAAGTGCTGAGAGCAGTGAGCTTTGACTTTTAACCATCTACTTCTGTAACTTGGTTTACTCATCCTTCCCACAGCTGTGTGGAGCTGTGCCAGTCAGTGGTATTGAAGGTGGAAATGAAAATATCACAGGGGCACTGGTAGCTCACCAGTCCCATGTTCACAGACTGAAGGCACATCACAGTCGACCCGACCAGTGGCCCTCTGTGCCTGTCTGAGCCCGCCTTTTCACCTTTCCATTGCTTGATTACTGACAGTCCTCTATATAAAACATCTTGGGTGGAAATTTAAACATCCACAATTCAAGGATGGTCTCTCAATTGGTGCTTCTCCTCATTTCTTAAAGAAAAGCATGGAAAACTAAAGGAAAAACAAGTTTACTTGCCAACAAAAGAATCTCATGGAGGGTTGTTACAGTGAACGACACTGAAGTCCCGTCTCTGTTCATTTCCATTTTAAACACAAAGACACAATTCATTCAGAAGAAAGAAGAATGGTATGAAATGTTCTGAGTTTCGTCTTTTTTTTTGGCCAGATTTGAATGGGTCAAAGCAACTTTTTTGTTTTACCTCTTACATTACACATTTTATTATAAAAATATTAAATTAATTAAAAGTTCATCCATTCATCACTTATACCTGCTTAATCCCATTTAGAATCACAGTGATCTGCTGGAGCGTACCCCAGCTGTATTTGGGTGAAAGGCAGAGTAGGCTACATCCTGGACTGGTTACCAGTCCATCACAGGGCCACAAACAGACAAATAACAACACACACTCAAGCTAACTACTACAGACAATTTAGAATCGTCAATGAACATCGAGAAAATCCATGCAAGGACAGAAAGAACATGCATACTCCACAGAGACAGGCCCCTGCTGGGTTATGAACTGGGTTTTCACAATACTACATTGTTAGGTCCATTTCTGCACAGTTCTGATATAAGCGCTGACCTGTTCTTTTTTGGCTGGGGTGCTGTGTCCGACAGCGGCTGGAAGCTTCTCCGGTTGGTTGTGAGGAGAGGTTGGTTCGCCTGCCTCTTTTGATTTCTCTGCCTCCGACTCCTTGCTCTCCTGTGGCTGCTTGGCCTCCGAGTCTGCTCCTGATTCAGTTGTCATGGTAAATAACACTGGAGCGGTGGGAAAAAGAGGGTAAGGAAAAAACTGAGTCAGCTTACTGGACAGGAATTGATACAGCACTGCCTTTCAGCCAATGCAGTGATAATCTCTTTTCAAAAGCGAATGCAAAAATTCAGATTTAGTTTAACGCAAAACAATGGTAACAATAATGGTAAAGGTGAGCAACATTAATAGAAGAAAAAATGCTGTCACTGCAATGAATTATTTTACATTAATTCCAGTTTCTAAATTGTGAAAACTCAAAATGTATTTATTTGAAAGTAGTATTAAAAACAATAGACAAGTCCTAATCAGCAAATGTTTTGATAAAAAAAGACAAGACTAAACAGCTAATTTGCTATGTATATATATATATATTGTTTAATCACCCCTTGTCACTGCTGCACTGTCACACTCTACATATTTAGAGAAATTCAGGTCAGCTTCATTAAACACTTGCATCTCTGATCGTGGTCTGCAGCCTCCTGGTTGGAGGGCAACAGACTCTACATCTACGTCTTTACAAAATGCGGTGTAGCACATATTGTATACCAACTGTAAGAGGTTTGGGACTAAAACTATAATTTGAGACAGTCATACTGAAAGACCACAATGAACTTAATCCCCTAATATTTTGTCTAAACAGAGTTAAAAGAAGACCTGCAACCAATGACGAATCTGTTGTTTTCAACACAATTATCACATCAGTGTAAATGGGATGCAATATTCCAGGGATAATAGCATCCTTGTTTCAGCACTGAATCATCACTAACAAATTAAATAAAAAGACTAAGATAATAATTAGGAAACTATCCTGGTTCTCTCCATCTCTGCTGTGTATTTACACACAAGAATCAAAAGTACCTGAGATGTATGGGCAGCTATCACTGGGGGCCAACGTGCTAGCCTTACCCCCAGACTTAGACACTGGGATGGCGGGACTGGAGGGCGTGTACGTATGCATGTGTGTGGTACGCCACATTGGGTCTCTGCCGAGGTCTGTAGTACAGATGCCTATCATTCTGCTGCTGGGCTGTTTCTCCCTCAGCTCTATTTATAGGGATGTGGTGGGAGGATCTATGACTCTCAGGGATAGCAGCCTCTGGATCAACAACACGCAGAGGGAGGTCTTTATATTGGGGAGGGGGGGGGGGGAGGGGAGGGGGGGGAGGGGGGGGGGGGGGGGGGGGGGGGGGGG
>JBAMYA010000009.1:2441147-2495669 GCA_037176975.1 Arrhamphus sclerolepis
ATTCATTTTCATATTATGTAAATTGTGTTAATGGTTTAATTAATTTGTTTTTGCATTTGAATTAAAATTGACTTGACCTGACTCAAGAAGATTCAGATGTTCATTTTCAGTGCTTTCTGAGGTTTTGTTTTGAATTTTAATTGTTGAATTACCAAAAGATTTAAAATATGAAGCTGCACTTTAACCCAGTGGGAAAATTTGTCCTCTGCATGTGACTCTAACACAGTTGTTCTCTCACCATGTGCACTATCATCAGCACAAAATGTCCGATAAAAGATCAATTCCACCATCCCCCCTGATTTGTTTTTACGACTCAACTACTAAGCATAAGGAAGAATTTTTGTTATCTTTTGCTCAACTGGTCCCCTGTAAGCACGGAAATTAAATCACTTCTTTGACACTGTCCACAATTGCTCTTGATTGATCTATTACTTGGTCACCATGTCATTTTCTTTTCTCCCATCACTTTATTTTGTCTCAATTGCCTCTGTTATGATGTCGTCTGAGCTAAATTCAGATTGATGATGTCTGGCTTGTAGCTGATTTATACTTTTGCAGCTACACACATAGGCTTTGCATGGCGCCGTCTCTGGCATTTATACTTGTGGGGTATTGTTTACAGCGCTTTGCAACTGCACCACCAACCACTAGATGGGACTTCAGGTTCTTTTTTTTTCAGCACTGTAGCTCACAGTGCTCAGTCTCCTTTTTTTTACTACCTATAAAGTACATTTTATGTGAGTTGGTGCTAATAAATGTTAAGCATCAGTAGTAGCGGTAGGAAATACGAAGACAAAGAACAAATAGGACCCATCACATTTCTTAACTTTGATGGCTCACTTTTAAGACATCAAATTTGTTTAGTGCCAAAACCTTTAAAAAATAAAATAAAATAAAATTACACAAGAGTTGGCATTATCACTGTTGTATGCAGATTCCAGTCCATCCTAGCTTAGTCCTGGGAACTTATTTTCAAGATTTAAAAGCTTTGTCAGTTATTCCCATTTCAATCACAGCTTAAAGGACAAGGTAGTATCGTTACAAAACAATCAACGTTGGTGGCGTGGAATTAAAGTATAGCAACCTTGTATTTAATGTCTAATGTAAGAAGTATATTATATAACTCACTGATGTTTGCATTACTTGAGGATTTAATGTATGTCAAACTAACATATTGCATCTCATGCATTGATAAAGGTGCACAAGCAGCTACTGGTTTGATATTCCCCCCTAATGGCAATTATGCAATCACAATGATCTACTCAAATTTGACTCTTAAAACTAAAACAAATTTATATTTGAAATGTAGATTATGTTACTTTGAGGTGGAGCTGAACAGCTTTCCAAACTGAGAACAGACTTCAGATGTTACAAAATAATAAATGTTTAATAAAGAAATGAAGAGCCTAAATGGTGCTTTGAATTTATGTAAGCTAATGAAGCTTTACGCTTATTCCGGTCAATATTCTGAAAACTGGTGGAAGCATAACGCAGTTTTCAACATCTTACCATAAGAGGAATTGCAATACTATAGTTTATCCACTATAAATACCCTCTGTCTGTCAAGACCCTGGCCCATGAGCTACATTTTTTTTTAATATGTGAGAGACAACCGCCGTTTCACTTTCAAGTGTTACAGCAACACTGGGAGATAACAATCCACCCAGTAAGCTTATCACTCCACTCTAAAAGATTGAGTCACATAGGTTATCTTTTCCAGTCCCTAAAGACAACACCACACTCACGTGTTGATTACAACTCCCTTCAACTGACAGTGAAACGCTGTAAAAATCATGGTTAATGGTTTTATTTGCGGTTTACACTTTGGTCTGAAAATCAGTTGTACAAAAAAGATTAGCAGTAAGAGATCAGTGTCTCTTTAGTTCACTCAATAGTCCCAAACCGAAGGATACACCATTTAAAGGAACATTCAGGAGTTAAAATCATTATTTAGACAGTAAGGACTACAAGCTGTTGTCAGGGACAAAACAACATTATTAAAGAATTAAAGCATGCAATATGTGTTTGCAGCAAAATGGCAATTATTGGGGGCAATTGAGCTACATCAAAATGGATTGCTATTTTAAGCTGACAAGACTCAAAATTGTTATTTCTCTTAAGTGATAGAGTGTACAGGATCCCTACAAACAAACCATTATAAAACTTTAACTTTGCAAGTCTACAAAAAGTGTATAAAAAGATTTTGTACAGGCATCTCCATCCAATTACCGCCACTTTGTCATAAGTCTGTACAAACTGACTAATGACATTGCTCAAATTACTGTCAATAGATGCAAAAGAAGGACCATCCCAGTTCTATAGAAGAAGAGGACATGAACTCTCCTCCTATCTGAAAGATTAATCAATCACTTCTAGGAAGTACCATCAAGTTCTTGTGGTCTTCTGTTCCTAGTATTATCAAAAGTCACCCAGTGACTTTGGACTCCAGTCCTGGTCATCTCTCGCTACCACGTATCACTTATAACATTATGTTACACATCAACAATGATGAAACAGCTCACAGAGCTACAGTGAACACTATGGCAGAGGTGATAAGAGATTCAAGAAAGAAATGATGGAAAAGTAAATTGCTTTGTAGTAAAATTTTGTTAACCTTTGTGCTGCTTTAAGGTCACATATGGCAAAGAAATGAAAACCCTTCCCACATCTGAAGAGACAAATTTTAGTATTTGTGAAGGCAAAATAATGAATTTTTTTTTTTTTTGTTACTTGAAGGGTAGAGAAATCAATCAATAGCTGTGAAATAGTACAGCACATTTGAATGTGTTAAAGGGACTAGCGGTCAGGTTGTATACTGAAACCATTCTTTATCCCACTTCTTTTCCCAAGACTCATTTCTGTCTAGGGTAGCCAAGAAATGTCATTAGTCTGGGAAACAGAGAAGTCATCGACCAACTCAACCTCTAGTAGTATTCTCTCATGATGAGGTTAGTTTTGTAAAATAGTTGTTTTTATTCAGTAATTTAACCAAAACATGTCATATGTCCATTACAAGACAACTAATAATGTTCCTTTTTTGAATTTTTTTTTTAGATTGATTACTTCAATGCTAATATCAGCCAGCAACAACTGAAAATGAAGCTAAACTAACCTATTGATGTAGAGCTATCTACGTAGCCACAAAATTATATTTATAGTGCGGGTAGAGGCTCACGGAGCTCAGGAGGTGGCGGGTCTCCTGAGGTTTGGTGGTGAGAGATGAGCGCGGGTACCCGGCAAGAACTGCAAGAGACCACCAGCCAAAGCGCATGCTTAACGCAGTCATCATAGAGACGTGAGAGTTCATCCGCAGCCACTATAGGGATGGCGCCTCCCCTTCCAACCTGACTGGGGCTGGCAAGGAGGGAGAGAGCTGGGAAATGGAAGCGGTACCGGGCCCGCGCAGGCCCAAGCACCACAACCAGACATCCCAACAGGTCTGCAATAATTATCAAAACAAAACAGCAAGTGCTTCTTCTAAGACCTTGTAGCTTTGACGGGGAAATGTTCTTTCTAGAGTCTGACATTCATTGTAGAAGAATGTGTTACCAAGACAGGGAGAAGGAGAGGAAGGAGACCACAAGGTAGGGGCAGTGGATCGGTCGGCGCTGGGTGAGAGTTTGTACCAACTACCAGTAGTGCTAGCACAAACACAAAACGCGAAGCTCTATTTTCCTGGATGGTCCCTGCTGTGGACCGCAGTTTCAAGATGGCGGCGCAACATGGCGATCACCACTGAAACACCAACGCTACGTATATATGAATGGCAAATTCAAGACCTACCAGAACACTGATTTGTTGACGGAAGTAATAACTAATTAATAAGGTCATACATTTGAATGAAACAGTCCATTTTTGTTAATAGACAACCTGTGTTCCTTAAATGGCAATTTCCAGTTACTGCAGTGATTTAAAAAAGACAAACAAAAAACAACAAAACCTTTTCCTAACAAAGTACCATTAAAAATATTGATCCTTATATTGGACGAACATCTTTTTAAATAATTTTTAAGAATAACAAGACAACAGTATTTATAAATGGTGAGACAACAAATAATTGAAAAATTCACCTATTTAACCATGCTATAACCTATGCTTTTTCAATCACTAAATAATGATAATGTCAGATATCAACAGACAATCTGTCATCATCTTTGCTTTGCCACACACAGCACTATGAGTACTACCAAAGAACAGGGAAAATAGTGTCCTCTCCTGCAGTACAATGTAAGTGCTATTGATTATGAACTAAACTGACAGTGCAGCATCAATGTGAATTCCTAAGAAGAAGAAGATAAATAGCTTGAGACAGGCTTTATGACATCAAAACAACAGCAGCAAATCTCTCTTGTAGAGCCTCTAAAACCCTCAAAAGTCTCACATGAATTACTTTTTCTTTGAGCCACAAAAATGAGATGTTATCTCAGTATGTCATCCTGTTTAAAGTGCAGATATGCCAAAAAGAAAGTAAGAAAAACTCATTTAACTAACTAAACTAACATTTATATAGAGACGCATCTTATTCTGAGCAAAGGTCACAGAGTTCAAAAGATGATCTGTGATGGACTAATCAGTCACACCATCTGAGATTTCTATGCCTGCTAACTCATAAAAGATATATGCTGCCTTCCAAATCAAAATTTGGGAATTCCCAGATGCTTGCCAGTAATTACAGCCTTCCTGTGTTGCAGCTGACCAGCTTTTAAAAACCTAGAGAGAAACATGGTCACGCACTATATTTAAGTACTCCTTTTCATGTTACAGCTCTTATCATGTAATTTACAGCATGTATGAAAATGTTTATTGGCACATGTTTAGAGGTAAGTTTCCGTTTTTAATTTACAGGGAAGCTTTTCCATAACATGTAGCCCTCTCTTATGCAGTAAGACAAGAAGAGCACAGAGGAAATGTCTTGTAAATAACGCTTCTCTAAAAAACAAGTTAAAAGGCCTACAATTGTATTACTCTCTTTTTGTGACTGACATGATCCTGGACATGTTTTTTTCTTCTGCCAGAGTGGGAAAATATTGGTTGTATTAAGTGGGACATGTCTGCGTTACATTTCTATACCTGGTCTTTTGAGAGGTTTAAAACATGCGTGACTCTGGATGAGGGGGAGGCACATAACTGGATGCACAATGAGTTAAATCTGATTCCACTTGGTGGTATGTTTTATCACTATTAATCAAAGGGAGGATTAGCAGAGACTGTAAGGGTTGTATTTCAAAAGTGACAATGACCCCGTTCGGACCTGGCATTAGAATGTGCCCTAAGAAATCCTATCACAAGTGGCTAATGCTAATGCAAGATCTGAACACATTCCAGGACGTATTCACATCCAATCAACCAGGATGCATTCAGCGGTGATCTGGAACACTTGTGTCCACATTCTCATCATATTCTGAACATGAAAGTGTCCTTGGACAGAATCAGGGAGCGCCTACTAAACTAACTATCTAACGTCATTACACTGTCATTCTTTCATGTTGCTGCCTCTGATGTTTAAAAATATCAATGCATTTGGTGTTTGCAAGCTGTAAACACTTAAACAGAAAATTTTATTTCTATATATACGAGTAAAGTCAGATCCAAACATTTAAGACACAATTGCATGCATTTTAATGCCAGGTGTGAACAGGCAAGTTTAAGCTCTAGACATTTGTGATCAAATTTCCCAATGTGCATGTCAATGCCAGGTCTGAACAGGGTCAATATCAAAGAGATGTTTCTGGTGAAAAATCTACTTATGTACAGCAGTCCTTCATGGAGCTTTACTGAGGAGGTGGCTGACAGACTCATCACTACAGATTCATTATTTCAGTTCATACTCAATGACTACCATACTCAATGTGTGGTTTAAAATCCCAATGTACACTATTTCCTAAATAACAGAAGTTAAACCAACACATTTCGCAACTACTGGGTGAACATAAAAACAGATATTTCCTTAATGAGTTGGTTAAGATAACTAAAGGAGCCAAAGGAGATAGAATAATAGGCTTAAAATCCAAATGAAATCAAACCTCACATTATATTGTTTTTGCTGTACTATGGGACGTAGGTAGAAAAAAGCTATTGTAACAATGTCTAAAAAGATGCACACCCTGGGAGGGGACATAGTGAAGTGTTTTACTCTTCTCCTAACACCAGCTGCTATGAACAGTTGTATGAAGACAAGGTTAAGATGGTGCTTTTATACTCAATCCCTGTTGCACTTTGACCAAACTTATGTCACAGACATTAATAAATACCTCATAAAACTGTGTCAGCAAGAAAAAGCAGTGAGTTTCCGCTGAGTGTGTTTTTGTGTGCAGCTTTGAGAGTTAAGACTACACAGGGGTAACATTTATCATTAACACAATTAAAAATCCTTATTTCTGGGATTTCAGTGCCTTTAGTGTCAACTCCCCACACAGACAGTTATAGACATTTATTTTATCATCCGGCTGCATATTTTGCACATCATCTCTATAGAATATCCAGAGAATCTGGTCTGGACACACTTGTACCAGAGAGCAGATGATTATTCAAGTGAGACAAGTAGTAAGTACAGGAAATACTCCAGAATAGCAGGACACAAAAGTATTCTTAGAGTGCATGTTGAGGACATGGTTTCTGAGTTGAAAATTGTGTCTGTACACAGCAGAAAAAAAGCAGTCATGTTCTGTAACAGTCATGATCTGTAATCATGAGTGCTCTTGAACAGATATCAATACAACATGTACTTTGACGTGTCCACAACACAGAGACGAGCAGAAAAGATGCAGCAGTAGCTGTTAGAAACACTCATAGTCATTCTCTGCAAGGACCTGCTCTGTGGCGATATAAGCCCACGGGCAAGTTTGTTTTGGACTTTGTCACTGAAAACTAAAAGGGCAAAGTCCATGCAAAGTCCATGGCATGTGATGCACACATTTGTGCTCTCCACTATTCTTCAGACTATCATTTATCTAAAATACTGTACATATGGAATGATGTAGCACTACTTCCCCAATGCAAAAGGAGTGAATTTAACATAAATGATTCTTTCAAAGCTATTACAAAGCTACAGTGTCAGTTAACTGCAATCAGTAATGTGCAGGATTTAACATGCTGCCGCCAGCCAAAGGTCGTGACAGGTCTCACAGACTTTGTCCAGCATTATCTGTCATCCTGAAAGCTCATCATTCAACTTCATAAACCTTGTAAAACAGCTAGGCGATAAAAATGGCCACGTGGGCTCATTAATGTGCAATGTTCCATGTTAAACTGATGAATGTGGAGTTTAGAGACTGTGACAGAGAACACTAAAACATAGAACCTTTGATCCACTCACATTTTTATTCAAATCAATGGGAACCTTTAAGGAAATGCATGCTGTGACAACTTCCTACTTTAAAACTGTCTCCTTGTGCCCAGCAGTTTTATTTTTAATCAGCTGTGTGTTTTAAAGCGCATCACTGTGCACCCAAAAGAAAGCAAATTGTCATTTCCCAGCAGTTATAAGAAGTGAGATAAGATGTTTGGTCAGAAAAATAAAAGCTGACAGGAGCTAATGGACATAATTGAACGCTGTCTGGACATTTAAATACACTTCACTTCAAACTGTAATTTTTCAAACTGAATAGTCCAGGGATTTGTTGTTTGTTTTAGTTCATTTTTCTATTTTTTAACACCAGTAACATATTTTAAACAGCAGCTAAACCAAAACTTATATTACACAGAATTTTGTCATTAAAATAAGGCAAGTCAAAGTAGTAGCCTGCTATTGATTGTTAAATACACTCACATTAGTTAAATTTAGTATCAGTCCTTTTAACTCTGTCACTTTATATTTATCCTGTGTAGACCCAAACCAAATAAATGTACTAAACATGTTACAAACTATTGTGTATCTACTTTTTTGCGTCACATTTCTTACTTGTGTGAATGAACACTTGAACTCACCATTTAACAGTACATGTCGTCAGCAGCGGGACAGGTCATGTTGTGGTAGAAAACCCGGTGGTTACAACAGAAAAGACAAATGAAACCAAAACAAAATGTTATTTCTTCTACATGCATTCATTTTCTAATCATTACACCTACCGGGTATTAAAAATGTAACTTAAGTATGAAAAAACGAGTTAATTTACTATACCCTGCTTGTGAAACTGAGAAGTACACACAGCACAAGTTATTATTATAATTATTATTTACCTGAGGAGTGAAAGACGCCGCAAAAAAACAAAACAAAACAACAAACACCCGCTGTCACCAAGTTGAGAGGCCAGAGAGACCGGGAATCCCGTCACGGGGCTCGTCCGGGTAGAAAGGACCGGACACCTGTGAGAGCTGCTGCTCTAAAAAAGCTTCCTAGAGGCGGATTGGCTGGCCCCGCCCCCTCCTGTCTGTTTAAAAAAAAAAGAAAAAAAAAAAAAGACCCAGTGCCACCTGCTGGCAGCCTGCAGCAGCAGCAGCAGGAGGGGCATTTTTGATGGTTATCATCATAGTCACATGACCACTAGGTGGCCAGGTTTGAGAGCTGAATGATGACCCTCTTCCCATAAAGTTTTACTTCAACTTGACCTGCACTTACAATAATGCAGTTAATCCTATAAAAGTATTACGAGCAAAATACAAGATAGAAAGCAACAAAGACTAAAAGGTTTATCTCATTATTCTGTGTTATGATGTTTGTAAGAGCCATAATATATAATATATGGATGAAAACTAAGTTGAATATTTTTATAAGTTTTTGAATTTATTGTTTATGTATTCAGTCTGTTCATATTATGTTTGTGAGAATGCTTTTTCATTTTGCATATGTACATGACGTTACCTGCAGCTAATTTAGTGTATATGAGAGCTGCAGCAGGAATGGGAGCATATAGTTTTTCTACCAGATGAATATGACCGTTTGATGAATGTAAATTATTTCTTGCTCAAATAAACCTTTCTTCTTCCTTTGACATGGAATACACCTCTTCTTTTTCCCACTCTCATAAGAACACATACTGTTCCTGACACAAGTATTTCAATGTTATTTGAACATTTAATGTATTCTTGGATATGTTTTTCAGGATACAGTAGTTTATATATCTACTTAATTATATATTTAACTGAACAGCATAAATCAAAATCAGCATTACTTTATTGAGCCTTTATTGGAAGCTGCCTTTTGTCCCAGTCAGGTGTTTAAAATAGAAGAATGAATAACACAGTAACTGACATGAAATATAAGAACAACGAAAAATGTGCAAATGTAAAAATATTGATTCCTGCACTGGAGTAATTATTGCAAACCAAAGACACAACGGTCAATCTATTGACTCATGTCTGAGAGTCAAAGTGAGGAGTTGAACAGCTTGATGACGGCAAACATGAATGGTTTCCTGTGCCGTTATGGTAGAGTCAACCTATCTGTAAATGTGCCCCTGTATCTGACCAGTACGCCTGGTAATAGAAGGTCCACCTTGTCCAAGATGACATGCAACTTGGATAGCATCCTCCTCTCTGACTCCACTGTCAGAGAATCCAACAACAACAGCAGCAGGAGCAAAGAGCTTATATAGTAAAGTATATTATAGTATATAGCTTATATAGTATATTTCTAGTCCAGGGACCACAAACCACAAACACACACACACACGCAAACACACACATTAATTAGATTGATTTAGTTCTTAGACCAAATTGTTTCCATAATTTCTCCTATTTTTCCTATATTTACTCACATAAATCAAATTGCATTATAGTTAATGTAAAGGAAGCCTAGGCTGGATTTAGTGCTACTATTTAGTATTTTTTTCTCTTATCATCAGCCTTGCAGCTCTTTTAATACTGAAATATTATTGAAAATATTAAGTCTTTTGACATTATTATTTCTAATTTTGAAGTTGATGCTGGCGCTGTTATGATACCAAAAGCTTTGGCACTGGGACTCGTATGGGATGGATCCCATAGACTTAACAACACAGAGCACCTGTAGTTCTGATAGTGAATGTTGTACAATTCTCTCTGGATCAACAGTTCTCTGTCAAATCTTTGCTTTCATTTAACAGCATGCTTTCAGCAGAAATCTAAATTTGGATTAATCACATTTAAGGACTTTTTTGCTGGTCTTCAGTTCTTTGATGAGCTTAGAGAAGAGTTTTGAGTTTGTTTTTATTGTTGTTTCTTTTTAAAATTTTGATGTGGGCACCAACTCTGATCACAAACTAGAGTTTAGGAAGAATCCACAGTTCCTGCATGGATTTCTACAACAGAACAAAATATGTTTTTAATTCACTGCTGAAAATCATTCAGCAATGTTTTTGTTGTTGTTATTGTTTTTATCATCAAATCTTGTCTTGGTAAGGTTTTAGTTGCTGAATTTTTTTTGTATTTATTTTCAAAAAAGTGCTCCAAACTTTACTGGTATTTGAAGTTCACAAAGACAGATGAAATATTTATAGAATAATCTGCAAAAGTGAAGGAAGGACCCTAACCCTAACCCTAACAACATACAAACAAAAACAAAACAAAAAACCTCAAAGCAAAACAACAAACAGATGCAGGTACCTGTATTAATGTTTTGCAAATCAATTTAATTTGTAGTTATCTGGGTTCATGCCACCTGAATGATGAAGGAAATTTTATATTATTTTTGTACCAGATTAAATCAGTAGAATCATATGGGCCCCACATTTAATAACAACCCCCCCCCCAAAAAAAAAAAAAAAAAACAACAACAAACAAGTAATTTAATGTAAATTTCACCAATGATGCACCTCAGATAAAAACATTAATTTACATGCACTGTTCCCCAATAGCCCTGAGATGGATGTTCCCCAATAATAAGAACTGCTGCTTCACAGCTCGGGGGTATAAAATCCGTATCACCTGAGCATTTTCCCATCATCTCTCACAGTCCAGCTTGATTTACTTTTTATATCAAATACACAACCACACACACATCTCTCTCTCTCTCTCTACACACACATATAAATATATATAATATCTATGTATATATATATCATTCAAGGAAGGGAAGCTCATTGTTGATTGACGTCAGAAAGTTTATCAGTTTAATTCTGTGTAATTTTAGACATGAATGTGATTCCCTCCCTCTCTCTTTCCTTCTGTGACGTGTTGCTTAGCAGTTAGGTGTGCTCTTGGCCGTTCACATAACTGATGCTTAATATTTCAAAATAGCTGTCAATCAAAACAGGATTCAGCCTTTTGACTGATCCTCCAATCATCATGCGAAGCTCAGCGTCCAGGCCAGTCCACAACTCCATTCACTCCCAGAGAAGCTGAACATCCAGGGCGGGACAGAATCGGGGTCTTTATCCAATGACCGTTGAGTTTCGAGGCAATGAAAACAACTGTTCCATGCAGTCCCATTGAAGGATGCTCAGCTTCTACGGGCAAATGCATTGAACATAGACCGTATAAGAAAACAATTTCTTAAAATCTGATGCATTGACTCTTCTGAACGAACTCGTCTTCCAGATGAACGTGTTCTAAAGCATTTGTGGTCAATGAAATGTGCATATTTTTTTGTAGATTTAATTTTTGACATTTTAGAGGAAGCTACGCTTGCAGTCTGAGAGAAAACGCCACTGAGATATATACTTTACTTGGAGAAAACAACCAATTCTGCATTGAATCCAACATCACACAAGGACACTCACTTGACCCACCAGAGGTGTTACAGTCAGATTTATTCAACCACGTATGTTTTTAAATAAACACATGTGCACATAGGGAAGACCTTGTCCTTAAGGTCTCAGTCCTAAACCAAACTTCTACCTGAGATTCAGTTCAGTTTACCTATCCACGTGGTATTCACAGAACTATGAAAAGAAACAATTCTAGACTATTTAGTTTCCTGTGGCATTTGTTAATGCTACAGTACAACACATCAGACAGTAGTTCTCAGTGAGAGTTTTGGCAGTTGTACAAGCTACAATGTTTGCCCTACTCTTGTACAAAAAAAAAAAAAAAAACATGTTAAAATTCAGTGGACTGGATTTTGCTTTTCTTTTTCTTTTTTTCTTAACAAATCATTACTAAAACTCCCTTCAAGTCTTTAATATTGCTCCTGCTACATTGAAAATATAGAAAAATTACATCTGAAGCAGTGGGTGTGGTTTATTTATAAAGAGCGTTGCTCTGGGGTGTTCATGGCTATGTTTCAATAGTCCTTAGCTGCTTGCTCTTCGTCTTTCCTTGTCTCTGTAATGACCAGCTACTCGTAACCAATCGCAGAAGAAGGTACCAAGAAAAGAACAGGACATCAGAGTTTTTCAGAGGCTCATCAGCTAAAAAAAAAAGAAAAGCCTAGGATTCTGTAGAGGTACTGGGTGTCACCAGATCGTCCTCTCCCTGAGCTCTTTCCTCCACTGCTGCTGCAGCTGGTGCTGCTGCGTCCGTTGCTGCTTCCTGTTCTGTTGCCACTAAAGAAGAGTGCGTGTCAGGGGCTTCGAAGGACTCGCCCCCCAGATCAGTCAGTTTAATGTAGCCCTTGCTGTTGGAGCGCTCCAGACGAGGGCAGCTGAAACGCCTAGCTCTGTCACCTTGACGACCCCCCGACACTGTAAGGCTGCAGCGGCGTGCAAGCCTCGGGTGGTCTGTGAGGGAGTATAGTGACATATTTGACCCAGTTGCCGTGGGAACAGGTACTTGGGTGAACAGCTGAGCCTGCGACACCTCCTGCTGATTAACTGTCTCTGTGGTTATGTCCTCGTGGCTCAAATGGGGAGGCAGGGAGCACATCATCACTGCCTCCCTCTGCTCACCAACTGTCTCGTCGGTCTGTCTGCTGCTCGTCTGTCCTTCCTCAGTAATGTTTTCAGCAGCAGCCTCAAAAACAACCTCTTCCTCTGAGCGTCCCTCTGCCTCTGCTCTTGCAGACTCTTCCACTTCACAGTTATTGAGTTTGATCACAGGGAGGGTGAAAGCATTTACAGAGGATGTTACAATGGAGGTGGTCTCCCACTGCCGGGGCTGGGGGGTCTGCTCACTGCTATTGCTGTAGTCTTTGTAGATGCTGTAGACAGTGTCCGTGAAGGTCTGGACATCTCTGGACCAGCTATGTGGCCTACTGGCCAATGAGGAGCGCCTGAATATTTCATCACCCTCTAACTCCCCCTTCATATTGAGTCCAGTGGAAGGCCAGGAGCTACGGGTCAGCATCCCACTAGCTGGGAATGAAGCTGACGAGTCCTCGACACTCCTGGACTGAGAGTAGTTCACCAGGCCGTTAAGAGGCGAGTACTCCTTCGACCGTATGTTGTGTAGATCTATGACTGTGGAGTAGATATCTCTCAGGTTAATGATTTTTGTTTTCTTGTCTCGGTTTTCATGAAGGACAGCATTAGCGCAGATAAAGAGAAAAATTCCAATTCCCATCACCAGAGGGCCAAAGACTTTCAGATTGTCTGAGTAGAGGTAATTATCCAGGAAGTCACAGAGGAAGCCACAGTGAGGGGAGGGTTCAGGGACACTGCTGTTAGAATGGCTGTGGTTGAATACATTTGTTTGGCCAGGGGGACGCTTGTCAAGGGTCAAGTTGGTGGATGCAGGTGGACTTTTGGAGTAGTTAATCCTGCTGCCCTGGGATGCTCCAGTTCTGCGACGTTCTTGGTACTCCTGGTGCTGGCTCTGGCTGGGCCAATAGCCCAGTACAGCCATGGAAATTCCAACCATGAGAACTATGACGCCAACAGCTGCCACCAAACCAGCCGGAGAACAGAAATTAATCTTCCCCTTCACCACCACCACGTCGTTCTTCTTTTTTTTCTTGGATTTTCGCTTTCGTTTGTTTTCTGCTCGATTTTTGGATCGGAGCGAATCCTGGCGCCTGTTCATACGTAGCAGGCCACCTGTGGCTATCATGGTGGCGACTGGACAGCAGGCTTGTTAGTCTGTGAGAACACAAAACAGAGAAAAGGGTGTTCACCATAGGGTAAACAAACATTCCAGTAAACATATCAGCATGAGGAAAACTGTTCCATTTAACATTTCTAGACACCAAAGAATTGTGTCATCTCAACATATAGGACTAAAACAAACCAGTGTCACGGCCAACTCGCAACCAACCAAGTAGTTTTACCTATCTAAACAATGAATTGGCACCAAAAACATTCGATTTGCAGAGGAATCTCATGGGACTGGAATTTTCCAAAGCAAAGCACTTTTTTGCTGGGTGATGAGGCATTTACCCATGCATATTATGAAAATTTTTGCTGAGAAACACAGAGTTTAAACAGTTGTGCTTTTCAAGAGACCTGACAAATCAGTGCTTTACCCTCCCTTTGGGTTGCATTTTTCACTTGGAATGCAGGAATTTCACACATTAAAGGTTAATTTACAAACCACATCCCTCACTCTTCCAACATTCACCTCGAAAAATATTGTGCTGTAACTGGATTAGTTGAAAATCTCACTGGTAATAAGCAACATATGACACAGTACAAATCAAAATTATGGAGGCCTTAAAGGAGTAGTACAACATTTTTGGGAGCATGCCTAGCTGTACTTTCTGTGTCTATCTTGTTTATTCTTTACAACTGACACTTTAGTTCGGGAAGACTTCAAAGGACTTTGGCATCTAGGCTCCGATCTAAAGGAAAAATTCCCAAATTGAATGTATATTGGGGGTAATGAACATAATATAATCCCCTCTATAGAACTGGAGCCTACAAGTGGAGCTGGGGAGGAGGTTGAGTTTTAAGAGGCAGCAAGCTTGGTAGGCGGTAGGAGCAAGCCTCATGCCTGTAAATATAAAACTGCTGTCATCAGAGAGTTGAACTGTTGGAACAAAGCCTGGAACATTTAGATTCAATCTTCCAAAACAAAACCCACTTTCTTCAGCGTAGACAACACAGAATGACACGTTGCTTGTTAGACAACAATAACTGTCAATCATTTACCATTTTACAGGTTCAAGGATGTTTCAAGACCACATACTGTATTGCTAGAGCACACTTTTTTTTTCAAAATGCAGTATGCTCTATATGACCACTTGCAGAATCTGCAGTATACAAGACATATCTGGATAGTGTTATTATTGAGAAAATATCCAGTGTACATCTGATCACTCTATTTTGCTTATTGTAACTCATATTGCTGTTATGTGATTGATTGTGCCTTAGAATAATTGCTTTTTTGATGGTATACTACTAACAATAACCAGTATGCAGTACATATTGTTTACTGCAATGTACACAGAATGCAGTTTTGAAATCAATGCCTTCATTTTGAACTTTAAAAAGGTAGAGTAAGTGGCTCTACGTTTCTAATCCAGAACACTTTTGTCACATTCAGTAACCATCTGCTAGCTGTTTATTTCATGAGTAAAGTGTAAAAGAAATATCAAAAAAAAAAAAAAAAGTTGGTCTTCATACATAGCCTTATTTCTTTAACCTGAAGACAAACAAGTGTCCTAAACCATAATAAACATTGCTCCAGCTAATTACTGGCAGTATTAGGTATATTATCAGGGGAATAGTTCCTGGATAAGATGTTGATGTTTTGTTGAAATATCAACAGTTGTGACATCATCCGGAAATGGCTTTCCCTATCCTTAAATGAACAACACAAAGTTCTTTAGAACTTGAAAGCTTCCAGTTTTGAATTTTGTCAACTCTGAAGGCAGGCAGCATCCATGTTTACACTTGAGTTGGTTTGACAGCTGACAGGCATTCAGACGAGGAGCTCAACATTGTGATGAGCTCTGGCAATGTCAACATCTATTAACGTGTACATCATCATATGCCATTTTGGTACATGTCACTAAACTTCAGCACAATCTTGGGGCTATTTTACAAATCTGACAGACCTACGTATTCTGAAACAGAGATGAAACATGCATCATTATTTGTAGTGAGTAACAGCTGCAGATGTTAGTGGTTTATGAGTGCTTTGAGAACTTTTAGGTAGCCAATTATTAGTTAATGTTCAGCCAGTTAACAAACAATCCAGCACTCAATCAGGAATGAGTCGGCACAGATTAGTTGTTACAAAAAACAAAACAAACAAACTTAAAAATCACAAATAACAAATTAACAGATCTCTTAGAGAATCATTAATATATAATTAGTTCATGAATAGGTGAGAATCAATTGTACACTTCACGAGTGGCTTCTAATTAATTTGAGTCAAACTTCTAAAAACTCAGTCATTGATCCCTTAAAGTTTACAAAGTGCATTATTTTTTATGCACTCTTGTGGGCTAAATATTGTTTCTAAAAATTAATAATTACTAATAAGTTGTTCATTACTTTAATGACCCATAAAGTACAACTGTTGTTTACTGTATCAGGGCTTATTCATGAGCTGAATAAGTTTGCATTTCATGACTACTTTCTATGCTATTGTAAATATGCAGTATGTAAAAATCTTCAAACGTACACTATATGTCTCATTTTCCAGTGTATCTGACTGACCACTGTATGTCTCAAATACTACCATTGACGATAAAATACTGGATGAACTATCTAGTCACATGACCTTTCGATATGTAAGGGCAGCCTTTGAATCCTGTTTTTCCCTAAACCGTATGTTTTCATGTTGCAAAGTGGTGGTACAAAGCTGTAAAAGTCAAGGCAGAGCCAATGGCTAGCTGTCTGTCAAGCATATCAAATATTATCCGGGCGTCTGATTGTTCAGCTTTATTGCTTAACATAAATTTATCTGATGTGCTACATTAATATTTACCCCATGTACAGTTAGTTCTAATGGAACTAATGGCTGTTAATGTGTTTACTTCTGCTGCAAAGTTGGCACTTTTAACATGGTGGTCAATGGGGATTTGCTCTGTTTTGCAGCCATCACCTAGTGGTTAGTTGAGGAATTGCACCAAAACATACTTCTGGATGAGCTGTACATGTTGGGGTCTTGTTTTCTAATGAAGAAAGAATCGAGAGGTAGATCAACAAGCAAGTGGATCGGTGTAGCATCTGCAGTATTATGTTGGTCTGTTGTGGTGAAGAAAGAGCTGAGCCAAAAGGTGAGACTCTGTGTCTCCCACTGGTGAGGGCAGGAACATAAGTTGTACCCTATGGAACTGTGGGGTAAATAGAAGCTATATGAGTACCTTGAAACATTCCTTTTTTATCCACTAGGTGGCAATAATGCATTGCATTTGCTGTTTTTTTCAGCTATAACTCCTTCCGGTTAAGAAAACAAGTCAAGCAATACAAACTTGGTAAGACATTCTAGGCTATGTTCGCCTTATTTTGACAAGGAAAAGTTCAGCGCTGATGGCTGCAGGAGTGTCTACTTTCCCTGGTATAACTGGAGGAAACTAGTGCTGGGATATGTGCTGGAAAGTTATATATTTGTAAAGCCCGAGATGAGTGAGTTCTACCCTTTCTGCATATAGATGCCTCTCTGCAAGAAGCTTAAATGAGGTTAGTCCTCTGGGAGATGAGATGCTCTGACATCCTGGGGGGACTCAGAGTCACTACTCCTCCACATTGAGGAGGAGTCAGTTGAGGTGGTTTGTGCATCAGGATAGGATACCTCCTGGCCTCTTCCATAGGGCGGTTGTCCAGCTGGCAGAAAGCCCATGAGGCAGACCCAGGACACAGTGTGAAGATATTTATTGGTTGACCCTAGAAAGTGATTGGTTAATTTGTTCTTCTCCGTCTTTGAATTTCACATCACTATTTCTTCTTTGTTGTTTTCAGGTCAAACGATAGCTCATTGCAATGTCTGTGAAAAAAACAAACAAAAAAAAACACTTCCATCAAAGACTTTTATCAGTGTCAACTCATGTGAAATATGTTTTATTTGCTCTGTTGCTTTGCCTGAATTACATACCAGAAGTAAAGAAAAGGAAACTCTGCACTGCAAGCTACAGTGTTGCAATAAAAGAGCCAACAGTGCCATCTAACAGTAGGTAGTGTAATTAATGATCAACACAAGCACTAGAAGTATGAACACCAGAGATGCTGTAGGAGCCATGCATTGTCTATTTGCAAAGCTGCTATGCAGAAGCATTAATCAGCCTTTTGACTGCAACCTGAACCTGGAAGAAATATAATGTAAATAATCATTGTGTTTTGTAAGGGCTTACTTCAATAACCTCTTACTATAAATGTGGGTACCTAATTGGAGTGCACAAAAACATCAGTATTTCTAATGACTCAGTAATTAAATTATGAGTGAGTCATTATTAGTTTAGTGTTGCTCACCAGCTGGTTCAGAGTTAATCAGGAAGCACTAATAAAGAAAACAGTCTTTGTGACTGATTCACGGGTATTCACAGCAAGTAAACAAATCTGAGTTATGGATTACCCAGTATCTTTTCAGTTACTTCAAGTTCATTCTGGATTTGTTCCTCAGTTTTATCTAAATCAACTGGTCCTCTACACCCTTGTTACCCTTCCAGATTTTGCACCGTCAAAGCATGCAAAGGTGGAACAATACAGAAAATGGAATAAGCTGTGATTGTTTACTTTGCTTTGCAGTTTTTTGCAGAAAGTATGAATTTAAAAGCTTTGTGGAAGTGAGGGTACTAAGCGACGAAGCATTTCAATTATTATTTTGTCTCATTTTTCTCACAAACAACTATTCGTGTGTGCAACAGTACAAAGTCTTATTTTCCGTTTTAGAATTCTACTGATATACTGTAAATGAAAAGATCGGTTTGAGGAGGAAGACCAGTCCAATAACAGCACCCTCTTCTTCCTCTGCCATGTTTTGTAATGTGTGCATTGTCTTGCTGAAAAATGCATGGTTCCTGGAAAAGATGAGGGCAGCCTCAATCTGCTTTTCTGCAAAACTGCTGCCATTACAGCTGTGCAAATACGCTGAACAAAAACTCAAACCATAACAGAGCCTGGCTTTTCGACTTGGGCAGTCTGCATTGAACTTTTCTTCTTTGGTCTAAGCACATGGAGCTCATTCTTCCACAAATAATCTGAAATTATGATTTCGCTGACCACAACACAAAGTTCCATTGCATGATTGTTCATCCCAGATGCCTCTGAGCCCAGAGATGTCAATGCTGCCTCCGAACAAGTTTAAAGTAAGAAATCTTTTTTGCATTGCTATTTTTGAATGTAGCTCAATATTTTGGTGTTTGACTCAGGCTTTCTACAGAAATCCTTTGTCAGCTACTGATAAATGACAGCTTTTGACCTATTGATATCTAAGAGAACAAAGATCACAGGTGTCCAATTTAAGTTTGTGGCCTTGCCCTTTACTCACTGAAATGCCTCCACATTTCTTGTATTGTTTTTTTTGATTATGCCCTCTAGAAGGAGAAATGTACAAATCCCTTACAATGTTTGATTTAACATTATTGTTCTTAAGCATTTAAATTATTTTCTCACACGTCTGTTGTTAAAGTTTTCTGCCTGTTTCTGCTCCTCAGAGACACAACAGTTTCAAGATACTGCTTTTGCCCAAAAACATCATTGTGTTTCATCTATCTCCTTCTACCTTTTTTAAAAAAAAAAAAAAAAAAAGCATTATAGACATGAAATGCAAACATGAATTTGCATCAAAATATGAAATGAAGCAACGAGAGAGAGAGAGAGAGAGAATAAAACACCATGCAATTCATAAGCCATATATGCACCACAAAAACTGCAATAATACCAAATCTCCAGTGGGAATAAAACAATGACTTATATTAATAAATAAAAAAATGATCGTGATCACAATGTTGGCATGATAAATAACTGAATGCCTATGGCTCACAAAAATGGTGGAGAGGGGTTACTGGCCACTTGCTGTTTTATCTAACCTTGTATCAAAGCTTATTCAACAGATAGAATGTACTTTTGCACTAAATCATTTAAAGCTACATTGTTAATTTTGGATAACAGAGACAAATGCCCACTGTGTAAGTGGAGAACAAGTGTGCCATTTATCTTGTTGTGTGCTTGTGTGTCAACACATGAAAATGTAATGTGTCCAGACAGGAGGCCAGCAGGCATGTTCTCTCCACCTCGCTTTGGCTTCCTTTCTCTTCCTGACTCTCTGTTCTCCCACCGATTTCCCCTACCAACCTTCTCCTTCCTGATTTGCACCCAAACCCATCAACCAGCACAGATGTGCTTCAAGATGACTGCGTCATTCACATTCAGCACATCACAAAGGCAAAGAGGAACTATTAGCCACTTGATTACACACCATCACCGCTTCTGTTATATAGGATGTTTGCATTTTTGTTTGTTTTTATTATTATTCAATTGCTATTGTTGAATCTGTGGTACAAAAAAGAGAAAAACCATCGTAGATGGTTCGAGCATCTGGCAGGACAGTAGCAGCACTGGCTCCAACTCAAAAGGATCATTTTGGAATTAAAACAACTGTAGGTCTATTATTAGATGGTAAGGAGAATAAAATTTAGCTATGGCTCACAACCTTGTGAAATGAAGCAGTTTTGAATAAGAATAGAGCAAAATGGTAATTAATGTTAACACTTGCCGCAAATGACCTATGTCAAAATAAATTGCTATTCTAACCTCTGACAAGACTCAAAATGTCATTCTACTTAAGTGACAATGTAGAAAAGGTCCTTGCAGATGACCAAAGTCATTTTAATGTTGTAAATGCACAGTGAGTGTAAAGAGGACTGTTAATACAGGCATGTTCTTTCAGTGGTAGCCATGCATTTATAAGTATGTATAAGATGAAGATCAACATTGAGCAAACTACTGTCAGCTGATGCAAAAGGAGGAGAGCTCATGGCCTCAAAACTGATTCAGTTCACATCCTTTTGGTCCCCAACAAAATTTAGTACTCTTTACCATATAATTAGACTTGGGTTGTTTTAACTACCAAATGTTACTTTAAATTTAACTGACACCATGAAGTGCCCCGTTATATCTGAGAGCAATTGTCAGGACATATGCGGATCCATTTCCATGTCCAAACGCTTAGTGGCACTAATGCACCAAAAAGGAATGCCCACAGCCAGTAAAGCTTTCAGAAGAAAGAAAAAGTCGGAATGATAGTCCAGCAAAAGAGACAAGCTAGAAAATGGGGAGAAGTCTTTTTTTTTTTTATGTTAAATAGAAAATTGATTAATGGCACTCAATGTGATGTGAAGTGTGAAAGAACATTTAGCCACTGCTGTCACTCAGCTCAAGTCTAAAAAACACTAAATTAATGTTGTGTTCTATTTGT
Source organism: Arrhamphus sclerolepis (assembly GCA_037176975.1). Classification (NCBI taxonomy): domain Eukaryota; kingdom Metazoa; phylum Chordata; class Actinopteri; order Beloniformes; family Hemiramphidae; genus Arrhamphus; species Arrhamphus sclerolepis. The sequence goes on from JBAMYA010000009.1 coordinate 2,462,241, forward strand.
ACTTAGAACTTAGTTACTAGTTGAGTTACTATAAACCAGTATTGCTAATAATGGCTAGCAGTGGGATTGGCTAGTTTGACATTTGTATATGTTAATTTTATGACTTGGAATATTGTCAACGCCAATGTGACATTATTCCAAGTTCTGATTTCCAGCTTTAGAATTAAATGAAATCCACCAAACGGGGCACTAATTCATAGTATTTTCTCAGTGCATAACAAATAAATAAATAAATAAATAAAATGATAACCAGCTTTACTGCTTAAGCTTTTTCTTTTTCTTCTTCTTTCTTAAATTTAAGCTACAGGAAGTGTTTAAACTATTTTATTTTCAGATATTAAAAACAAAAAACATTTATCTTATGAATTATTAATTCCTTTGACATTATATAGCTATCATTATATTGTCATGTTTTTGTGCAATTATGATAAATCCATCCATCCATCCATCCATCCATCCATCCATCCATCCATCCAGTACAATTACAGAAGCAAAGCAATGATCAATCAGAGCTTTGAAACACTCAAGGATCTGATTTTTTATTCCAGACACTCCTGGTCTTCCATATTGAACAACGTATGACAGATTAAATGTATGTACACCTTATGTAAGGGAGGTTTGTGTTTCTGCCTTGATGGCCACTGACTTAGAAAAATCCTAAATCTGTCAGAGCACCAACTTGTTTAAAAAATAATTTTGTCCACGAGTTGAGCTCTATCTCTCCCTCCTTGAGCATGATGGTTAGTGGATATTTAATTTGACTAATTATGCCTAATTGTGTTTGAGTTATGGCTTTGTTTCACAAATAGTTTATTCCACAATTTCCTTTCAACCACACCAACTCCTAAAACATTTCAAGCTTTCCCTGGGTGTTGCTTTCCAAGCAGCACTCAGAAACAATCTCGATGAAGGCCCTGAAATCTCTTGATTGAAGTTATTACAGGCAGTTCCCAGAGAAAGTGGAACAGGGAGTTCTGCACCTGAGCTTCAGCAAACATCACACCGGTACTCAGCTGCTGTTTATAGCAACTTTCCCTATATATCACATCCAATAAGCACTCAAATGCCTCCTGGATGTGAGCAAGTCAACCTGCACTAAAACTGATAAGGCGTGGGCAGACCCCCGTCTATGTTTGGAGAGAGAGAAGGGCATCGTAACGTGAAGGTGGGTGTGGACCACTCGGTTTGCGTCTCTGTCCGTGGTGCTGAACAGGAAGCTGTCTTCTCCTCGGTCTTTCTGCTTCAAGCTGCACGTCTGAGATGAGGTTTGATAACGCTCAGCCCGTCCAACCTGAGGTTGGGTGGGGGTAGGGGGGGGGGGATTTTTTTTTTTTGCGCAGTGTTGCATGAGTAATCGTCTGTTGACATTACAGCGCATCTGTTTCCCTTCTGCTGGAAAATCCCGCGAAGCAAACACAAGCCACCGCGGAGATGGAGGTGTCCCTGAAAATGTCCAGAGCCACGGCGACAGCTCAAAGACAAACACTGTTTTTTTCTTTTTGGTGGTGGTGGTGGTGGGGGGCGTTGGGGGCTCACAAGGTGAAGACACATGACAAACATTCATACCTCTCTCACGGCCTGACGAAGCCCATGCTTCCATAACTACTACTGCAACTCGGAGCCGTGTGGTAGTATGGCCCCCACTGTCTAAACCATTCATATATACGCTTTGTCTTCCCAGCTTGTTGGAAATAAGGAAATAAGTATCAAAAGTTGATCAAGATGAAAAGAGCCGCGTTTATATGTTCTATAAGCACGACAAACCCGTCATATCTCCATCAAAATTCGAGAAAAATCATTACAAGAATAAAAGTAAATAGTGCGATGTCAAGTCCAACGCCCTCCTGACATCCAAACTCTTTCTCCTCGATGTATTCCCCAAGAAAACAACAAAAACAAAAACATATTCTCAAACTAAAATGTCACGGAATCGAAAGACTTTCGAAACCTGGTTCCACCTGGACACAATGCAACAGCAGTCGACTGTTAAAACAGGCGCACGGGCAATCAGCTGGAGGCAAAAGCGCAGCAGGAACTGTTGGCAAACCAGAAAGAAACAAAGAAACAAAGAGAGGAGATCACGAGAGAGCGCGTTTCTTACCAGAAATTGTGGACTGACAGTCGATCATCTTCAAAGGCGCGCTCCTTGTTCAGATGTGCCTGCTGTGGTGCGCCACACTGGTGCCGAGGATGGAAGAGTGGTTTCCAGATGAACGCGGACTCACAATAGAGCCGGCAGGGGCGGGCCACCGCAATTCTGTGGCTGGTGATTATTGGGCAACGTAGGGAAAAAAAAGAAGAGGGTTAAAATGAATGCTTTATGTTCCACATATGTACGTTTATATTAATCCAGATTCCAACCTAAAAATAATAGGTCCACAATGCTTCTTATTTTGTTTCAATCCAAGGCTTTTATATAACATCTTGGATTCTTTGACAACAAAAATGTAAGGCCAGGCTATTCTTTGCATATGCATTTTTCTATTAAGTATGCAAAAAGAAAAAAAGCCCAGTGCAATGCATGAATAAATAAACACTTACAGCTCTGCATTCGAAACTGCAACCAGCAAAGCTGTGGTCAGAGAAAGGCATGTTAAAGGAAGATTCACCTTTTCTTACATAACCTTTCTTCTTCTTCTTTAGCTTTTGCATTTCTGTATTTACTTGCATGGTGGCCTATGCCCACATGTTTAACCATATTAAATATTACAGAGTCCAGACATGTTCCAGTGATCTGAAACTAGAGACTGTGGTGGCAGCTTTACACTGGACAGGAACGATTATAAAGCTCTGCGCTGATGCTCTAGAGAGTTTGCTGCAAATTTATGACCCAGAAATGTGTTTTGTTTATGGAATACATTAATGGAAGAAACAGAGGAAACTCCTGCCTGCATGCCACAGTCGGAGTCAAAGTATACTGGGAGAATAATCCAGGATGCTTTAAAGAGCTGTCTTTAATCCCCATTGTTAACCAATACAGGGAAGGTCTGGAAGTCTGGAACAGCTTTCAGTAAGCTTGTGCAATTTAGGAAGATACAGTGAAGCACAAAGGATGTCTCTGTGCTTCTGTCACAGACTTACAACGTCTTAAAAGCCTGTTACTGCAAACAAATGTGCCAAAATATGGTGTTCCAAGATATCCAACAAAGACGGACCGCAGCTGTTATTACCACACAAGATGAGTCTGCAAAATAAAATGAAGTCCATGATATTTTTGACAGGATATTCAGGCTGGTGGAGCATTTGGAGGTGCAGGCGGGGACCTTATCAGCTTGTCTAAGCCTTTTCTCACTCACTTGAAATTGCTGGAAAAGATGCTCAGTGCCCTAAAAATGCAATATTCATTGTATTTTTTTTTAATCCTAATCTTTCTTAAAATAAATTTCAGTGCACACTCAGTCATCACCCAGACTCACATTAGCCCATTATCTGCTTGTGAGTCCCTCAATAATATCTCATGTTCAAGAGATTTCTCATCTCCTCAACAGCTCTGGATTCCAGTCAGCTTGGGGAAATAAAGTTAAGCCTGTCACATTTAATCCTTTCACTCTATTTCACTGGAATAAATATGTACATATTTTTCCTTTTAACTGGATGGTACAATGAAAAAGTCAGAGAGGAAATATGGAAAAGAAGAATGAATTAATGGTTTCGTTTTCATAGCCTCAAAACAAGGGCTGAGACTCACCATCAGCTCCCTGAAATGAGTCTGAGTTGTCGCCTGGCCAACTTAATTGGTTCAGAAATCAAATATGTTAGTCTTCAAAAAATGTAAGGCTGTAGAGATATACCTAGAGTTTTCCTTTTGGAAATTCATGGCAGTCAGCATTTTAAGAATAATATTTCAAAGTACTGTACGTGGATTGAAAAGAAGTTTAACTGGTCATGTTTGGTTCATTACATTACATCAGGACAATATGAGGACTGGGTTTGATATCAGGTTTTGAGGTTTTAACAAAGTTCAAGCTGTTGCTCAAGGACATACGCGTGCGCACACACACACGCACACATACACACAAACATTAGACTTTACAAGAAAGCATCTTAAAAGCCTCCCATGTTCTGGAATCAGATTCTTTAGAATTATGAAACCAGAGATAAACTTGGATGACAATGATGGGAGGGAAAAGTGTGGAGAATTAAGAGGACAGCTCATGTGCCAATGGACACAAATAGATCACGCTTTTCAGTTGAAGAGAAAACTGAAGGCAGAAAGGCCCAGAGATGAGCAGTAACTAAAAGTGGATGCAGAGAAGACCTAATAAAGCATGTCCAGCGAGGAAACTCAGAATTTGGTGATGTTTGTGGGCTTCAGACATCAGTCATTCAGTGGCTGCAAATGAATGAAATTATGGTTATAATTACAATCGTTTGACTTTGTCTACATTTAGAGCCCCTGAAAATGGAGGTACTTTGCTTAAAATGGCTTTGATTTTCATATAGTTAAAGTCATATTTTTGTGAAACTTCATAAGTCAAAGCTGGAAATCTTCACATTGATCACATCTTGATCATTTTATTTTAAATCCCTCATGGAGTTGTATGAAAGCAAGATCATTAAAACTTAGTCTAGAAAAATGTCTTGATCTAACTGTACCTTGCTCATTCTTGGAGAAACAAAAATGAAGAAATAATATTTCTGCAGACTTTCTATCTTGCTGTAATGACTCTTTCCTCACATAATTAATCATTCATTATCAAGAAATCCCCAGGTAATTAAACCCACCTAGAGAGAAATGATAAATTAGGGGGTTTCACTTTCATAAAGAAAGGGAAAAAAAGGATTGTTAAAAGAAAATTAGAAGAAGACGACAAGAAGGAAAAAGTGAGATAATGAGCTTTTTTTATGCCTCTTCCTTCTGATAGTGCTCATCTTTACTTTCAGAGGGACATTCCTGACCACACTGTAGCAGTAATTCAGTAATTCAATTTGTTCCTCAGTGATCACATCACTCCTGTCACAGTTCTCCTGTCTGGTCCACTGTGTGTGATGTACACAGTTCCATCCAGGCTCCACTGCATCTGCTCCTATATGGTTTTCTGATGCTTATCAACACATATCACCCCTTGCACATCCAGGCTTCTCTGGAGACTGCGCACCAGAGAGAGGCTGGCACATAGAATCATGTCAAAAATAGTTCTTGTGATTCTCCAGCTGAAACCTAACCAGCTTTGTTACCGTATCTGCACAGCAACAGCACAGAGGATCACATTCACTTTGTCCTCTGATTCTCTTTTCTTCTTTGTGCAGCACGCTGGTTAAAAGCCACAAGGTCCACCTGAAGCAGCTTCAGGGGCTGCAGGAGCTTTATATCTGGGACTTAACAAGCTAATTGGAAGCCTAGAACAGGGGCTTAGAGAGAGATCAACTCCCTCCAGGAGATGTCATCATAACTGCCTAAGTTGTTACAGGAGTCAGAGGGCTTCACAGATGGAAAGTTAAAAGCTCCATTTCCTTCCTAGGCCTCACAGATGAAGTCACAGTCGCTGGGAGATATGATGGCTCATCAATTAGACTGAAAGTGGAGCAAGGATCTGCCTTCTGTCTGGTTAGATGTGCAGTCAGTACCTAATGGATAAGGATGGCATCATTCACTTTCTCTAAGAACATTTTTCTAAAAGAAAAAAAAGTCATGAAGACAAAGCCCGTTTGTTAGCGTGTCCTTCCTAAAGAAAAGTCCAGAGAGGCAGATAAGGTCCTGGCATGGCATCCCGTTCTATTGTGCTGCATTTGGAATGTGCTATCATAAATTTCCATGATCCTTTGCCTTTAACCTTTTTTTTCTCCATTCGTTGTCTTTTTTTCTGATAAATGGGAAGGAAACACCAAAAGCAAACAAGGCAAAAGGTTTCGTTATTCTGCAACATGGGATCTGCAGCAGTGCAGTCCTCGTAAATCACATCCAGATGTCCCACAGCAACCATCATCTGCACCACTATCTGCTCAGGTACTGTTGGGAGAAGACGCTCTTTTGATGAACGAGCACAAGGGTCCATCTGCAGTTTCTGGTTGTGGTTAATGAGATGCGTGGCAGAGCTGCGACTGATGGAGGTCATGGAGACATATGGGCATTTCTGGCCTGTTCGTTACTATGTTCGGCAGCCATGTGTCTCTGACATCGTGTGGAAAGCTTGAAATGAAATAAGACACAGAGTTGCAGCAAGCCTATGAGGTGGGGGAAGAAAGGATGAGTAAAGTGGGAGAGGGAAGCTTCAGGTGATCACCTTCTCCCAGCAGGTAGCCAGTTCCCATGAGTGACCTTGTTTCATTTTCACAGTATAAATGGCTGATGAATGGGCTTGGAAGGATCTAAACCCTAAAACAGGCCAGCATTAGCTCACATATCATTGACTGGTAATGCCCATGGGAATTCATTAAGAGAAGAAACAAAAAAAGAAAGCAATATGTTCTTGTAATGACAAAAGATTTAGAACAACTTAGATCTGTGCTATAAGTTTGCACAGAAGCAACTCTTCTTTCTATGAATATGCATATGAGATGCGTAACAACTCAGTACTGAGCAGCAGAGTGTGCATTACCCCACGAAAAGAGTGATTGCAATCCTCAACATCAAACTGCAGCATCATGGATCCTGTAGCCTGAGTGGCTACAAAAGCAACTGTTTCTACCAGTTTAGCTTCATGGTTGGATTTTGCAGAGCAGCAAAAGCAGTTGCACAATCAAGACAATTTCTCGGGGCTTGTAAGATGCATGCTTCATGAGATCAGTGAGAAAACCTTCTTTGATCTCCCATCCTCGATAATATAGGTCATCTCTTCTGGGGGAAACAACAAAGACCAAATGAGGCGTAAAATATCATTCAGCCCACCTCTGTGGAGCAAGAGAGCAAATAACCCCTCAAATGGACATCACAACAAGAACCTGTAGCCTTGCACACCTATTTTTAGAGCCTTGCTCTTTGGCATTCTTAACACAATGGTATACCAGTGTGTTTGCAGATGAGAGGGAAGGGAATCTCTGAAATGTGAAATATTGCTTCTTCCATTTCCTATCCTGCCGCCCATATGTGTAGCCTTTTCAGACTGGGTATCCATGGCAACTGCTTTATAATGCCTTGCAAAACACCTTAAAAGAGGTTTCTTTTTTTTCTTCCCTTGGCCAGAGGGCTGACAGCAGCAGCAGAGAATCATATGTGATTGTATATCAGATAAAAGCTGATGGGCTGCATGTTGGACATTGCTTTTGTTTATATTTTTGTTTAAAATAAAAATAAGATAATAATAATACTTAAAAAAAAAAAAAAATCTAGAAAGGCATCTGTCACTTCATGTCCTTCAGTGAGACATGCTGGCACTAACATCCACTGTACGCAAGCATGTTCCCCAGGTCCTAGAGGACGAGTCCAGTCATGTGGAATGCAGCAGGCGTGTGCTTGATGGGAGGAGAGCGTGCAGCCAGCTGGGTCTTCTGCAGTGAAGAGCCAGAACCCATGCCAGGAGCTGACAGGACCAATCAGAGAAGAGACCAGGCCTCATTCATGCATGCTAATCAGCTCGTCGGGGTAGCCTGGGTCGGGGCCATCTGCAGGGGGTTCATCGCTATGGATACAGCAGCAGTCACACAATATTACCTGAGCAGGTAAACCAAGTGGAAGGAATGTTGTGTTTTGGCCTTGGATGCACGAGGCTCCGTGACCTTCAGTTACGTCATCGCTTCTCAGATCAGTTGAGAGGTGCAGAGGGAGGAGGTGGGATATTTTTACTTTTAAAGGATTCTTAACAGTGAACACATCTGACTTCTGAAGAAGTGGAAACTGAATATTTCACACAGTTCTTCTGGAACACGTTGGGTAGAAAACATGAGCACATTGACTGAAAAAAAAAGAAAAGAAATGACAGAAATAAAAACATCTTTTCAGCACAATTCCAAAAATGGTTTTCAGTCTAAGGCGGACAGTTTTTCCTCCATCCCAACACCACTCATGCTTCTATTTTCTGTCATGTTACACATATGGTGAGACTAGACTGTGTGATGGCTGAACAACAAACTCCCCAAAGTGTTTTATTCTGTGGATAAGCTTTTTAATAATTTTAAAAGGCTTCACTGAGTCACCACAGCAAATGAGTGACACAAACAACAACAGATGATAGAAAGATGTGAATGCTGGGATAAAGCGCTGAAGAACAAAATATGCTGTCGTTTTGACATGATTAATTATCTAGAGAAATAATTTAATTATTGATTGCACAATGCAGTCTGTTTTAGTGCATGTTAATCATTTATCTTCATCACAACATTCCCAGCTGTGTACTCTCTGCCAAAAAAAAGAAAACATATTTCCAATCCAAAGGGCTTCATCTCGTATTCGACCTAACACAACCACTTTTGACTGCTTTTATCTGGAGCATCTTTGAGGTCATTCATCTTTTTATATGCTAATGTTTTAATCAGCATTTCCCAGAGAGAACCAGCGGAGCTTGGGCTCATTTGCGTTATCTGCAAAATTAACCTTAACTACTGCAAAGGCCAGCTGACAATCCCAAGTGGCCGAGTGCGTTCACAGGGTAGTCATTTTTCGTCTGCCATCAGAAATGACCATTTTTATATAAATGTGGGTGAATTTGGACGAGCAATCCAGATACAGTTACCTCAGTCTGCTTCACTGATAAATGGGAAAAATAATAAAGCAAAGGGATCATGAAGAGATTCAGCTTACATTTCTGCATTATTGAGACCTAACCCGTGTATCATCGTCGTGTCCTTGAGGCTCAGATAAGCACAACCAGCTGTGTTAATTTTCCTTTCTGGAAAATTAACTTTAAATGAAAATTGTTGAGAAAACCACAGAGCAAAGGCAACACTTACTGTATGAAAAGTACTTTGTTCTCGCGGAGAATCAGTGGAAAGGTTGGTTTCACCTGTGTTTGAAAGATATCAGTTCATACATCAGATATGAAGTACCATTAACATCTCCTTCTAGCTCTGTTTCTGGTCTGTGGTGCACCAAGTCCTGACAGAAATATGTGTCTTCAGCTGCTAAACAGTCAACCATTTTCACCTGTAGCTTGGTGTCTGTGTGGTAGCAGAAAGAGCATTTCTAAGATCTTTGTGAAACCGTGGGACCACAACACACTTACAAAAAGTAACTGATTCATTGTAAAAAATACATTTTTATGGCAAAAGATTTAAAGCCATATGTAGGGATTAGCCTTCTAAATATTTGAAAATCTAAACAAATGAATATAAGGGGGTCCCAGGTCGTTTTTCAAGTCTGGATCGTTGACGCCTGTTTCCATTACCAGAGAAACCCCCTTAAAACGCTTTCAGGAACCTTTGCAGTACGATAGGTACCCTGGTAAACTTCTTGATGGGGTAGTGATGGTGGTGACTCACTAATTGGGCACACTGTAGAAGATGACATCATTCAGTCGCCTAATGTCCTCTTTGAGTCGTCTTTTCTCATTCAGAGCATACAAATGGAAAACAGAAATACTACAACCATCTTTAGCTCGTCCAATATTATCCAGCCATTTTAGTTTGGTTTTCTTCTTTTATTTCTTTGGTTTTTGCCGACATCTTCTTCACCATGTGATTTGGAACGGTAGTCTACATGTAACCTGCCCTGTCACGGTGGCGGAGACAGGACAACTGAAAGGACTAAGGAAGACGTTGGCCCTGTTAAAGTTCCAGCCTACTAGTTCTACCCCTTAAAACCCGCTAGTAGAAACACACCTAGAATTTTACAATGGGGAAAAAATCAAACTTGATGTCATGTTAAATACACAGATCATCTGTCTTGATAGAAAAGCCCACGTTAAAATTCCAGTTTTGCAGGAGAAATAAAAATATTTACAGCTGGATTAAAAAAAAAAAAGGTTTTGTTCAGCGTTGCTAGATTTCACATCCATGATAACTGTATGGTGGTGTGATTTTTTTCCTTGTATTACATCTGGTAAAGTGGTAAGTAAGTTGGCTAAAATATTGTTGCTAATGTATTGGTAAATGGTAAATGGCTTGCACTTATATAGCTTTACAACTGTATTTTCTACAGCGCCAAAGCGCTTTACACTGTACGCATTCATCCATTCACACACACATACACACACCGGTTGTTGGCGGAGCTGCCATACAACGGCGCTGGTCAGACAACCGGGAGCAATCAGGGATTCAGTGTCTTGCCCAAGGACACTTCGATGAACCAAGGAGGGTAATATTTACAGCAAGTGTTCATTGTTATGAATGGGGAATTTGAATAGTGGAGTGTCATTTCGGAGTGTGGATGACAGGGTGTGGTAACTGTGCAGTTAATTTTATCTTCGAGAGAAAATAGTGCCATGCGACTTTGAGGTTTGACTTTTTCTTTGACAAATGCTTTTATTTTTAATGCAAATGTATACTCATTTGAACACATGTTGTTTGAGAAGAAAATGCTATATTTTTGTGACCCCAATCAACTTGCCGGACTACTTTCGTCAGCACCAAAACCGGGCAAGAACTCAGCTCACAGGACGCTGTGGGGGGTAAGTCAGTGTTGATGCACGACACGGGGATGCCATAGAGATTCATGTAAAAAAAAACGAACACTCCCTTTAACTCTTCTTATAATGTGCTGCCCCCATTTGGTCTGGAGTAGTACGGTTACATAGAGTGCCTTTAATGTCAGAGCACAAAGCAATATGTCTAAATGTTACAGATGAAGGACCACTCTAAAGTAAAATCAGACTTAGCATCTTTTTGATTCGGCCATCAGAATGATGAAAGAGCCTACGGCAGATGACTGGTGAGGTCATGTTTGATGAGCAGAATGCAAGGTCACACAGGGCATTATGAGAAGCATAAGTAAAATCAAAAATTATAATTAGATTTCTCTTTTTTAATAACCAGCAGATATTGCAGACAAATGAGCTGAGGTGCAGTGAGATGAAAATTGGCCTTTTTATGTTCATGGGCTCTGGTAGTCAACTCTGCTTAGCCCACAGCAAAACAGTGAGATGAGTAAGGATGGAATTGTTAGAAAGTGAGCAGTAGCACAACCAGCAAGAGGCAAAAACGACATGACTTTAGGGATCGAAACCAGTCGATTCTCCACCACGTTGTTTCTGACAGAAATATTCTACCAGTTACAGCGATCATCCATCAATACTAAATTATATAACTCTCAAAAAAGTCCTTTTGTTCAAACTGTGTGTTGGGGTACACAAAGAGCCTTTTTGACTCAAATCAGTAGTTGTTTTTTTTCATGAAGGAAGATCTCTGAGGATCTCAGAGGAAGATTTCTTTGGTCAGTTGGAGAGCATAAGACAGACTGAAAGGGAGTTTCTTTTGTGTAAGGCATGGCGATCTGTTGGCAGTTGTGAAGTAGTTACTGCAATCTTAGCACAATTGTATGATTAGATTAGAAATTAAACCCTGCAACAATGTTATGACAACTGTAAAAATCAGAAATAGCAGATTGCGTTTTAAGGTATTCTCAGAGGAGCAACGTCTTGTCTTCCATTTTAGTTGACTCCAAAGCAGGAAGTAAGTTTAATTGCAGTTCCTCAAATGACCATTGGTGGCTGTTTCCAAGATTGAGTCAATTCCCACTGACTTCCACACTGAAATGTCCTCACTTTTCAGCATAAATTAACATATTTACAGCCTGGTTCGAAACTGGTTTTGGCCTCCATAGCTGGATATCAGACCCTCTGGGATCCACAGTCTAGTCCACAGTGTCCACAGTGTGAACTACAGGCTTACTAATGGGAGGGTCCCAGTGGAGCTCCTCACTTCAGCAGTGGCAGCACTTGTTTTGGATCTAGGTTTGGTTGCGATACTTGAATTGAGGATGATTGGCACAATGCAAGGTTATAAAGATTTTAATCAGAAAAAATAATGTAATATTTATTCAATTAATGTATGAGCATAAACTAAGCCACCAGAAATAAGAAGTTAATAAGAAATTAAATTAATGACTGAAATAAAGGGAGCTTGTTCTAGCCGACTTGCAGGCCTGCTGGTTCCATTCATCTGCAACATGGCACCGTTCTGAACGAGGGGGAAAGAGACTTCAGAGGCACTGAAGAAAACCTTTGGGTGATGTCACATGAGATTTTTTCAGTTCTTCTGAAACAGTCTGTGGTTTTCTTTGTATTTTTGAAAATATCTCCCACTCAGCCAAGCAAAGCTCCAACAGGTAGATGTGTCTCTAATACAGAGTTTACACAACCAGACTGGAGCCCCAAGATAGTACGTTGTTAACATTACAGTTACTAAACACCACATTAGTATGCTGACCTCAGAACTCAGTTCAGTGCACCTCTGTGCTGGATGTGAACAAACAACATGCTTTAGATGAAGATCAGCTTTTGCGATTTTGGTATGTGGCTGAGGCATAAAGGCTCAAAATGACAAATAACAACAACATCTATGAACTTTGCAGTAAGCAGCGATATATTTCTAGGAAATAAAACCAAAGCAAGAGAGAGGGGAAAGAAATCCACATTTTTTTTCTTGCTCTATAAATTCTCGTTATAGGTTAATTCAGTATAAGGTAATTCATAGACTACACTATTCAAAAACTAAGTTGAGCAAAATCTTTCCATCAGTGTCATCTCTGTGTGATAAGTGTGGTTGTGCCTTTTTTGGTTTTGTCCTCAATTTTTTGGTTATTGGTCTGCAATTTTTAGATGGTTCTCTAAATGTTATTTAATGGACATCCAACCGGATCCATATAATGCAATACTCGGTTGCTCCACGGATACTCTGAACTTCACTTATGAACTTCAGGTAGCTTTGCAGCTTGGGATGATGGTTGCCAAAAAGCTCATCCTACAGTCCTGGAAATCCACCACTCTGTCAAGCTTTCAACACTGGATCAGGGAAATGGTACCAGTCATACAACTGGAACATATTCATTTGGATAAACTGGACAATCATCACAAACATGAAAAAATATGGGGGCCCTTTTTGGTTCATTGCAAAATCAACATACAACTTGGTTAATTGTGACAATATAAGCTCATATGTTACATTCTTATTCCATTTTAATGATGGATGGATGACATTAAAGTTCAGCTGCATATTTTGTTTTTAGTTTTTGTTCTTGTTTTTGTTTTTTTTGTCTGGCAGTATTGTGTTGTTGTTCTGTTTCAGTTCTATGTTGTTTTGTACTTTAAATGAAAAGTCAATAAATATAATATTTAAAAAAAATAAAAGAAATACACATTTTGTTGTCGCATCGATCATTAGAGCAAACAAGGCCTGACCAAAAGGCTCCCAACAAGAAAGCAAGTAGCAGGTGATGTTGTGTTCAGATGTACTGTAAACCCTGCCATTTTAACCTTGTGCTGCTCAGGAGAGGGTTAGTGGGGAACAGAAAAAGAGAGGAAGGATGGGTGGGAGGTAGGGGTGGAGATGTGGAGGTGGGGGGTTGGGGGGCATAGCAACAAAGCAGACTGCACGTTGGGCAAACAGTCCACGAGCAGTGTTGAATCATCACTTTCCCATGACTGTAAAACACATTCAGAGTGCTGGAGTGTGGCAGGACAATGACTGATCAATTGATTTGTTTAAACTACATTATCGACACTGCCAGCACAGAACATAAAACTGCCTTATGTGTTGTCCTTCACATTTGTTTTATGGCAACATGCACAGACCCTGCCTAGACCCTGGAGACCATCTATGATTATTCTTTTTATTGTAATAGCTTATATTTTACCAGTTCAGGTCGGAAATGTAATTATTCTTACAGCATCAGTTTTTGTCACAACAACACCAATTTAAATGGTCAGTACTCTCCCTGATCAGTACCAGTTACCTTTGATGGTGATAGCAACTGTCTCGGGGTCCAAGCTCATTTATGATGGACAATGAAGAAAACTACCCTGCTATTCAATCTATGCATTTTTCAAACTGATATTTAAAATCGTAGACTCATCATCAGATTAAAGAGACCTAACTTGAACATCTACAAAAGCACCATTAACACTACATAAAATATACAGATTTTAGAGCATTTGGAACATTCAGAGGACTTTTTCAGGGAAGGTCTTGTTTAGGGGGCAGCATGCTGGCGTGGTGGCGTGTCTGAGCAAAAAGCTTTCTTGTTTAAATGCAAGCTGTGGTCTTTCTACGTTCTCCCTGTTCTTGTATGAGTTTTGCTTGAATATCCCAGCTTACTTCAGCATCCAAAAACATGCACGTTTAATTCTAAATTGACCCTTGAGTACAACTAGACGTGCAGCCTTCATATGGGATCAACTTCGTAGTTGCCCGTTGTTGACTGATGGAGTAGTTGCAGAGCAACTGGCAAGTGGCAGCATGGGTTCTCTTCTGCAGCCTAAGGAAAACTGCTTTTTGAACCAGGTTGTTAATGTATTTATTTGTTATTCATTTATTTTATTATTTATGTATTCATTTCTAATATGGGGATCAATAGACTTTTGGAGTCAACCTCCCCCACCTTCCCCTGGCAATTACATCACTATATCTTTCTGCCTCGCTTGAAAACGTGAAGACAGTAGCATTATTGTTTGTAGAAGTATAAAGACATGCTTAATGATTGTGGGGATGTATGAACTGGCAGCCTGTCCAGAGTGTATCCTGATACATGACCAATGATGGATAAGCTCTACATCCCAACAACAGGATGAAGCAGTTATATAAAATATAAGGACGATCTTTCTTATTTCAGTGGGACAAAGCAGCCTCTGCGTGTATTACAATAACAAAGAATAAATGTCCTAATCTGGCATGCCTGCAGTCCAGTGTATGTAGTCAAGCTACAAGATTTCTGGAACAGTGCCTATTGGGCAGACAAGATCAAAGTGGAGCTGTTTGTTGTAGTTCACAGTGTCACATTTGATGAAGATCACAGCATGTCAGCACAAAAACCACATAATACCAACTGAAATATCAAAAAATATTTGACAGTAAACACCAAACCTGTGCAGACGAGATTCTACATGAAGTAAGAGCTGGAAATATTTCACAAATAGATCAGGCCACACAGAGAAAAACAAGACTACAAAGTGCACACCTCCTCCTACTTTATTTACAGTGGGGTAAAAAAGTTTTTAGTCAGCCACCAACTGTGTAGGTTCTCCCACTTAAAACGATGAGAGAGGCCTGTAATTTTCATCAAAGCTATACCTCAACTATGAGAGAAAATGAGGAAAAAAACAAAAAACAAACAGAAAATCACATTGTTCAATTTTTAAAGAATTTATTTGCAAATCATGGTGGAAAATAAGTATTTGGTCACTGACAAACAAGCAAGATTTCTGGCTCTCACAGACCTGTAACTTCTTCTGTAAGAGGCTTTTCTGTCCTCCACCCGTTACCTGTATTAATGGCACCTGTTTGAACTGGTTATCAGTATAAAAGAAACTTGTCCACAACCTCAAACAGTCACACTCCAAACTCCACTATTGCCAAGACCAAAGAGCTGTCAAAGGACACCAGAAAGAAAACTCTAGACCTGCACCAGGCTGGGAAGACTGACTCTGCAACAGGTAAGCAGCTTGGTGTGAAGAAATCAGCTGTGGGAGCATCATTAGAAAATGGAAGACATACAAGACCACTGATCATCTCCCTCCATCTGGGGCTCCACGCAAGATCTCACCCTGTGGGGTCAAAATGATCACAAGAACGGTGAGCAAAAATCCCAGAACCACACAGGGGACCTAGTGAATGACCTGCAGAGAGCTGGGACCAAATCCTGCAGTACCAGACGTGTCCCCCTGCTTAAGCCAGAACATGTCCAGGCCCGTCTGAAGTTTGCTAGAGAGCGTTTGGATGATCCAGAAGAGGATTGGGAGAATGTCATATGGGCCGATTAAACCAAAACAGAACTTTCTGGTAAGAATTCTACTTGTCCTGTTTGGAGGAGAGTTGCATCCAAAGAACACCATACCTGTGAAGCATGGGGGTGGAAACATCATGCTTTGGGGGCTGTTTCTCTGCAAAGGGACCAGGATGACTGATCTGTGTAAAGGAAAGAATGAATGGGACCATGAATAGTGACTTTTAGAGTGAAAACCTACTTCCATCAGCAATTGAAGATGAAACGTGGCTGGATCTTTCAGCATGACAATGATTCCAAACACACCACCCGGGTAACGAAGGAGTGGCTTCCTAAGAAGCATTTCAAGGTCCTGGAGTGGCCGAGCCAGTCTCCAGATCTCAACTCCATAGACAATCTTTGGAGGGAGTTGAAAATCCGTGTTGCCCAGCGACAGCCCCAAAACATCACTGCTGTAGAGGAGATCTGCATGGAGGAATGGACGAAGATATCAGCAACAGTGTGTGAAGACTTACAGAAAATGTTTGTTTGTTTGTTTTGGTTTTCTCATTTTGTCTCTCATAGTTGAAGTATACTTATGATGGAAATTGGCCTCTCATCTTTTTAAGTGGGAGAACTTGAACAATTGATGGTTGACTAAATACTTTTTCTCCCCACAGTATAACAATTTATCATCCAGACCATAACACTGCAGCTATGTTGTCATAGCTT
Source organism: Arrhamphus sclerolepis (assembly GCA_037176975.1). Lineage (NCBI taxonomy): Eukaryota > Metazoa > Chordata > Actinopteri > Beloniformes > Hemiramphidae > Arrhamphus > Arrhamphus sclerolepis. The sequence goes on from JBAMYA010000009.1 coordinate 2,478,700, forward strand.
TAAGCCCCCCAGAGACACTCTACAAGAACGACTGATCTGATTGGCTCCCCAAGACTTTTGGGCATAATTAATGAGCTCTGACAGAGGGTATACCTGCTGAGGGGCATCTAGGCTAGGATTTATTTTGTTGCTCTAGCTTGATTATATATTTCCTTTTTTTCTCCTTTTATTTATTTATTTTTTCTGTTGACTCTTGTTTGGATGACTGAAGTCAGAATGTATCTATCAATACATTCTAATCATCTATCTAATAGCAACATAACAGTTACTTTCAAATATAAACAATTATCTAGCAAAAAGAAAGCATGGGGAGGAGGGTATTTAAATTGGCCAGTGTCACAACTCTTTAACTGCCCCTTTCTCTCTACGCCCATGCACAATTATATTAAGTAGGGCCAATAGGAACAAAGAAGAGGCAGGGCCGAGGCTCCACCTCTCCCCGACTGCCTTCCTCTGAGCTTTTTAGATGTACATAATCCCTGAGTTGACCCAGAAAATAGGCAGTCGTTTCAAGATCTGATGCGGCAGTCTTTGTGCGCACCGTCCCCGCTTGAGCATGAAGCGTAACCCTGAGGAATACACACTGTAATTCAGAGGAGCTTCGCCTCGCGCAGGAAAATTGTTTGGAAACACGGAGCGTGAAGCAAAGTAGCGCAACTTTGTGAAAACGATACGGGTAAGAGAATTATATCGGATTTATTAGTTGGAGGGGGGAGATTTGGCTTTTTTTTTTTTTTTTTTTTTTTGCTCTGTGGTGGTCTCAGGGGCTCCTGCTGCTGCTCCATTGTTTGCAGTCCCTTGTTTCAAAGTCGAGATTAAATCAGTGTTTCGTATGTATCCGTGTGTATATGTGCGGAGGAGGTGTATTATTGAATGTAAACCTTTTTAAATGAATGTTCCCTGTTTTCGGAGAAAAGCAGAAGCCCGGATTTTCTTTTTCTTTATTGGCTTGATGGAATTGTGACGATTCAGCTGTTGGGGAGATGTTGCATGATGTCAGTGCTCTTTGTTGCAACCTTACGTGTGAAAAATGTAACAGACATTTCCACCTCAGATGTCATGCAACATCAGTGGGATTTAAACGGGGCATTACGCGATACACGTTTTCTTTTCTTTTCTTTCTTTCTCTTTCTTTTTTTTTTTAAATACTCTGTTTGTGTCGAGCTCATCGTGCGTGAATTAACGCGCTGAAAAATGTCCCCAAACAGCGCGTTAACCTGTAATTTCAACCTGGGCGTTCATGCTTTGGCACAAAGAGGGGAGGTTTTTGGGAGACTAAACACACCAGCGAGGCTTTTAGTGCTCGCCAGAAGGCAAAATAACCTTGCAGATGTTTTGTTTCGGAAGCGATTTCGGTGGTTTAAGTTGAGGTAGGATAGTAGAAGAAACTTATCTATTTTTTTCTTTTTTTACGTTTGCTTATTCACCATTTATGCCAAGACGCATTGGAGTCTGGATTGAAGAAATAAATACACTTCTTTCTTTCTTCTTTCTTTCTTCTTATTGAATTTACAACATTAGCATTGTTCTTTGGCTCAAATGGATGGTTAAATGTTTACTGACCCTCCTAACTCCACCATGTTTGGCTCCTTACATTGTCCTAAGAGTGTCTCCTCTCTGCCCATACACAGGAGACATGGCCGATCATCTGATGATGCCCATGAATCACAGCTCAGCAGGTGCCAGTCTCCACGGTTACAGGATGGGCATGAATGGCAGCCTGCAGGCAGGTCACCAGCAGCATGCCAACCAGCAGGGCATGCGGACGCTGCCCAATGGCCAGATGATGCACTACGGAGGTGCCCAGGCCAACATGGAGACCGCCATGAGGCAGCGGCAGAGCATGGTTGGCGGGCACATGAATGGACAGCTGAACGGGGCTCAGATGGGCCACCACCAGATGACCTCTGGTAACATGATGTACAATGGGCAGCCCCAGCAGCAGCAGCATCACCCTCAGCAGCAGCATCACATGCATCCACAACAGCACCAACAACAAGCCCAGCACCCACAGCAACAGCAGCAGCAGCAGCAACAGCAGCAGCAGCAGTTCATGAATGGAGGTTTAACATCTCAGCAGCTCATGGCCAGCATGCAGCTGCAGAAACTCAACACTCAGTACCATGGACACCCACTGGGCCCTATGAGTGGGAACCACATGGGGCCTACAGCCCCGTATCGCATGAATCCAGCTCAGCTGGCTAGCATGCAACACATGGCCGGCCCGGCACTTGCCCTAAACGGTATGGATGCGGATATGATTGACGAGGACGTCCTGACGTCACTGGTCATGGAACTGGGCTTGGATCGGGTCCAGGAGCTGCCTGAACTCTTCCTGGGCCAGAATGAGTTTGACTTCATCTCAGACTTTGTAAGCAAACAGCAACCCAGCACTGTCAGCTGCTGAAAGGACTTTATTTTGTAAAGAGGCACAAATGGAGACAGAGGAGTGAGGACTGTCCAGGATGGATGAAGAAAGTTCATCTCCTCGATTTTTATTTTATGAGCAGGGACCTGTACAACTAAATTAAAGTTGCAGTGCAGGGATATCCTGGGTATCCAGAGTGAACGCACAATACTTGAGTCTCACATGTTTGTTAGCAGGCAGAGGCTGGCTGGCTTTAAAGACTTATTCTTCTTCTGATATTGCCTGGACATGAATGTAATAAAGAAATGCTGAAATTCTTCAAAGCCACTCTGAACAATTCTATGACACTATGTAGCCTCTAAGTCTGGACTGCTTGACAGGTTACCAGTAAAAAGGTGTATTTATTTATTCCTATCTAAGAAAACTGATTATAAAGAAGAACCACCTTCTCTGTTTTGGGATACAAGTTTGTTTGTTTTTTTTAATCTTTTTCTGAGAGTAGGTTTGAGGAGAAGTAATAAATTTAAGTTCTATGCTTATGATCCCCCCCCACCGCCACCTTTTTCTCTTTGGGTTTATATTGAACTAAAGGAGACATATTATTACCTTTTTTCACAAGCTGATATCGTTTCTTGTGGTCTTAAAGAAATGCCAGCGGTATGTTTTTGGTCAGTATACCACAGAGACTTGGTACAAATGGCGCTTTAAATTCTGAAAGTGCCCTTCAAAACAGCCAGTTATGCAGGGTGGAGTCAGACAGTCCAAGGGGTGTGGCCTCTCTTGAGATTGGCGGCAACAGCTTTGTTTATAATGTGAAGCTGGGTAATTCTACTCTGAGCAGGGTCTGTGATGTCACCAAACCTTGCAAGTACGAATGTCTCACTGAATTACATGTTGTACAGACAGAGGCTGACCAAAACAAAGTGACAGGGTTGTGTTATGCTGGAGCTTTTTGAGTTGGTGGTCATTTCAAACACCAAAATAAATGCTATCAAGAGCAGAAATAAGTTGTAGGTTTTTTTTTTTCCTCCTTTTTTTTTTTTTTAATAATATGTCACCTTTAAGCTCAGATGTTGATGTCATCAAAACAGCTATGATTTTCTTAATTTCTGTCCTCTTTTTTCTTTTCTTTTGTTTTTAAAAAATCCCAAAGTACAATATTATCTCATTGCGTTGGGAGTGTCATCCAGACTTTCAAAATGCTTCACTTTTGGTAAAGTGCTGCCTTTTTTAGATGTGATGTTCTCAGATCTACTGCTTGTACTGTATGAAGTTGTATGACTCCAACATGTCCACACTGTTGTGTTCTATTGGAGATGTAGAACCGCCTTAATCACGCAGATTTTTATTTATTGGTTGTTTATATTGTCCCCCTTTTTGTGGTCAAGATGGGGTTTGGGGGGGGGGTGTTCTTTGTGAAAGGGGTTTTGAGGATCAATAAAAATGGCCTGGATAGAAGTGTGGCCTGCTTTTTCATTCATTGCATAGCTCTTCCCTCAGGCAGCAAAGGGTAAGCTAAGTGCTCTGGGTAACCTGTGGGGTGAAGGGAAACCTCAGTTTTCTTTTAAGTCGGCTGTGTTTAAACAGATGAAATATTTATGATTTTTTTTTTTTAAAAGAGGTATATCTTCTTATCTGCTGGGTCTCCAGTTTAACCATTATTACCGCGAAAAAACGTAACTGCCACTGACAGAAATGCGAGTGAAGTGATAATTACAATTCTCCATTGGTTGACAAAGAAGCCAGCTGTATTATTTATCAGTGTACACCTGATGTGGCATGTCAGGTAGTGATATCGAAAATTGGATTTACAGTTTGACAGAAAATAACAGAGTAAATGCCATTCGCTTGACATTACAGGTGCTGATGTAAGAGCTATATTTATTACTGGTCAATCTTGCAAATCGAACATTTGTCCAATACTGGTTTCTCTTCATCATTCCTGTTTATAAGCCGCATGCAGGTGAACAAATGGCTTACACGATGTCAAAACAGCTGCCCACTAATCTGTACCATTGCCAGTTGGAGGAATGAAACAATTCACCTAGTATAATTGCATTCATTATGAAATGAGGGTAGAGATTCTCAGCAGTGGCAGAGTTTTGTTGAAATGTTTTTTTGCCTTCAGGCCGTGTAAAAGCTCGATTGAGGTCATGGTGGGAATGTCATCACCACAGTTAGCTTTCCACATTGTCAACAGAGGCATCTTTAGCAGCATCATGACTAACAAGAGGGGAAATGAGAGCAGTGTTGTAAAAATAGTGCTGGCTGATTGCACGGTTTTTAAATCAGCTCGGCTCTTTAAGCGGCTCCCTCTGCTCAATTGTCCACTTGTGTTGATGACAGATGTGCTCAATTTGAAATGTGTGATCACTGATGATCCAAACTGAAATTTATTTGCCTAATGCTGTGCTTCTTTCAAGTGACAAAGACTAGCTGAAGGAGGCATGTGTAGATTTTCTTGGCTTGACTCTGACAAGAGAATGGCTCATAAGTAGGCCAGCAGCCTTGGCACAGAGCTTAGTGACGGTTGCAGGACCTTTACCCACTGCCAATCTGGTGAGATGGTCTTCTGGTGTGCGGCACATGGAGCACGCTGGCACATAGTCAATACTCTGTCTCCTCGTATATCTCATAATTGTATGCTGTGCTGTGAGCTCCTTGTTTTGTCCCAATTAAACGTAGAGGTTTTCTATCTAGATTGTTACTCCATGGACAAATGGCTAACTACGTCAAAAACAACCCTGTTTGCTCTCCAGATCCCTTGTTATGACTGCCGCCTGCCTTACGGAGGCCAGTCTAGACGCAGGCTAAGCAGGGTGGGACACTCAAGAGATGTTTACAGTTACTTCTGTTTTTCTTGCTCTCTCGTTTTCAACCCACCCAGGGCAACTGCTCAGTACAACGTTGTGTCTTCCTGTGGCGGCTTGCCTTTTTCTCTGTTTATGTCAGAGACCAAAAACCACAGTCTCTTAGACAGGCAAAGTGAAAGAAACAAAAGATAAGACAAGTGACAGACAAATGTAAGGATCTCTTGAGTTTACTATATGACAATTTTGTTTATTTATTTTTTTTAAACTCTTGGGGATTTCTTTGCTGGGTTTTCCCACAACACTTTCATGATCCCTCTGAAAGCCCTTCAAAAATCATTATGCGAGACATCCTAAATGCAATCCGTCTTGCATTCCTCCCTCCAGTCCTCGAGCCGTATTCTAGGACCGCACGTCCACATTGAGTACTGTCTGTTTTTCCTCTTTCTAGGCTGTCATCCAGCTGGTGCCAAGCCTGAGCTTGTGTTAATCTCTGGCCCTAGCGCCAATGACGGATAGGTGGTCATTTGCTGTTGTCACGCATGGCCAGGTTTTCACGTGCACGCGCTCACACAGACAACTGAGAATCGCACACAACCTGATCAAACAGGGTAGCAGGGACACCTCGGTATCAGCGCGGAGACGAGAAAGGGAGGGGGATAAAAGATTAATGTCTCATCTCTGTTCGTTGTGATCCTCGTGCTTTCACCCTCTGTGTGCTGGTAGATTTCATTGATGGTGTAAATGAGTGGTGAAACAACGCTCACGTTGTGTAAGTGGTTTGTGCAATTTTGAAAAAGAATGACTCAACTAATGAGTCCTTTTCTTAACTGTAGAGCCGAGAGTGAAATACAACGAAAGACACAAGATGAGAAATAAAACTTGAGTTTCTCAGATGAGAACACGAGGGATTTATTGTCATCAAGGGGAACGTCTGTGTATGTGTGTGAAGAGGACACTTGTCTGAGCTTGCCTCCCTTAACAAGAGTTTGATTTTTTTTTCTTTCTTTTTTTTTAATGAATGCTTTGTAATAACTGTGTGTGTGTGTGAGAGTTTGTACTGGCACAGAGTAAATAAACAGTAGCTCCCTCTGGGCAGGGTTCATGCAGTGGACATGTTGCTCAAGCCGAACTTCCTGATTTTCTCGCTGAACAGTCACCTTGTGTCTTCAATTGATATGCGGTCTCATTGGACAGTGCTCTTCCCCCCTCTTCCTCTCACAAACAACTAAAAGTCTGTTGCATTACACAGATAATGCAATGCAACAGGCTTTTTTTTCCCCTCAAAAAAAGAAAAAAAAAAGAATACATATATCACTTATCACACATGAAACCCCCTCCTCTGTAACTGTTTCTTTCCTTTTAGAAAATACAGTTTACTCGCATCACAGGCATTTTTCATGTGGCTTTTAAATGTTGCTGTGTACCTTGTTCCTGAAGCCTCAGACTTAAGTAGCTGATTCTGGCATGTCGGGGCAGATGACATAGAGGTTGCCTAGTGACTACAAACTCCTCCTCTACCCCCCCCCCACCCCCCACCCCCACCCCTTCCCCAAATCTGGGTTTGAGTGGTTTGCCAGCTCTTTGAAGTCAAAGGGAGGTGGTGTAAATAATTTATTTCCCCGCACACAGCTGACACTTCTCAGTCGAGCTGGCTCAAAAACATCAAGGTGTCTCAATAGTGTTAAAGGTGGTTAATATTTGAGGGTTGTGCGATTCGCACAGTTGACCCAAACTGGCCAGAGCTCAGGTTCACAACATGGCAGAAAGCTAATGCAGATTGCAAAACTGGTGTCAAACAGGGCTGGCGTTGTAGTTTATTTCTTGATTTTAATTTATTTTCTTTTTTAATCTAGTCCATTACTTCAAAATATTACAAGACAGGACTTTGCTTTTCATAATTCAGTTCAGAGCTAAAGCCATTCTAAGGCAGCATGATAAAATCCAGAACAAAGCAAATATGCAAATATTACCCATTTGTCTTTAGATGTTAGAATTTAGTTTAGTTTAGTGGAGCACTTCTGTGTCTCCGACCTCTGTTGCAAAGATTGAGCAGCACAAGCTTCGTGTGAGGTTCCTTTGTAGCAAAGTTTTATGATTAGATAGGAAGGAAGTTAATAGTGTGTTCATCTCCTGCACTTTTGCACTATTCTATTTGACCTGTTTAAAGCCAGCTGGGAAATTATTAGGGCCAGGCCCAGGGGAGAAGGATTCATAGGCTGGAATAGAAGGGAACAGCATTAACACAGTTTGTGTTCTGTACACTGTGTCTTTGTGAGCAGGGCTTTAAGCCTGCGTGTTAATCTTGTGGTGACAGTGGCAAGCACGTGCTACCAAAGGGGGGTGGAGTTACTGCAACTGAACAGTTCTTATCGGGCTTGTCAAGTGTTATCATGCAGGTGAAACTTTAGTGTAACGTGACATAGGTGTGTTGATTACAAGCAAAGAAAAAAGAAAAAGCTGATTGTGCACTTTCTCTTTAGATGATGATTTATGTCAATCAGTAATATGTTACACCTTCTATGACATTTTATTCATCTTGCTCTATGTCACTGACTGTAAAGAGAATCAGATTTCTTTAATGAATATGTAAACACATAGATTGAAAGAGTTTGGAATATATTAATTTATCCCACATACAGTGATTCAATGAAGGTCCCTGAAATGGTGTTTGAGGGTTGATCAGAGACAGGAACGTCTAATATCGTTACCTGGAGCTACACATCTCAGTTCAGGCTGATTACTGGAGTAAATGAAATGAAATCATACGCAATTACTGAGACATTAAGAAAATGCAATGTCAATTACAATGATGCAAGGATTAACCAAACAAGGAAATTAAAAGCTAAAACCTGGTTGCCCGAAGGGATGCTGGAAATTCTGAAAAGAAGGTACCTTATTTTTGTGTTATTTCTCTTCTGAAATCACCATGTGAGGCTTGTTCTGAAAATATGTGAAATCTATGACATGACACGACATCTACAGTAAAGACCTGAGACAGTGTTTTTTTGTGTTTTAAATCTCACAATTATGACTGATCAGCAAGCCCGCAAAGCTTCCTCTCATACATACTGAAACTTTCTCACTGTTTCATAGGGTGTATGACTGTTGGGGTAATGACAGTTGAACACACACAAGCTCTGCACAGTGTCAGCGGTGATTTTCAAGCACAGAAATTCCCCCAAATATCAATATAAGTCATAACAAGGATCCAGCAAGACAATAGTGGCAGCTGATTAAAAAAAAAAAATCCTCAGTTGAGTTGGGAAAGCAAATGAAAAATGACTTCACAGTCTTAACAAACACAACACACACAGCACAAGGAGCTGTTACTTCTATAAATAGCCGTGGCTTCATGTACAACACACTGGCTACTATTACACACCAACAAGCACTGGCATCAACCACGAGCTCTGAGCTTGTCACATGTGCCTGAGCATAACAAACAGCACGGATTGTGTGTGTCATATGCTCACAGACACACAGAAACACGTTTGTGTCACTTACTCTAGTGACTTTGGTCACCATTTTCAACATTATGTGGTGTGCTTTCCTGTTCTGACTTGGGGTGTCTGGATAGACCTTTCTTGTTTGCGCTGAATTACCGTAGTGGAAGAAAGTCCGAATAATCCTGACAATAATATTTACCAGAAACAGAATGGCCAGTAAGTTCACATAATCACCCGCTAACAGATGCTTTAATCACTGGTTGTTTGAGCCTCACTGTGCAGAATGATACGTACATACCCCTTAAATATTTGATCCTCTTTTAAAGATGATGAACAAATACAGCTGACTTGCTGAAATCAAACATATTTTACATTTTAATGTTGTTAATATTAAATCCACTAAACAGAATCAGGTCTCAGACCAGATTAGGTGCCAATATGAAGAACATCTGGAAGAATTTCACCAAAAAAGAAACCTCTAGTAGAGGAGGAAATTATTATAGGAAATATCTATTTCTATGAAATATCATTTACAACTGGTGTAACAAACAAATCAAATATAGAACTGCTTGGTCAGAGGAAGTGATTCAAGCTCATCCAGGAAGTAGATGTTGTTGCAGTTCCTTGGGTGACCACTGGCTCCAAAACAGAATAAATTCCCATCCCCCCTCTGTGTTAAAAGTGCCAACTTTGTAGAATTAAAATTTTACAGCTTGTGGTCTCCAAGTAGGATTTTATATTTATTACAACTGTACAGGGGGTGATTTTTTTTTGGTACCGCATCAAATAAATTTATATTAAGTAATAAAGTTGATCAGTCCAATGCCTACCACCAACTGTGGAGCATGGTGGTGGCAGTGTCATGGTGTGGAGATTCTACACTGCTTTAGCAATTGCGCCTCTTGATGATGGAGAAGAGTATTCTGGCAAAACCAGATGTTTACTGCTGGTAATCCCCAGCTTAATTACCGCATGGGCTCATTCGGTCATTATACTTTCTGTGACTGAGCTGGTTACGTAAACTTTGCAGTAAATTCAGTCGTCCCGACGCACATTTGTGTTCTTCCTTCGTGCGCGTGAGAGTGAATGTGTAGTTTGTGAAAACAGGCTTTGCTTCATGAATTTTGTATTAAACAGGGTTTAAATATGCTTGTTTTTTTCAATGTGAAAAAATACCTTAAGCACAAGTATGGATCTACCTAGGGATTGCTCAGGAGAGGAAGTAAGACTAAGTAACAGCTGTTCAATGCCCAGATTTTAACCCCACTAAAGTATTCTGTTGGGACACTGTTGAGATGGTGGGTGGTTATGCAAACACAGACACATTTTGCGAGATATAACATTTAAGGGCAGGAATGTATTATTAAAAAAAATAACACCCCCCCACTGTTGGGTTTAGATACTATCCTTATTCTGTATTTTAATTTGTAAAGCAAAAAGTTTATTTCTTCTTTTAAATTCAAAGAGATAATCTTTGCATTGAACACAACATATTTGAAGGTGAAAATAGAAATAACACTTGTGATATCACAACCGTTTAGAAACCTCTTTGTTCAGAGGTAAGATTTTTCAAGCGTGATGTAGAAACCTTATGCTTGATTTCCAGAGACACTTAAAATAGATCGTTAATGAAGCAGGAGAGGGCTTTTGTGGGTAAGTACCCCTGCTGAAATTACAAATCTTTGCCAGAATCTGGATAATTACAGGTTCACATTTTCTTAATTGAGGGACATGAACTAAGACAATTCAACTTTTTTTTTTTTCCCCCCAATCTTAGAAAAATGCATAGTAATGGATTCATTGAGGATCACTGCAGAGAATTACCAGTCTTGGGAATAATACAGCAGAAGCAGTGATAACTGAGTCATCCGCATGAAGTAGTTATGGTATAAAAATATCAGATTATCACGCTGTGACTAGCAGATGGAGACATGGCCACCCGTGACAGCACATGTCAGTGATTCTCCTGGAGAAATAACAAGGAGGCATGACCCAACATCAGTAGATGGACTTGTGCTGCCCTCTGATGGTGAACCATCTGCATGTCATCTTAAAGTTTCCAACTTTTATTAACCTGAGGAGGACTCAAATTTGCAGACTTGGCAATCTTACATTCCAGTACGACACTTAAATTAATGAATCTTTGTGAAACAACCAAAAAAAAAAGAAAAAAGAAAAAGAAAAACGAAAATGGGTTTTACTTTAAATAAGTGAACACAGTAGAGTGTAAAATGACTCTGCTGACAGAAAAAAATAAGAAAAATCAGGAAAAAAAACAGTTGACATATATTTTTATTGAACATGTTAGGAACTCTAATAATATAGTATCAAAATTTAAAAAAAAAATTACAAATAAAGACAACACAGCATTGCAAACGACATTCAGTATCAGAGCAAAATTGATTTTCTTGTGGCAGTTATTTCCATAATAGACTTGTTCTTCTTTTTCTCCTCAGAAACTTAACAGATTTTATCTTAAAGTTGTAAAATAAAGCCTCAATCTGAGACTGATCAGAAAAAAATCCCAACTATTGGGATGAACGTAGTGTTTTATTTACTTCCTTTAGGGCTTTTACATCTTTGCAAATCCCAACACAAAATGCTGAAAAAGTCAATATATTTATTATTAAGTACAAAATACGAAATGTACAAATTAAATGTAACATAGAAAAACAGGCTATAAAGCCTCTAACAGTTAAAATGACCACATGTCAGTCTTCAAGTTACACTGAAATGTAAAATGGATGATGGATAAGTGGGCGACCCTACGTATCCAATGCTGCCTTATAGCTGGATTGTGCTACACAAAATAAAATTTAAAAAAAACCTCATTAGATGAGGCAAGGAAGTGAATATGGAGACCAAATATGGTGGTCTGACAGAATTTGCTACATGCAAAATGGTCAGTTTATGTCAGTTATGAAGTGCATGATAAACTGACCCTTGTTGGGACAAGGGAAATGATCTTTGGAAGGCTGCGGCCGGCTGACAACCTTCTCAAGCTCTCTTCAGCTTGTCGATGTGGAAGGTGAGTTTGAGGGCGGGGCCGAGCTTCAGACCCATGTATTTCATCATCACGTCGCTGCGCAGCAACAGGAGAGCTTTACCATCAATCTCCTGCAACAGAGGAAGAAAGACTGTTGTTGTTTTTCTGTTTTGTTTTTTTAAAATCAGATCTATTAACAAATGCAAAATTACTCCAAAACATTAAACATAAACTCGTCTTGTGGCTTCTCTGCTAGAAGAATTTCTGACAATTAGGAAAGAAAAAGAAAAGTCTGAATTCCTGGGATGTGATGCACAGTTATTGTAAGTACATTTTATGAAGCTGAATGGATACATACGTGCTTTCTGAAAAGGTCAGCATGTGGAGCCAACACTGGATCAATATCTCTAATATATTGCATAACCTCCTCCACAGTCCACAGGTTTGGGTCCTGACCGCTGGGCCTGGGGCTCTCCCGGAAACTGCCTGAGATGGCAAAAGCACAAAATCAGATACACTAAGATTGCTTTCTGGGTTTGTCATTCGTCTTTACTTGGAATATAAAAGAACTACAAGTTGATTTAAAAAAAAATCCAGCTGTGTACATTTAAAAAATGTCTTTAAATCATTTTTGGGAAAACTGAATATTGTACAGTGAGATAATGATTGATGAATTATTTTGGGGGCAAACTAAGCCTTTTTAAAGCTCCTCATTAAATAGCTGTCAAGGTGTGTAAAACTGTAGAGGAGATGGTCGGATTAACTGTTATAATGACCCTAAAAGGATAAAAAAACAGATTCATTTGGCGAAGAAAATACCTCCTAATGACTGAAACCCAAGTTATACAAACTTGTTTGTTTGTTTTCCACCATCTCTCAGCATGTTTCAGCTTCAAAGCTGTGTGAACCCTACAGTGTAGGCTGCGGCGTAGCCTGACATGCTGCCCCCCTCATGAACCGCAAGACATGATTGGTAGATTTGTTCTTTTTTTTGTTGTCAAATTTCTTTTCTTTTTGTCATTTTCAAGTCAAGTAAAACAACAGTTTGCTGAAATGTCTGTAAATACATCCAGCATTTATCAGCTCCAACTCACGTAAAATAAACCTTATTTGCTCCGTTGCTATGTACGAGCTAAATACAGGAAGTAAGTGTAAGAAAGTCGCCACTGCAAGCTGGAGCGCTGCAGAACAAGAAGCCACAGTGACTACCGTGTAGTGGTTGGTGATGGAAATACAGAGCAACACAATTATACAGAAGAATGAATGCCAGGGACAGTGTAGGGGCCGTCTGTAGCTTCTACACAGAAGCAGAAATCAGCCTTAAGTCTGAATGCTAAGTGATGCCATGAGATTATAGGGTGGGGAGTCTACTTACTCTTGCAACTATACATTGAACTGGAGCAAAAGCAGCCAAGGGGATCAGCACGTGCTCCCCAGTTCCCTACCCAGGCTTTGAATCAGCAGCAAGAGTCCAGTTTCCAGAAGAAAGAACTGGTAACAGCATATATGCCCCGAAAAACTAGAAAACAGTACTTGCAAAAATGTTCATCCAAATGTCCAGATCAGCACTGGAAATGGTACCAGTTCTCCCACTAGCTGAATTGTGTGACGTAATAGGTGAAACAAAAAAAACAACAACAAAACTCAATACTAACAACTTGGAAGGGGGCATATCATCATTGATTGCAACAGATTTGTACAAACTCTCCTCCTGTGCCAGTACACTGGTGCTAGACAGTAGTCTAATCGAATGTTTGAGCTAAGCTTGTGCTCGACTTAACTGCATGTAAGCGTTCTATCTGGCTCCTCACCTGTTGAGTTGTTATGGTGCAGCAGTTTGGACGGAGACCTGAGGCCAGGCGTCAGTCCTGGAGAATTTGGAGAATGGGGATTCTTCTTTAAGTGCTCTGGTGCTGCAACACTGTTCTCAGTGAAGGACTCACCTACGGACAAATCAGAAATTATTACTGAGTTCAACTAAAGAGCAAAAAGAAAATAAATAAATAAAAATACAGCCCAAAAATGAAATATTACCAGTAGGGGACTGTATCATAATGGTTTTGCTTTGGCGAGGTAACTTCAAGGTTAATCCTGGGTTTTCTGTATCACAAAACTGGGTAATCGCTTATCAAGGTGCATCACCGGGGTAACGTACGCTGAACCTGCTCCGTAGCAGGGTAACTCTCAGGATTGAATCCAATCCTAAATGGACCCCAACCCACTCGCCAATCAGCTTTTCGGGGAAAATCACGTGCTCTCCAAGCCTTATATTATTATATACATAGTCATTGGACAGCCACATACATCTTGCAGACGTCGGCAAGATGTAAAAAAATTTTATTGTAAGATGTTGCTTGGAGAGTGCTCATTGGAAAAATATCACCCAGGTGTTGGCCTGTTTTCGAAGAATAGCATGGGCCAAGTTTCAATATTTCTTGCATAACAGGAGTCTGTAGCTCCAAAGGCTGAGTAACAGTTTGCCAACCTGAAGGTAGAGGGTTCAATTCCAAATCCTGCAGTTAACATCATGCTTTTGTAAAATGTTATAGTTTACAAGCATCAGCTCACTACTCTCTACCACAGCTCAGTATCTGGATGGACTTTATTCATTTCATTTTATTCATTGTGAACTTCCCATTGGGATGAATTAAATATCTATCCGTCTTCAGGCCACTAACTTGGAGTATGGACATGATTTAATAGTGGCCAAGGCATCAAACTTATTCCAGCCTGACGTTATTTTCGAGGACCAACTTACCGGACGCAATGATGTTTTTATGTTTATATGTTTATTTTTAACCTGCTCCCACATCCTTGACACTCCCCATCTGGGGAGATGGTTTAATGACTAATTATCATACATTATGTTCATTAGCACAACACATGGATTTAATGGAAATCATGGCTGTGATCAGTATCAGATGTATGTGTATCTTACGCATTTACGCTGCCCGTTATGCGTTGCCAGGCATTTTGTCTCCTTCTGGCAGCGGCAACAGTGTTAGATGTCTCGCGTAGGTTGTCTTTTTCTTCACGTATTTTATCGGTATGAGTTGCTGCTCCTCGGTTGTGAAGTACGACGTTCTTTCCGTCCTATAACGCTCATGATTGTGATTGTTCCTCTACTTCAGAACCTGCCCTTTAAACATGTGTGTTCACGAGTCTTGATAAGATAACCCTTGGCTGAGTTCTCAAGTTGTTAGACAGCGTAGTGATACGGATTACCCTGACTGGGTTTGTTAGGGGAAGTTGAACTGGATAGGTCTGAGCATCCCAGGAAAAGATAACCCTGCTTTGTGATACAGAGATTCAGTGCTCGAGCTCCGACATACAGAGAATAAATTCAGTGTGTGCTGGAGACTTCAGTATAAGGGTCTTTTAAAAAGGATATGACCCTTTTATAGAAATCTCTTGAAATAATTGATTAACCTAATTACAATCTAAGAAAACTGAAAGGTGATTAAGTGAAGTGAGATTCTTTTTACGTGCCGTTGTTTCTTCAAGCACTGAAGTGAAGTGCCTAGAGACGATTAGTACTGTAATAGATGCTATATAAATAAAATTTAATTGAACCGAATTGAATTGATTAACCTCCTGCCCCAAATCTTAAAAGCTCTTGCTTGTGAGCTTTGAGATTCTGTTCAACTACCTCCTTTTATTTACAGTGTTACTTCAGGCTGTAACAGGCAGATCATTCTTCAAAGTTGTTTTACATAAAATGTAAAAAAATATATATATTTTAGACTGACAGCTACAAATGAAAAAAAAAACAAAAGAGCATATATACAATTCTTCTTACACATAAATACAGGGGAAAAAAAGATAATCACTTGTTTTGTAAGTATTTTTTTTCCCTTTTTTTTCTTTTTAAAGAGAACCCTATTAGCTATATAAACACACCAATATCTGTGTCTAACAAGGCACACATGTATTTAAAATATGCAAAACCTCTGCAAAACATTGTGTACTGAAAAAAAATTAAATGGTATTAATCAATAAAAGTAATAACTTATTTGGGGCCAGAAAACAAGTCAAGACAAAATTCACATGGAACCATGAATTAAAATAAATGTATACGTTACAAAAATCCGAGGTATAGCATACCATCAGTGGAGTGTCGGGGGATTTTTGATAGTTTCTGAGATAGAGGTCCATTGAAGTCTTGAAGGAAGCGTTTGGGGCCTCGGCCTGGACCGGCTGTCAGGCTGTCTCCGAAACTCCTCCTCTCTGAATCCAGCATATACGAAGGAGAAAACAATGAAGCGATACAGCTGGAACTTATCGTGCCACATGAAGTAACAACGAAGAGCTGAATGTGCAAAAGATAAAAGTTAAGTAGACTAGACAGTATTCTTATCTCACAAAGTCTTACAAGCTTATTGAAGGAATCAGTTCCTTCTCAAAAACACCCTGGTATGCAGCCAAGTCAGTGAAAACGCTGACCAGGCCAAATAATAAATTTTAACCCGTAAACAATGCTAGTGGAAATCATTGGCCTTATAAAGGGGATTTGGAAGCCTCTGTGCTGCACTGTTCCGAACATGATATTTTATTTCCTAATATATATGTAATGTTGAACTTCAGCCCAGTTTGAGAACTTCTTCCTGAACCGATCTGGGATAGAGCGGACCATGACACAGAAAGTATTGAGTATTACTCTTCTACTAGTTACTGTAAAGGAAATAAAACCAGCAACTGTTATTCTGCCTAAAAATGTGACAGAAAATAAACCCCAGAAAGTTCCACCCAAAAACTAACCAAAAAGAGCAGAATGAAAGAAGAAAGGGAAGTGTTTCAGAATTTGTCCTGTAAAATAACAGCACAAATTCTCTTAATGCTTGCAGCTATGAAGTGGGACATTTTCTAAAAAAGAAAAAAGAAAAAAAAGAAGTCTTGTGCTTTTTCATGAAACTATGAAGCATAAAGGACTTGTTACAAATGTAGTAAGCTTTCACCAGAAACAATAAAGAGTTTCATGAATAGCAGAAGGCTGAAGAGTGGCTCTGACCTGTAGTGTAACAGTGACTATTGTAGTGCAGCGCTCCTCTGGCTACAGGCTGGCTGCCAAACAGAGGATCACAGTGAAGGTTGTGACAGAGTTTTTCCAGGAAGCGGAGGACGTAAGTTACACTGCTGACAGTAGGCAGTGTCAGAGTGTGCTGTCTCTGGTCAAAAAAGGCTGAAAAATAGTAAGGGGAGCAAAACAAAAAAATAGTTAGCCTCAGAATAAAAATGGAGAATGTTAAATATATCATATCCACATATACAGATCTGTGTGTGTGTGTGTTTGGGGGGGGGGGGGGGGGGGGGGGGGGGGGGGGGGGGGGGGGGGGGGGGGGGGGGGGGGGGGGGGGGGG